>ML661334.1:7954647-8050693 GCA_007570785.1 Antilocapra americana | reverse complement strand
AGAGAGAGAGAGAGAGAGAGAGAGAGAGAGAGCAAGCTCTTTGGCTACTCTTTTATATGTTTATTTCTGCCCCTCTGGGCCTGTCCTATGCAAATGGGGCTTAGAGAGCAGTGCAGTTCTTCCTGCAGTTCTCACTCAGGTCCTCGGACCTTCTTTGTTCTATTTTTGCAGAATTTTCCCTTCCTTGTCTTCTAGCCACCGCCATTTTGGACTCATGTTTCCTATTCTAACTACCTAACAACATATATATATATATATATATATATATATATAAATTTGCTTAAAAAAGTGTCTTTTTTTGCAAGGTAATAGATGGTTGTAAAAATGAAAATTGAAGAAGTTATAGGGGACTTAAAAATATAAAAAAATTAAAAATAGTAATAAAAAAATTTAAAAATTTAAACGATGATCATAGTAAAAATATATCTAGGGCTTTCCCTGGAACTGTTGTGTACAGTGAGGGGTCAGTTCATTTTCAGATAGTTCCTTGGTCTGGCTTGCACTTCTCAAGGTCTATAGTCTCCTTCCTATGTAGTCAGTGCTAACTGCAGGAAGTTAATCTGTTACTCCTGTCAGTTACAAAGCGGTTCTTTCTGCTTATTTTATCCTCTTCTGTTTGCTGGTCTCTTCAGTGTCTATTTCTGCCTTGACTCAAGGGGGGCGGTGGTGGTCACTTTTTTAGGCTAACTTGTTCAGTCATGCTATGGGGAGGGAGGAACATTGCAAACAGATATCACTGGAATGGGCTCACAGTGATTCAGCCACTCTGAGGTTTGTCCCCACCCACGGGCATGTGCACTTTCCCAGCCCACACTGCTCAGGCTCGAGGTCGCCACCGGGAGCAGCCTGAAGCGGCCTCTGGGCCGCTGGGACTGCCTTCACTTCCCAGATTTGAGCAGGCCGGCATGGTTGGGGGCTGCGACTTCTCCCCTCCCGAATTCCAGCTGCTGGCTTTTCTCGGTGTGCAGCTGGGCGCGCTGTCTCAGGTATGTGGAGAGCCGATCTCTGGTGGTGACTGTCCAGAATCCCAAGAAGTCTTGGATAGGAACTAAGTCTGCCCACAGTTTGGTAGCGGATGCCTCGCTGGGGCCATGATTACACCCTGCAGCCCTCGCCTGCAGGTCTCCAGCGAGGGATGGCCCAGTCCACAGCCCACAGCCAACCAGCTCTGTGCAGCACTTTGTTCTCTGTGCGGGTCTGAGGGTGGCTCTTCACGGGAAAGCTATTCTGCAGTCTAGTCTCAGGCTAGTTCCCTAGGGCTGCCCTCAGGCATTCAGTCCCACTCCTCACCCAAAGCAGCCCCTCCCTGAGCAGCCCGGGCTTGCTAGTGGGGGATGGGACATCTGGGCCACCCTCCGCTGGGAGTTGCAGTAATGCAGGTAATCTGCGGGGTTTAGTTATTTATCTATTTTTGCTTCTGATTATTTTGCCCTCTGAGACTCACCACAGATCTGCCAGGAAGAATGTTTGCTGGCGTTCGGAAACCTCTCTCTTTTAAGACTCCCTTCCCGGGACAGATCTCCGTCCCTACCTCTTTTGCCTCTCTTTTTACTTTTTGTATTTTGTCCTACCTTCTTTCAAAGACAATGGGCTGCCTTTCTGGGTGCTTGATGTCCTCTGCCAGCATTCAGAAGTTGTTTTGTGGAGTTTGCTCGGCTTTTAAATGTACTTTTGGTGTATTTGTTGGGGAGAAAGTTGTCTCCCCGTCCTATTCATCCATCATCATAGTTCCCCTTTCTCAGAAATAAATATCTTTAAAATTTCTTTGCATTTTTCTTATCTATCATAAATATGAATATTAGTTCACACTTGTCTTAGCAATACAAAGGTTTGATGATTAGAATTGGTCTTCCTAGCTTCATCAAATTTACAACAATTTATATTAGCTCTTTCATCAGTTCAGTTCAGTCTCTCAGTCATGTCTGACTCTGTGACCCCATGGATCACAGAATGCCAGGCATCCCTGTCCATCACCAACGCCCGGAGTCCACACAAACCCATGTCCATTGAGTTGGTGATGCCATCCAGCCATCTCATCCTCTGTCGTCCCCTTCTCCTCCAGCCCCCAATTCTTCCAGGCATTAGGGGCTTTTCCAATAAGTCACCTCTTCTCATGAGGTGGCCTAAGTATTGGAGTTTCAGTTTCAACATCAATCCTTCCAATGAACACCCAGGACTGATCTCCTTTAGGATGGACTTGTTGGGTCTCCTTGCAGTCCAAGGGTGTCTCAAGAGTCTTCTCCAACACCACAGTTCAAAAGCATCAATTCTTCGGTGCTCAGCTTTCTTCACCATCCAATTCTCACATCCATGCATGACTACTGGAAAAACCATAGCCTTGACTAGATGGACCTTTGTTGGCAAAGTAATGTCTCTGGTTTTCTATATGCTATCTAGGTTGGTCATAACTTTCCTTCCAAGGAGTAAGCGTCTTTTAATTTCATGGCTGCAATCACCATCTGCAATGATTTTGGAGCCCCCCAAAATAGTCTGACACTGTTTCCACTCTTTCCACATTTATTTGCCATGAAGTGATGGGTCCGGATGCCATGATCTCAGTTTTCTGAATGTGGAGCTTTAAGCCAACTTTTTCACTCTCCTCTTTCATTTTAATCAAGAGGCTTTTTAGTTCCTCTTCACTTTCTGCCATAAGGGTGGTGGCATCTCCATATCTGCCGTTATTGATATTTCTCCTGGCAATCTTGATTCTAGCTTGTGCTTCTTCCAGCCCAGCATTTCTCATGATGGACTCTGCATACAAGTTAAATAAGCAGGGTGGCAATATACAGCCTTGACGCACTCCTTTTCCTATTTGGAACCAGTCTGTTGTTCTATGTACAGTTCTAACTGTTGCTTCCTGACCTGCATGCAGGTTTCTCTAGAGACAGGTCAGATGATCTGGTATTCCCTTCTCTTTCAGAATTTTCCATAGTTTATTGTGATTCACACAGTCAAAGGCTTTGGCATAGTC
This sequence comes from Antilocapra americana, assembly GCA_007570785.1. NCBI lineage: Eukaryota > Metazoa > Chordata > Mammalia > Artiodactyla > Antilocapridae > Antilocapra > Antilocapra americana. Next base: position 8,047,722 of record ML661334.1, on the reverse strand, counting down.
AATAAAGCAGAAATAGATGTTTTTCTGGAACTCTCTTGCTTTTATGATGATCTAGTGAATGTTGGCAACTTGATCTCTGATTCCTCTGCCTTTTCTAAAACCAGCTTGAACATCTGGAAATTCTTGGTTCAGTTTTGCTGAAGTCTGACTTGGAGAATTTTGAGCGTTACTTTACTAGCATGTGAGATGAGTGCAATTGTGTGGTAGTTTGAGCATTCTTTGGCATTGCCTTTCTTTGGGATTGGAATGGAAACTGACCTTTTTCAGTCCTGTGGCCACTGCTGAGTTTTCCAGATTTTCTGGCATATTGAGTGAAGCACTGCCACAGCATCATTTTTTAGGATTTGAAAGAGCTCAACTGAAATTCCATCCCCTCCACTAGCTTTGTTCGTAGTGATGTTTTCTAAGGCCCACTTGACTTCACATTCCAGAATGTCTGGCTCTAGCTGAGTGATCACACCATCATGATTATCTGGATCATGAAGATCTTTTTTGTACAGTTCTTCTGTGTATTCTTGCCACCTCTTCTTAATATCTTCTCCTTCTGTTAGGTCCATACCATTTCTGTCCTTTATGGAGCTTATCTTTGCATGAAATGTTCCCTTAGTATCTCTAATTTTCTTGAAGAGATTTCTAGTCTTTCCCATTCTATTGTTTTACTCTATTTCATTGCATGATCGCCGAGGATAGCTTTCTAATCTCTCCTTGCTATTCCTTGGAACCTTGTATTCAGATGGGAATATCTTTCCTTTTCTCCTTTTCACTTCTCTTCTTTTCACATTTATTTGTAAGGCCTCCTCAGACAGCCTCTTTGCTTTTTTGCAGTTCTTTTTCATGGGGATGATCTTAATCCCTGTCTTCTGTACAATGTCATGAACCTCCGTCCATAGTTCATCAGGCACTCTATTTATCAGATCTAGTCCCTTAAATCTATTTATCACTTTCACTGTGTAATCATAAAGGATTTGATTTAGGACATACTTGACTGGTCTACTGGTTTTCCCTACTTTCTTCAATTTAATTCTGAATTTAGCATAGCTCCTTTATACAAACCTACAAATTCTCTCCTGAAATTCTGGCATATAAGCAGAATTGCCCATAAGAATTCCTGTCAAGTTTACTTGACAACTGATTTAATTGTCATGAATTAATGAAAGATTCACAAAAATATTTTAATCTGAATTTCAGTTTACACCTTTTTAGAATCTTTCTTTTTTTCTTCATATTGGATAAATAATATTTAATGCAATTCTAAATATCTGAGTCAGACTTCACTAGAAAAAAAGTTTTTTTTTTTTTTTTTAATGCCGTATCAGCCACACATAACACATGAAATTATGGGTGCTATGAAAGACTAGTATAACATTGGCCATACTATATTATGAAATTCAGATTAAAATGAGGGTGAATACTTAATCAGCAGTATCATAATAATTGTGTAAATCTAAGAGCTTGGCAATGGAGTGAGCAGCTGTGAGGCGATACCCCATGCCCAAGGTCAGAGAAATCCCAGTAAGACATAGGCACTGGAGCGGCTGTGAGGAGATACCCCATGTCCAAGGACAAAGGAGACGTCCCAGTAAGAAGGTAGCAGGCGAAAATTCTCCTTTTGAATGAGACCCCATTCCCACCAGAGACACTCAGAGGGCTCAAACATACCTTGTGTGCACCAGAACCCAGAAACCCCTCAGAGACTGAGACAGAATTGTGCTTGAGTGTCTCATAAGGAGGTGTGGGTCAGCAGTGGACGGCCACAGGGACAGGGGCTCTGGGTGCAGCAAACTAGGTTATGGTATAAGCCCTCTTGGAGGAGGTCATCATTAATCCCACCATAGAGCTTCCAGAACTTACACAGAACAGGGAAGTTGACTCTTGGAGGGCATAAACAACCTTTTGCACCAGGAACCAGGAGAAAGGAGCGGTGACCCCTCAAAAGACTGACCCAGACTTGCCTGTGAGTGTCCATGAGTCTCCAGAAGAGGTGTGGGTCAGCAGTGGCCTGCTACAGGATTGGGGACACTGAGTGTAGCTGGACACACATGGGATCTTTTGAAGGAGGACACCATTATCTTCATTACCTCCACCATAGTCTGGCCCCAGGTAAATAGAAGGGAGGGGGAACACAACTATATCCATCAACAGAAAATAAAATTAAAGATTTACTGAGCATGGTTCCACCCATCAGAACAAGACCCAGTTACTCTCAGTCAGTCTCTACCACCAAGAAGCTTCCATAAGCCTCATATCCTTCTCCATCAGAGAGCAGACAGAGTGCAAACCACAATCATAGAAAACTAACCAATCTAATCACATGGACCACAGCCTTGACTAACTCAATGAAACTGTGAGCCATGCCCTGTAGGGCCACCCAAGACAGATGGGTCATGGTGGAGATTTCTGACAAAATGTGGTCCACTGGAGAAGGGAATGACAAGCCACTTCAGTATTCTTGCCTTGAGAACCTCATGAACAGCATGAAAAAACAAAAAGTTAAGACACTAAAAGATGAACTCCTCAGGTCAGTAAGTGCCCAATATGCTACTGGAGATCAGTAGAAAAATAGCTCCTGAAAGAATGAAGAGATGGAGCCAAAAGCAAAATCAACACCCAGTTGTGGATGTGACTGGTGATGGAAGCAAGGTCTGATGCTGTAAAGAGCAATATTACATAGAAACCTGGAATGTTAGGTACACAAATAAATGAAAATTGGAAGTGGTCAAACAAGAGATACCAAGAGTGAATGTCGACATTTTAAAAATCAGGGATCTAAGATGGACTGAAATGGGTGAATTTAACTCAGATGACCATTGTATCTACTACTGTGGGCAAGAATCCCTTAGAAGAAATTGAGTAGCCATCATAGTCAACAAAAGAGTCCAAAACGCAGTGCTTGGATGCAATCTCAAAAACGACAGAATGATCTCTGTTCCTTTCCAAGGCAAACTATTCAGTATCACAATAATCCAAGTCTATGTCCTAAACAGTAATGCTGAAGAAGCTGAAGTTGAATGGTTCTATGAAGACCTACAAGATCTTCTAGAACTAACACCCCAAAATGATATCCTTTCATTATAGGGGACTGGAATGCAAAAATAGAAAGTCAAGAAACAGTTGAAGTAACAGGCAAATTTGGCCTTGGATTACAGAATAAAGCAGGGCAAAGGCTAATATAGATTTTGCCAACAGAATGCACTGTTCATAGCAAACACATTATCGTCCAACATCACAGGAGACTACACATGGACATCACCAGATGGTCAACACGAAAATCAGATTGACTAAATTCTTTGCAGCAAAAGATGAAGAAGCTCTTAAAAGTCAGCAAAAACAAGACCAGAAGCTGACTGTGGCTCAGATAATGAACTCCTTATTGCCATATTTAGACTAAAATTGAAGAAAGTAGAGAAAACCACTAGACCATTCAGGTATAACCCAAATCAAATCCCTTACAATTATACAGTGGAAGTGAGAAATATATTAAAGGGACTAGATCTGATAGACAGAGTGCCTGATGATCTATGGACAGAAGTATGTGACATTGCACATGAGAAAAGGATAAAAACCATCCCCAAGAAAAAGAAATGCAATAAGGCAAAATGGCTGGCTGAGGAGGCCTTACAATAGCTGTGAAGAGAAGCAAAAAGCAAAGGAAAAAATGAAAGATATACCCATTTGAATTCAGAGTTCCAAAGAATAGCAAGGAGAGATAAGAAAGCCTTCCTCAGTAATCAGTGCAAAAAAAAAAAAAAAAAAAAATAGAGGAAAACAATAGAATGGGAAAGACTAGAAATCTATTCAAGAAAATTAAAGATACCAAGGGAACATTTCATACAAAGATGGACACTAAAGGACAGAAATGGTGTGGACCTAACAGAAGTAAAAGATATTAAGAAGAAGTGGCAAGAATACACAGAAATGTACAAAAAGATATTCATGACACAGATAATCATGATGGTGTGATCACTCACCCAGAGCCAGACATGCAGGAATGTGAAGTCAAGTGCGCCTTAGGAAGCATCACAACAAAGAAAGTTAGTGGAGGTGATGGAATTCCAGTTGAGCTATTTCAAATGCTAAAAGATGATGCTGTGAAAGTACTGCACTCAATATGTCAGCAAATTTGGAAACCTCAACAGTGGCCACAGGACTGGAAAATGTCAGTTTTCATTTCAATCCCTAAGAAAGGCAGTGCTAAAGAATGCTCAAACTACCATACATTTACACTCATCTCACATGCTAGTTAAGTAATGCTCAAAGTTCTCCAAGCCAGGCTTCACAGGCTGAAGCCTGTGAACTTCCAGATGTTCAAGCTGGTTTTAGAAAAGGCAGAGGAATCAGGGATCAAATGCCAATATCTGTTGGCTCATCAAAAAAGCAAGACACTTCCAGAAATACATGTATTTCTTCTTTATTGACTGTTCCAAAGCTTTTGACTGTGTGAATCACCTCAAACTGTGGAATATACTGTAAGAGATGGGAATACCAGACCACCTGAGCTACCTCTTGAGAAACGTGTATGCAGGTCAGGAAGTAACAGTTAGAACTGGACATGGAATAGCAGACTGGTTCCAAATAGGAAAAGGAGTACGTCAGGTCTGTATATTGTCACCCTGCTTCTTCATCTTATATGCAGAGTACATTATGAGAAATGCTGGGCTGGAGGAAGTGCAAACTGGAATCATGATTGTTGGAAGGAATATCAATAACTTCAGATATGCAGATGACGTCACACCAAAGGCAGAATGCATAGAACTAGAGGGACCCTTGATGAAAGTGAAAGAGGAGAGTGAAAAAAATGGCTTAAAGCTCAACATTCAGAAAATTAAGATCAATTTAAATTTTAAAAAGATTAAAAAAAAAAAGAAAACTAAGATCATGGCATCTGGTTCCATGACTTCATAGCAAATAGATGGGGAAACAGTGGATACAGTTGCAGACTTTATTTATTTATTTATTTTGTCTCCAAAATCACTGCAGATGATGACTGCAGTCATGCAATTATGAAATTAAAAGACGCTTACTCCTTGGAAATAAAGTGAAGACCAACCTAGACAGCTTATTAAAAAGCAGAGACATCACTTTGTCAACAAATTTCCATCTAGTCAAGGCTAAGGTTTTTCTAGTAGTCATGTATGAATGTGTGAGTTGGACTGTGAAGAAAGCTGAGCACTGAAGAATTGTTGCTTTTGAATTGTGGTGTTGGAGAAGACTCTTGGGAGTCCCTTGGTCTGCAAGGAGGTCCAACCAGTTCATCCTAAAGGAACCCAAACAATCTTGAATATTCATTGGAAGGACTGATGTTGAAGCTGAATCTCCCATACTTTAGCCAACTGATGTGAAGAACTGACTCATTTGATCAGACCCTGATGCTAGGAAAGATTGAAGGTGTGAAGAGAAGGGGATGACGGAGGATGAAATGTTTGGATGGCGTCACCGACTCAAAGCACATGATTTTGAGTAAACTCCTGGTGTTGGTGATGTACACGGAGGCTTAGCGTGCTGCAAATCCATGGGTTCACAAAGAGTCAGACACGACTGAGCGACTGAAGTGAACTGAACTGATACAGAGGTTTATGCAGGTATATGCCTGACTAAATCTATGAGTGCAAGACACATGTTTGTAACATGAAGCATATCAAATATTTGTTTGCATGCATGCATGCTAAATTACTTCAGTCGTGTCTGACTCTACCACTCTATGGACTGTACCCTCCCAGATTCCTCTGTCCATGGTATTCTTCAGACAAGAATACTGGCGTGCATTACTTTGCCCTCCTCCAGGGGCTCTTCCCAGCACAGGGATGCACATAAAATAACTTTAAATTGAGAAAAATTTCAGTATAGTTTTTAAGCTAAATATGTTGTGAATTACTTCAGAAAGTTAGAATAAAAATATAGACATATATTTAGGCACTACATATGAAAATAAAGCCTTTGGCTGCAATTTTAATGGAAAATTATGGAATACAGGAAATAGCATTAAAATAAACAACAACAACAACACAAAGATCCTTTCTATTGATGGATTTTAATTTACAGTAAATGATGAGAGATGGACCATAAAGTAGACTGGATGCCAAAGAGTTGATGTTTTCAAACTGTGGTCTTGGAGAAGACCCTTGAGAGTCCCTTGGACTGTAAGAAGATCAAACCAGTCCATCCTAAAGGAAATCAATCCTGTATATTAATTTGAAGGTCTGAAGCTGAAGCTGAATCTCCAGAACTTTAGCCAGCTGGTGTGAAGAGCCAACTCAGTGCAAAAGGCCCTGATACTGGGAAAGACTGAGGGCAAGAGGAGAAGGGGGTGACAGAGAATGAGATGATTGGATGGCATCACAGACTCAATGGACACGAGTCTGAGCAAACTCCAGGAAACAGGGAGACAGTGAAAAACAGGGAAGCCTGAAGTCCTGCTGTCCATGGGGTTGCAGAGAGTCAGACAAGACTATGCAACTGAGCAGCAGCAATTCACAATGAAGACTTAAAATAAACATGTTTTGTGCAAATAGTGATGCAGTAACAGATTTTCTAACACAGGGAATGCAAAAAGAACAACACAGAATCATGCCAACATTAGCACAAAATATTTTGCCTTTAATAAAAAAAAATAGAGTTGTTTGGAGAACTAAGATCCCACAAGACATGCAATCAATAAGAAAACAAAACAAAACAAAACAAAACACAAAGTTCCCTCTGTTTATAATGTTGAGGTTTTACTAATTTCAAGAATCCCGCTTCAGGGAAATGTATTTAGATTGCATTCTATGTTCTAAACAGATTTTTTTTTTTTGGTTGGAATCAACAGAATATCAACAAAATATAAGTTGAAATAGTAATGAAAATAATAGTAATAATAATAGAGAAAAGAAAACAAAAGGAGGAAGGCAGGCAGGCAGGAAGAGTACCAACATTAAAAACTAACTTTGGAAGACACATGTCCTTGCTATAAAAATGAGGTCTATTTTAAGCAGGGTTAAAGATGGGCTCTTTAGGGATATTTTCTTTAGTTTGTTCTTGGACCTGAACACTGAAGAATGGTGGCACCTACAAGGGCCTCACAAAGTTAGAAGGTTCAAAGGAAAACAGAACAAAGCTGAGTCAGGACCAGGCCTGCAAGAGAATCCATAAATAAGAGCAGGGCCTGAGTTCTGAAGGAATCAATTCTGTCAGCCAGGTGCATCCTACTCTTAAAATTGTGCTTATGTTTGTTCTTCATGAGTTTAAATGTAATTTTGATAAGTGTTAGTGTATTAGACTCTGAATATTTTGATAAATTATAAAATGGATTTAATGAATGTGGTCCAGATCGAGTAAGAAAAGGTGGAGAATAAATGCCCACAAATAGCATGGTTATTACACCATGAATGAGTCACAGGCTGGGATTAGATTGCTGCCCAGACATAGATCAGAATTCCCAGATCGCTTGGTGGTAAAGAATCCACCTGCAAATTAAGAACCACAGGAGACGCTGGTTCGATCTCTGGGTTGGAAAGATCCTCTGGGGGAGGAAATGGCAACCCACTCCAGTATTCTTGCCTGGAGAATCCCATGGACAGGGGATCTTGGTGGGCTATAGTCTGTGGTGTTGCAGAGAGTCAGACGCAACTGAGCAATTGAGTGTACACACAAGGCATAAATCTAGGGATGGAGCATAGAGCTGAACTGGAATTCAATGCCATTAATTCCCTGGAAAGTGGTATGGGAGCATGCCATCTGATGTTTACAGCAAACACAACAAGGTAGTATTTGCTCAAGCCTGTCATATATAATTATAAAATTACTATAAATTGCGACTTGGGATTATGTCTAATTTGACTTGTATTGAGATGAAAAGTTAATACTACACATTTTACAGTGAAGATTTCATGCATGTTAGACTCTGTGTGCAAATATGCATATAAACACACCAGTATTCTTATAGTGAAATCCTAACCCCTTTATGGAGCTTCCTGAGTGGCGCTAGTGTTAAAGAACCTGGCTGCCAATGCAGGAGATATAGGAGACATGGGTTTGATCCTTGGGCCAGGAAGATCCCCTGGAGGAGGGCATAGCAACCCCCTCCAGTATTCCAAGCTGGAGAATCCCACAGACAGAGGAGCATTGTGGATTACAATCCATAGGGTCACAAAGAGTCAGATGTGACTGAAGTGACTTACCACGCATACAGCTCCTTTACACAGAATGTGACTGTTTATACATAAGATTACTGTGAAAGTAAAATGAGAGTAAAAGTTAAAATGAGAGCTTTAGGAGGCTCTAATCCATTGGAAAAGACCCTGATGCTGTGAAAGATTGAAGGGAAAGGAGAAGGAGGCAGCAGAGGACAGGATGACTGGATAGTGTCACTAGTTCAGTAGATGTGAATTTGAGGAAGGACAGGGAAGCCTGGTGCATTGCAGTCCATGGGGTCAAAAATAGTTGAACACAACTTAGCGACTGAACAGCAACAACAAAAATCCAATAGGATAGGTATATTTATAAGCAAAAGATACTAAGACAGATACACACAGAGAGAAAAGAACACATGAAGACAGAGGGGAGACTGCCATCTACAAGCCAAGGACAAAGTCCTCAGAAGAAATCAACCCTGACTTCACCATGATCTCAGATTTTCTAGATTCTAGAAGAGAGAGAAATAATTTTCAGTTGTTTAGGACACCAATCTAGTACTTTCTTGTGTCAGCAGAGACTAATACAATCAGTATCAACCCAGATGACAATAGGGGTAAAGTTTATTCCTGCCAATGCAGGAGACAAAAGAGACTTGGGTTCCATCCCTGGGTGGGGAAGATCCCCTGGAGGAGGGCACAGTGACACCCTCCAGTAGTCTTTCCTGGAGAATCCCATGGACAGAGGAGCCTGGCGGGCTACAGTCCACAGGGTCATAAAGAGTTGAACATGACTGAAGAGACCTAGCACACAAGCATGCATGCACACACATATATCAACATATATGTAGGTATATATCGATTTGTTTGTATAAATGCATGTACATGTTATCTGGAGCTTCCAAGGTGACTCACTGGTAAAGAATCCACCTTCCAAAACAGAAAATATGGGTTCAATCCCTAGATCAGAAAGATCCACTGGAGTAGAAAATGGCAACCCACTCCAGCATTTTCCTTTGACAATTCCATGGACAGAGGAGTCTGGTGGGCTATAGTCCACAGGATTGCAAAGAGTTGGACACAACTAAGCAGCTGAGCGCATATGCACCCACATGTATCTAAGAGTGAAATAAGCAAATGAATGATACACTTTTTTTCTGCATTGTGGAAGTATGATTTTATATGAAAAATATCCAAAAGAAAAACATACACTAATAAATTTTAATATCTTAAGTTTAATACTTTTTTTATCATAACATCTTCATATGAAGACAAAACAACATTCATTTGTTTCAATTTAATGATTAATATCAAAAATACACCTTACATTCATTTTTACCAATCACTCTCTTCATCGCCTCTTTGACATCTTTGTTCCTTAAACTATAGATGATGGGATTCAGCATGGGAATCACAATGCTGTAAAATGTCGACACGATCAAATCATGGTCCGAGGCATAGCTGGAACTTGGTCTCATGTACATGAAGAGGATGGTCCCATGGTAAATGGACACTCCAGTTAAGTGAGAGCCACATATAGAAAAGACCTTCCTTCTACCTTCAGCAGAATGCACCCTCAAAATGGCCAAGAGAATGAAACCATAAGAAATCAGGATAATCAGGATAGTGACTATCTCAATAGAGCCCACAAAGTAGAAGAGTAGAAGCTGGTTTGTGTGAGTGTCAGAGCAAGAAATAGCGAGGAGGGGAGGGATGTCACAGAAGACATGTCTGATTTCATTAGATGCACAGAAGGATAAGTTAAATGTAGTCACTGTGTGTACAGAAGCGTTCAAAATGCCACCAACATAGGAAGCAATGATTAGTGGCACATAAACTCTAGGTGCCATGGTAACTGAATATAGCAGTGGGTTGTAGATGGCTATATAGCGATCATATGCCATTGCAGCCAAGAGAAAGCATTCTGTGGTCCCAAATGTAACAACAAGAAACATCTGTGTTGCACATCCAAAGAATGAAATGACTTTGTTTCTTGATATAAAATCTACTAACATATTTGGGATAATTACTGAGGATAAACTAGCATCCACACATGACAACACACTCAAAAAATAGTACATTGGGTTGTGCAGTCGGGAGTCCTTAGTGACTAACACAATTAGTCCTAAATTTCCCATCAAAGTAAACAGATAGATTGCTAGAAACAAGGAGAATAAGAAGATCTGAACTTTAAGTTTGTCTGTGAAGCCCTTAAGTACAAATATAGTAACTACAGTGACATTCTTCATATCAGCATCTCATGGAACATACTTGAAGATATTCATAAAGCCATAATTCCTATTGCAATGACAAAATGATCAATATTGTCACTTAGGGAAAGTGTGTTATGTTCTCATATTTATTTCTTGTAAATGTATTGTTTTCCATCAGCAGTTCCAGAGACAGCAAGAAGACAGTGGGCCAAAAGGTGACACCTCTCACTATAGAGTCAAATGAAAGATTTGGATTTTCACTCAGTGGCTCAACTCGTGTCATTTCTAAGAAGCATCAAATTAAATGATTTATTTACTACCAAATTCTATTAGCTGTTTTCCTATTAAGTCACGTTAAAACACAAAGTAAACAGCAAAACAAGATTCTGAATATAATTATCACATTAATATTTGTCTCAAAATGGAATATACATTAATGTGCAAAATGTGTTAACACAACTACACATTTAAAATTATTTTAAATCTAAAATGTGATGAGTAAGACTTATTTGACTGACTAATAGCCTACTGAACTGCAATATTTTGAGCTAGTCTCTAAAATTTTTCCAACTCCATTGTTTTATTCTGAAAACAAATCAAGATTTTTTTTTTTTAGCACATGGACTTTGTTTCTGTATAAAATTGCATGATAGCTCATGTTTACTTTAGCTTTTTTTTTTTCATACTCATGCTCAGTCACTAAGTTGTGTCAGACTCTTTGTGACCTAAAGTACTGTAGTCTTCCAGTCTTCTCTGTCCCTGGGGTTTCCCTGGCAAGAATACTGGATAGGTTTCCATTTCCTTCTCCATGTTTCTAAAATGCCTAGTTTTTCAAATACTTAAAAATGATATTGTCCTTTTATACTGATTTTGGAAATCTAAATACTTGATAATATATATGTTTTTCCACCCTTTCAAACTTCTGTGGTGAAAATGGGACAATTATTACAAGACTAAGAAAAAAAAATTTTCACTCATAGTGTAACATTTGATCATATATTATTGAATTTTTATTCAGTTAAATAACAGTTATGTAGCTATTACCTAAATGTGAAAATGAAATTAGTTCATAAATATATATATATAAGTAATTCAAAGTAGAACAATTACAAAACACAATAATAAATAATAAAAATAAATAAATAATAAAATAAATTAATATTTAAAAGTTAAAATGTGAGTAAAAAAAGTTATTATAGAAAGTATAGGAAAAAAAAAACCCAATATTTCTTTCTAGCATAGTTCTGAGTTTAATCAAATTAGGAGTCAAAGTGTTACCTGAACCTGAGTTCAAAGTTATATTCTTAGCCCATATGATGACACTGACTAATTGGAGAATAGATTTTATACATATTACTCATTTTATTCTTTATGCCTACCCATAGGAAATTTGAATCAGTCTTTGGGGCACCTAATCTGCTCCAAGGGGCTTCCTTAGTGGCTCAGGGGTATAATCAGCCTGTCAATGCTGAAGACCCGGATTCAATCCCTGGGTCGGGAAGATCCCCTGAAGGACCAAAGGCTACATACTCCTGTACTCTTGCTGGGAGAATTCCATGGATAGAGGAGCCTAGCAGGCTACAGTCCATGAGGCCATAGAAGAGTGAAACATGGCTTAGCTACTAAACAACAACAAAAACTACAATCTGCTTCAAAATACTGTTCCATACATTACTTAAACTCACAATCCAAGTCAATCTCCAGTATCAATACATTACCATGAATCCTGTCATAAGGGTAAGGGCCATTGGTTTAGAGATTGATATAGAAGGAGAAGTAAGCATGTACCAACAATCTTCTGGAAAAAAGAATAGTAGAGATTTACTTAGAATTGTCAATATCAGATGAAAATACTTTTATAGAATTACTGGAAAGATCAAAGGCAGAGAAAACAAGAAATTCTCATGAGATGAATCAGAAGCAAAATTTATGTTGAATTATAGGTGTTGTAATAAAAATTATAGCAAAACAAAGCAGAGCACTCAAACTCAATGGTTTTGAGCTGCTCTACTGCAATAAAATGCTTTTAAAATTATAATTTAATTAAAAAACAATAAATTGATTAGAAAACCCCTAAATACTTTTATTCTTATTTAAAAAATGGCAGGAGTATGGATGTCATGAATATTAAACAAAGAGGGCTTCAGACAAAAGAGTTTAGGTATTTGAGAGAAGTAAGCCAGAAGGAAAAGCAATACAGTATACGAACACATATATATGGAATTTAGAAAGATGGTAGCGATAACCCTGTACGTGAGACAGCAAAAGAGACGCAGGTGTATAAAACATCTTTTGGACTCTATGGGAGAGGGCGAGGACGGGATGATATGGGAAAATGGCATTGAAACATGTAAATTATCATATCTGAATGAATTGCCAGCCCAAATTTGATGCATGATACAGGATGCCTGGGACTGGTGCACCGGGATGACCTAGAGGGATAGAATCAGGAGGGAGGTGGGAGGGGGGATTCATGTCAATGTATGGCAAACCAACACAATATTGTAAAGTAAAAAGTCTTTAATGAATTTGTTACAATAAAAATAAATAAATAAATAAATAAAATAATACATTGGCTGGGAAACCCATGGATATAGTTAAGAGATTTATCTAGTGATTCCAGTAACCCAGGTATTCTAGGGGTTAGCAAGTGATCAGGCAGATGTGAGGAAAGGTTAAAGGTCTTGATTTAATAGTAAATGCTGATCAGGGAGGCAACTGAAGTGTCCTGAAGGAGGTATAAAATTGGGAAAACTAGAAGGGCTCCAAGGACTGGCAGTCGTAATAAAGATAAGAGCAAAGTAAAACAAACAAACAAACAAAACAGGAAATGAAAAAAAATAAAAAAAAATGAAAATGATAAAATTAATCTATGTTTTAAAGCAATTGGGAGGCACAGGCAAAAGTTCAAACCAAATACAATTATTACCATCAGTTCAATAATATCCCTAGTGCAAGAAAGTTATATAGGATTTGATATGTGAAAGTATGTGCTTTTCACCTGCTCCATAATTAAAAGCCATGTGTGACATTAGACTTTGCTCCAAAGTTTACTCTCTTCTTTTAAATAGAAATAAATTTAAATGATAAAACAGATACAATAAGGCACAGTCAGGCAGATTAGCTCAATATGTGAAACAAACATTTCAATAAATTTCCTTTAAATATGTCAACTTTTGTTATAAATTTAAGATGCTTATATAATTGAATTTTTGTTTTATATGTATTTATTTTTTTAAAAAATAGCCAATATTGGTTGACAATACTGTTATAACTAAATCATTGGAAAGTATAGTTTATCAGAGCCTTAAAATAGACACATTTGTAAACAGCTAGTGTCTCCTGTGGGGCTTCCCTGGTAGTTCAGTTGGTGAACAATCTGCCTACAAGTGCAGGAGACCTGTGTTTGATCCCTGGGTCGGGAAGATCTCCTGGAGAAGGAAATGGCAAACTGCTCCATATTCTCACTTGGAAAATCCCAAGGACAGAGAATCCTAATGGGCTACAATCCATGGAGTCGCAAGAACCAGACACGGCTTAGCAACTAAACCACCAGTGTTTACGATGCTAAAAACTCAAGTTGAATGTCTCTTAAAATAATTATTTCAGTTATATGATATGACTACATCAATATTAGTATATATTTTAAGGCTTCAGAATTATAAAAAGAAAACAACTATGATTCTTGAAGAATTTAATAATATGTGATCACATTTTACAATTAATGTAAAGTCACTTGCATACATAGAAATTCAGTACAATTTAGAATATTCTATATGTCTTGGGCTTAATATTGAAACACCAAGTTTACAAAGAAGGATAGAAATACTAACAGCTGTAGGAGTGGACATTTGCACATATGACTTTATTCACCTTAATAGTGATCCTTACAACTAGCAAAGTGCCAGATCCAAGATTTTCCCTGTGGTCTATGTGCTTTTCACCTCTTTCAATGCCGCTTATTATACCATAGCTTCATTCTGGAATTGACTTTCCTCCAACATCCCACACCCACTGAAATAAAACAAACCACGATCTTTGATGTATTTGAATAATTTTAAGCCATTAAGATTAGAGAAATTTATGAAATAAATAGCAATCAGAAATGGCTTCTCCATTAAGGAAAAATAAACATGAAAAATTACTTATTATTTTCCTCATATTAAAATATAAACCCCTAGAAAATTAAAGGTTTTAACTGTTGTTTAAAGAATGTTTCCTTGGACTTTTGATAAATTTCCTATTTTTTTAACTGTTAAAATTTCTGTCTTCTTCCATAAAGAAAATGAAAACATGCACTCTATTGGGAACATTCTCATTACTTTTACAAATAAATTCAACAGTGGCTATGTATTTTTTTTTTTAATCCCAGGAATCTTTTTTTTTAATTTTTAGACAGACACTGCATAAATCAGATTGAGATGAATGCATTCTCTTCACCAATGCAATAGGAAACAGCTAAAGGATCTAGGAACTTTATAACATATTTGATTTCACTATTTTAGGCTCCATTTCCTAAAATATTCTTCAATGATCTTTAAGTTTCTCTTACCTGTAAGACACCAAATGTAGGCTTAAGTACATTGTGAATATGGTTCATTTAGATTGTTTATATCCATTTACTCAACTGTTAATAAAACCCACAGGAGAAGCCTCAAGGGAAATGTACCTCAATTACATAAGTTCAAAATAGCAACATGATGATTTACTCCAAAATAAAGCTGTAAATGAATGTGGAATAACGTCCTACATGTTGATATTTATAAAATGCATAACATTTGAGATAAGATATCCCAAGACAGGAGATACATTCTTATACCACAGCTCTGCCACTGACTTTAGCATCTTCAAGAATCATTATCTTCATCCTGGCAATATAAGCCATTTTATGACAACAAGAAAACTAATATGACTATGCTGAAGCCTTTGGCAGTGTGGATCACAATAAACTGGAAATTTCTAAAAGAGATGGGAATACCATACCATCTGACCTTTTTCTTGAGAAACCTGTATGCAGGTCAGGAAGCAACAGTTAGACATGGACATGGAACAACTGGTTCCAAATAGGAAAAGGAATACATCAAGGCTGTATATTGTCACCCTGCTTATTTAACTTATATGCAGACTACATCATAAGATACGCTGGGCTGGAAGAAGCACAAGCTGGAATCAAGATTGCCAGGAGAAATATCAATAACCTCAGATATGGAGATGACACCACCCTTATGGCAGAAAGTGAAGAGAAACTAAAAAGCCTCTTGATGAAAATGAAAGAGGAGAGTGAAAAAGTTGGCTTCAAGCTCAACATTCAGAAAACTAAGATCATGGCATCATGGCATTTTTACCCCATCATTTCATGGGAAATAGATGGGGAAACAGTGTCAGACTTTATTTTGGGGGGCTCCAAAATCACTGAAGATGGTGTTTGCTGCTGCTGCTACTGTCTCATCAGTCGTGTCCGACTCTGTACGACCCCATAGACGGCAGCCTACCAGGCTCCCCAACCCCTGGGATTCTCCAGGCAAGAACACTCGAGTGGGTTGCCATTTCCTTCCCCAATGCATGAAAGTGAAAAGTGAAAGTGAAGTTGCTCAGTTGTGTCAGACTGTTGGCGACCCCATGGGCTGCAGCCTACCAGGCTCCATCCATCTGATTTTCCAGGCACATTTCCAAGTTCTGGAGTGAGGTGCCATTGCCTTCTCTGGTGTCATTGCAGGGCACATTTTTAAATCAGTTTCATTAAAATATGTTTTATTAGGTTAAAGTATAAAGCATTTGTGAATGATATATATACATGAAATATAACTTCCAAACTTTAACTCCAATAAAGTGAAAAATTTTAAATTAAACTGAAAAATAACAGCATTTAGCTAGGTCCCAGACAGAAACACAAAGCTTGCTTTTAAAATAATACACATATTTGTTATATGGAAGTAGATAGATACTAAAATACTATTCTGTTGAAATTAAACCCAGTAAATACCAGTATTCTGTTATAAGAAACTGCATTAAATGTATTAAAATGCTTTAAAGTCACTGAAATCTGTCTGTTCTGAAATTAGAATGATGAATCATCCCCTCTAAAAACTAACCCTCCCATAATGTCCTTTGAAAATTAATGGTAGCTTAAAATTAGAATTTATAAATGCCATTATGTGATCCAATCTAAAAAAACAAAAACAAACAAACAAACAAACAAAAACTTGGCTTATGGACTTATTAAGCTTAGAAAAGGAAACGGTAAGAATTAGTACCATTTTTCAAAATAAAAAAATATAGAATGTTAAAAAGAAAATGTGACATATCAATTGAAAATAATGATATAATTTATTTAATTTCTCCTGTTCCTCTGGACAGTATAATTTTATAACAATATTTGATGTCTCTGTTCTTACCTACAGAGCTAGAAGGTGAGCTTATTAAAGAAGGCATGTGTTATTCAAAATTATGTCCCATTAGATAATTTATTTATTTCATTATAGGGCACTGGAGTTGTGACAGAGAAAAAGTATGACATTTAGCTACTGTGTCCAGTTTTTCAAACAGGCTTTTTTGTTAAATGATTTTTGAAAAATTAGAACTGGTTGTGTTATGTCTTACTATTTAACAGATGGAAACTGGAAATGGTAATATTGTAGCAAAATATAATGAATCTAAAAGGCAAAAATAAAATGTTTCCCAACCCTCATGGTAAAAAATTTAAAGTACCAGGCTTCCATGGAAGCAGTATTACAGATAGTAAGTTCAATACTAAGGAAAGTTAGGAGGGCAGCTATTATGTATTATTGAGTGGCTACTAGGGATTAGGAATTTTATGCATATTACCTAATGTAATCTACATAGCAACCTGCAAGCTATATAATTCAGCATAATTTTATGTTAATAGATGAAAAAACCAAGGTTCAACTAGACAAATGACTTGAACAGGATCATGCAGTAACCTGGGAGAACCAGGACTTAAGCCTAGATTTCTCTGACTTCACACTCTATACTGTTTCTACATGATTGCATTAAAATTTCATTATGACTTGACTTAATTCAGGAAATTTTGTAACCTAGAAATGGTATGTGATAGCAACTTTAAATAGTTTAATTCACTTTTTTAAAGCAATTAAGTTTATTAGGCCAAGAAGTTAAAACATACACACATACAAGTGGTTTCTAGATCAATTAACTAGCTATAAAATATATCTAAAATTAGTTTGTATTCTTCTGTCAAAAAATTGTGATTCCAAAGTGTCATATACCCAATGGTTGGTTAATAGTTAATTTTCCTCCATTTAACAATTTTTTTAAAATTATTTTTTTAATTAAAAAATATATATTTATTTATTCTCTTTACATTATTGTATTGATTTTGCCATACATTGGCATGATTCTGCCATGGGGTATACATGTGTTCCCCTTCCAGAACTTCACTCCCACCTCCCTCCCCATCCCATCCCTCTGGGTCATCCCCGTGCACCAGTCATGAGCACCCCGTATCATGCATCAATCATGGGCTGGCAATTCATTTCACATATGATAATTTACATGTTTCAATGCCCTTCTCCCATGCCATACCATCCTTGCCCTCTCCCATAAAGTCCAAAAGACTGTTCTATACATCTGCATCTCTTTTGCTTTCTCGCATACAGGATTATTGTTACTATCATTCTAAATTCTATATATATGTGTTAGCATATTGTATTGTTGTTTTTCCTTCTGGCTTACTTCACTCTGTATAATAGGCTCAAGTTTTGTCCACCTCAGTAGAACTGATTCAATAGTAGAACTATTGTTCCTAAAGGCTAAGTAATATTCCATTGTGTATATGTACCACCGCTTTCTTATCTATTATCTGCTGATGGACATCTAGGTTGTTTCCATGTCCTGGCTATTGTAAACAATGTGGCAATGAACATTGGGGTACACGTGTCTTTTTCAATTCTGATTTCCTCGGTGTGTATGCCCAGCAGTGGGATTGCTGGGTCATATAGCAGATCTATTTCCAGTTTTTAAGGAATCTCCACACTGTTCTCCATAGTGGCTGTACTAGTTTGCATTCCCACCAACAGTGTATGAGGGTTCCCTTTTCTCCACATTCTCTCCAGCATTTATTGCTAGTAGACTTTCGGATGGCAGCCATTCTGACTGGTGTAAAGTGGTACCTCATTGTGGATTTGATTTGCATTTCTCTGATAATGAGTGATGTTGAGAATCATTTCATGTGTTTGTTAGCCATTTGTATGTCTTCTTTGGAGAAAGGTCCATTTAGTTCTTTGGCCCACTTTTTGATTGGGTCATTTATTTTTCTGGAATTGAGCTGCAGGTGGGGCTTGTATATTTTTGAGATTAATTGTTTCTCCATTGCTTCATTTGCTATTATTTTCTCCCATTCTGAAGGCTGCCTTTACACCCTGCTTTTAGTTTCCTTTGTTGTGCAGAAGCTGTTGATTTTAATTAGGTCCCATTTATTTATTTTTGCTCTTATTTCCAATATTCTGGGAGGTGGGTCATAGAGGATCCTGCTTTGGTTTATGTTGGAGAGTGTTTTGCCTATGCTTTCCTCTAGAAGTTTTATAGTTTCTGGTTTTACATTTAGATCTTTAATCCATTTTGAGTTTATTTTTGTGTATGGTGTTAGACAGTGTTCTAGTTTTATTCTTTTACACGTGGGTGACCAGTTTTCCCAGCACCACTTGTTAAAGAGATTGTCTTTTCTCCATTGTATATCCTTGCCTCCTTTGTCAAAGATGAGGTGTCCGTAGGTGCATGGATTTATCTCTGGGCTTTCTATTTTGTTTCATTGATCTATATTTCTGTCTTTGTGCCAGTACCATATTGTCTTGATGACTGTGGCTTTGTAGTAAAGAGTAAAGTCAGGCAGGTTGATTCCTTCAGTTCCATTCTTCTTTCCCAAGATTACTTTGGCTATTGGAGGCTTTTTGTTTTTCCATACAAAGTGTGAAATTATTTGTTCTAATTCTCTGAAAAAGACAGCTGATAGCTTGATAGGAATTGCATTGAATCTATAGATTGCTCTGGGTAGTATACTCATTTTCACTATATTGATTCTTCCAACCATGAACACGGTATATTTCTCCATCTATTTGTGTCCTCTTTGATTTCTTTCATCACTGTTTTATAGTTTTCTATATGTAGGTCTTTCATTTCTTTAGGTAGATATATCTCTAAATATTTTATTCTTTTTGTTTCGATGGTGAATGGAATTGCTTCCTTAATTTCTCTTTCCGTTTTCTCATTGTTAGTGCATAGGAATGCAAGGGATTTCTGTGTGTTGATTTTATATCCTGCAACTTTATTATATTCATTGATTAGCTCTAGTAATTTTCTGATGGAGTCTTTAGGGTTTTCTATGTAGAGGATCATGTCTTCTGTGAATAGTGAGAGTTTTACTTCTTCTTTTCCAATCTGGATTCCTTTTATTTCTTTTTCTGTTCTGATTACTGTGGTCAAGACTTTCAAAACTATGCTGAATAGTAGTGGAGAGAGTGTGCACCCTTGTCTTCTTCCTGACTTTAGGGGAAATGCTTTCAATTTTTCACCATTGAGGATAATGTTTGTTGTGGGTTTGTCATATATAGCTTTTATTATGTTGAGGTTTGTTCCTTCTATCCCTGCTTTTTGGAAGGTATTTATCATAAATGGATGTTGAATTTTGTCAAAGGCTTTCTCTGCATCTATTGAGATTATCATGTGGTTTTTATTTTTCAGTTTATTAATGTGATGTATTGCATTGATTGATTTGCAGATATTGAAGAATCCTTGCATCTCTGGGATAAAGCCTACTTTATCATGATGTATGATCTTTTTAATGTGTTGTTGGATTCTATTTGCTAGAATTTTGTTAAGGATTTTTGCATCTATGTTCATCAGTGATATTGGCCTGTAGTTTTGTTTTTTTGTGGCATCTGTGTTGGATTTTGGTATTAGGGTAATGCTGGCCTCGTAAATTGAGTTTGGAAGTTTACCTACCTCTGAAATTTTCTGAAAGAGTTTGAGTAGAATTGGTGTTAGCTCTTCTCTAAATTTTTGGTAGAGTTCCTGTTCCTTTACCTGCTGGGTATTTCTGTGCCTTTTCATCTTGTTTATATTGCTGTATTACCTCTTTTTTTGTGGAGGTTCCTCACTGTGGGTGGTTTGTCAAAGTTTCCTGGTTGGGAAAGCTTGTGTCAGTGTTCTGGTTAGTGGATCTGTATTTTTTCTCTCTGGCGAGCAATGAAGTTTCCAGTAAAGAGTTTTGAGATGTCAGTGGGCTTGGTGTGACTTTGCACAACCTGTGTATTGAAGCTCCAGGCTATGCTCCTGTGTTGCTGGAGAATTTGCATGCTATATCTTACTCTAGAACTTGTTGGCTCTTAGGTGGTGCTTGGTTTCAGTGTAGGTATGGAGGCATTTGATGAGCTCCTATTGATTAATTAATTCTTGGATTCAGGAGTTCTCTCGTATTCTCAGGATTTGGGCTTAGACCTCCTGTCTCTGGTTTTCAGCCTTATTCTTACAGTAGCCTCAGGACTCCTCCATCTATACAGCACTGATGGTAGAACAGCTAGGTTAATGATGAAAAGTTTCTCCACAGTGAGGGACACCGAGAAATGTACACAGAGTTACATGGAGAGGAGCAGAGGGAGGAGGGGGATTTTACTTATATTTAATGAAATAGAGAATTTAAAATCAAGTGTAAAAATAAAACAACTGAGCAATTAATGTGTCCCAAATAAAAACTAAGAATTTCCTTTTTTAGCTATGCATATATTTACATGACATAAAATATACAATAAACACTATTTTATTGATATTAAGCCAGTGAGTCCCAGTATTCTATGCTACAAGAAACTTTAAAATACCTTTGGGTCACTGCATTATGCCTGTTCCCAAATTAGAATGGTGAACCATCTTTTCTGAAAACTAGCCCAAGCATGAACATCCTTTCAAAATTAAAAGTCTTTAAAATCAGAATTTATAAGTTGTCTTCTGTGATGCAGTGTACCAAAAGCAAAAAACCTTGACTGGTGAACTTTTTAAGCTTAAGAAAGGAATATTTATGAATTAATACCAGTCTTAAATAAAAATATAGAATGGTAAAAAAAAAATTTGTGGACACATCAATAAAATACCAGTGTATTTACTCAAGTTCTCCTGATACTCTGGTCAGTATAAATTTCTAGTATTCCTTGATGTCTCTGTTCTTGCTTGGAGAGAAAGATGAGTTTATGAATGAAAGTGTGTTTTATAGCAATTTATGTACCATTAGAGAATTTATCTATTTAACTATAGGGCACTGGATTTATGATAGAGTAAAGGTATGAGGTTTTGCTACTGCACAACAGTAATAAGGCTCCTCTGTCCATGGAATATTCTCCATGCAAATATACCAGAGTGAGTAATCATTCCCTTCTCCAGCGATCTTCCTGACCCAAGGATACTAACCTGTGTATCCTACATTGCAGGCAGATTCATTACCACTGAGGCACTAGGGAAGCCTACTATTGAGGTATAACATATATAAAATTATATGCATATTTAATACACTACATTTGAAGATTTGGGGAAGGGTACATCCATGAAAGTATGACCACAATCAAGGGCATAATGATATCTTTACCTTTCAATGTTTCCTCTGCCTCTTTTATTTTTAGTATAATTTTATTTATTTATATTTTTTCCTGATTTTATTTATTTATTTATTTTTATTTTCTTTACATTATCATGTTGGTTTTGCCATACATTGACAAGAATCTGCCATGGGTATACATGTGTTCCCCTTCTAGAACCCCCCTCCCTCCTCCCTCCTGATTCCCTCTCTCTGGGTCATCCCGGTGCACCAGCCCTGAGCATCAAACCTGGGCTGGCGATTGATTTCACGTATGATAATTAACAAGTTTAAATGCCGTTCTCCCATATCATCTCACCCTTGCCTTCTCCCATAGGGTCCAAAAGACTGTTCTATACACCTGCATTTCTTTTGCTGTCTCACACACAGGGTTCTTTTTACCATCTTTCTAAATTCCATATATATGTGTTAGTATACTGTATTGTTGTTTTTCCTTCTGGCTTACTTCACTCTCTATAATAGACTTCAGTTTTGTCCACCTCAGTAGAACTGATTCAAATGAATTCTTTTTAATGACTGAGTAATATTCCATTGTGTATATGTACCACCGCTTTCTTATCCATTCATCTGTTGATGGACATCTAGGTTGCTTCCATGTCCTGGCTATTGTAAACAATGCAGAGATGAATATTGGGGTATATGTGTCTCTTTCAGTTCAGGCTTCCTCGGTGTGTATACCCAGCAGTGGGATTGCTGGGTCATATGGCAGTTCTATTTCCAGTTTTTAAGGAATCTCCACACTGTTCTCCATAGTGGCTGTACTAGTTTGCATTCCCACCAACAGTGTATGAGGGTTCCCTTTTCTCCACATCCTCTCCAGCATTTATTGCTAGTAGACTTTCGGATGCCAGCCATTCTGACTGGTGTAAAGTGGTACCTCATTGTGGTTTTGATTTGCATTTCTCTGATAATGAGAGCTGTTGAGCATCTTTTCATGTGTTTGTTAGCCATTTGTATGTCTTCTTTGGAGAAATGTCTGTTAAGTTCTTTGGCCCACTTTTTGATTGGGTCGTTTATTTTTCTGTAGTTGAGCTGCAGGAGGTGCTTGTATATTTTTGAGATTAATTGTTTGTCCGTTGTTTTGTTTGCTATTATTTTCTCCCATTCTGAAGGTTGCCTTTTCACCTTGCTTTTAGTTTCCTTTGTTGTGCAGAAGCTGTTGATTTTAATTAGGTCCCATTTATTTATTTGTGCTTTTATTTCCAATATTCTGGGAGGTGGGTCATAGAGGGTCCTGCTTTGGTTTATGTTGAAGAGTGTTTTGCCTATGCTTTCCTCTAGAAGTTTTATAGTTTCTGGTCTTATGTTTAGATCTTTGATCCATTTTGAGTTTATCTTTGTGTATGGTGTTAGAAAGTGTTCTAGTTTCATTCTTTTACAAGTGGCTGTCCAGATTTCCCAGCACCAATTGTTAAAGAGATTGTCTTTTCTCCATTGTATATTCTTGCCTCCTTTGTCAAAGATAAGGTGTCCATAGGTGTGTGGATTTACCTCTGGGTTTTCTATTTTGTTCCATTGATCTATATTTCTGTCTTTGTGCCAGTACCATATTGTCTTGATGACTGTGGCTTTATAGTATAGCCTAAAGTCAGGCAGGTTGATTCCTTCAGTTCCATTCTTCTTTCTCAAGATTACTTTGGCTATTTGAGGTTTTTTTTTTTATTTCTATACAAATTGTGAAATTATTTGTTCTAATTCTCTGAAAAAGACATCTGGTAGCTTGATAGGAATTGCATTGACTCTATAGGTTGCTTTGGGTAGTATACTCATTTTCACTATACTGATTCTTCCAATCCATGAACACGGTATATTTCTCCATCCATTTTTATTATAATTTTATAATAAAAAAAACATAAGATCTACATTATCAGTAGTTTCAAGTGTACAAAACAGAATTATTAACTATAAGGACTACACTGCATAGAAGATCTACTGAATTTAATGTAACTTGAATAACTGAAAGTTTGTATCTTCTGATGGTCACTTTCCCATTTCTTCTTTCCCCCAGTCCCTAGAAGCCACCATTCTAATCTCTTTGCTTCTATGAGTTTGTTATAGATAACTCATATAAGTGAGATCATCCAGTGTTTATCTTTCTGTGTCTGAATTATTTCACTTAACAAATGACATCTAGATCCTTTCATATTATTGCAATGTCAGGATTTCCTTCTTTATTAAAGTTGAGTAATGTTTAATTGTTTGTATATGTCAATTTTTTAAAATCCATGTTTTGATAAATAGATATTTAAGTGATTTTTATATTTCAGTTACTGTAAATAATGCTGCAGTGAACATGGGGGTGTAATATCTCTCCAAGTTTCTAATTTCAATTTCTTCATATAAATGAAGACTCATAAATGAAGACCCAGAAATGACTCATAAATTACATAGTAGAGTTAATTTTTTGATGAACATTTTCCACAGTGGCTGTACCAATTTGCTTTATATCATCAGTGTCCAAGGGGCTCTTTCTCCATATCTTTGCCAACACTTGCTTTTTTTTCTTCTTAAGTAATAGTATCCTAACAGCTCTGAGGTTATATGCAATTGTACTTTTGATTTGAATTTAATAAAATATCCATACTATCCAGATCAATGAAAGATTCAATGCAATGCTTATCAAAATAACAATGGTATTTTTTTGAATAGAAGAAAAATTCTAAATTTTATGTGATAGCAAAGAAGACTTCAAATATCCAAAGAAATCATGTGCAAAAAGTACAAAGTTTGAGTCATCATACATCCTGGTTTCAAAATATGTTGCAAGGCTACAATATTTGAACGATATAGTATTGGTATAAAGGTAGACATATAGAGCAATGACATAGAAGAAATAGCATACATATTAATATATATATATTTGGTATTGATATTTAACAAGAGTGTCCAAAATACACAAAGGGAATAGGAGAGTCACTTTAACAAACTGTGTTGGAAAAACTGTGTAATCACATAGAAAGAAATGAAATTCAGGCTTCATCTTACACCATGAATCAAAATCAAAGTGTTAAACCTAAAACCTGAACTTGAAAATCTCACAGAAGAAAGTATAAGAGTAAAATTTCATGACACTGTACTTATTAATAATTTCATGGATGTGACTCTATAAACGTAGGCAACAAAAGCAAAATTAGATAATTGAGAATACATCAAATTAAAAATATATACAGCAAAGGAAAGAGTCAACAGAGTAAGAAAGCAACCTTCAGAATGGCAGAAAATATCTGCAAACCCTTGAACAGACATTTTCTTCAAAGTAGGTACACAGACAGGCAACAGATTACTACAAAAAAAATAATTAACACCAATAATTATTATGGAAATGCAACTCAAAAGTATTATTAAAAATCAGAGACCAAAGGACTCTATTTATTCAAAAAATATTATCATACACTCAATCATTCCAAGATTGTTTTCTTTTTTATTGAGTAAATTATCATGTTGCTATTTTGATCCAGGAGGTGATTAAGGCATATTCCCCTTGGAGAATCTCCTGTGGTTTCATCAATAATTGAGTAAGTGGATATAAGCATTTCAAGCTACTTTTATTCACACTGTACCTAAACCTGCATTTGTGATCCACAGGTAAGAGGAAACTTCAGGTCATTTGCAGAATAATTTAATATTTGAAGAATAATAATGACTTATAATATCAATATCAGATATGACATGCAATCCTGTTAGTTGTTGCCTATCACACAGGTGAATAAATGCAACAGAGAAAATAGAAGAAATTACATGGTTTTAGTTAAATAAGAATGTATGTAGTTGTATTCAGTTGTGTCCAACTCTTTGCAACCCCATGGATTGTAATCCACCAGGCTCCTCTGTCCATGGAATTTCGTAGGCAAGAATATTGGAGTGGATTGCTGTTTCCTCCTCCAAGGGATCTTCCCACCCCAGGGATTGAACATGCATCTCTGGCACGTCCTGCATTGCCAGTCAGGTTTTTTACTGATGCACAACCTAAGTGTATACTTTTATTTTCTTGATAGATGGCATATCCGTTTAAACCAAAAACAATCTTGAAAATGTCTTATTCAAGAAAGGATTTGTGCTATTAAGCTATCTGAGGGATTATCTTTTGCTCTAATGAGGAAAACAATTATCCTTTTGTTTTTGCCTTTGTGATGTAAAAGCTACATCAGATTATTACTATTTCAGAATGTATCTCTGGTCTTAATATTTAGAAACTTTTTTTTTTTATTGGTTTTGCCATACAATGACATGAAACCGCCATGGGTTTACATATGCTCCCCCTCCAGAACCCCCCTCCCTCCTCCCTCCCGATTCCCTCCCCCTGCGAAATCTCGGTGCACCAGCCCCGAGCATCAATCCTGGGCTGGCGATTGATTTCACCTATGATAATTAATATGTTTCAATGCCATTCTCCATATCATCCCACCCTTGCCCTCATCCACAGAGTCCACGATTCTGTTGTATACGTCTGCGTTCCTTTTGCTGTCTCGCATGCAGGGTTCTCGCTGCCATCTTTCTAAATTCCATATATATGGGTTAGTATACTGAAACATTTTTTTTTAAATGCACATCAAAAAGCATGTTTTATTTTGCTGGAAGGGTAAAGGATAAGGGGAAAGGAGAGCTAGGGAGTTTAGAATGGACATGTACACACACCAACATTTAAAATGGATAACAACAAGGACCTACTGTGAAGCACATGGAATTCACCTCAATGTTATGCGGCAGCCTGGATAGGAGGGGAGTTTGGAGGAGAAAGGATACATGTGTGTGTATGGCTGAGTCCCTTTGCTCTCCACCTGATACTGTCACGACAATGTTAATTGCCTATATGCTGATTAAAAAAAATAAAAAGTTAAATAATAAATAAATAAAAAGTGTTTAAAATGGAATGTTTTATTTCACTGAGAGTAGCAAGTGGGAGGTCAGTTTCAGAATGAAGCCATGGTATTACAGGAGGCAGTGAACATTGGTGAAAAGCGGATGCATTGTGAGGGAGACCTGGGATTGAATCTTGATGCTGACACTTATTAACTATGAGAGCTTCTGTAAAGGAGAAATAAAGTAACTTGTACAAAAGCCCATTACAGTTGCATGTTCTCAGTTAATGGCTATTCTTATTTTTCCTCTTCTTGGCAAATTTAGTGTTCTAAAGTTAAGACAAGGTATTTGGAATATCTACCTTCTATTAAAAATGTATTTTTAGAAGCTTTACATTATTTTAGAAGTTGATCCTGTATTATTAAATCCTTTTAGGATCATAGTCATTTTCTCTTTAAAATTCTGAATCCTTTCAATATTTTCTAATATTGACTCAGTTAAACCTAGTACAGCTTTCATTTTGGCTTCTAGTAGAAAATTCTGTTTCCACGGAAATTTATCCATGGAAACAGCAACCCAATCCATTATTTTTGCCTGGAAAATTCCATGGGCAAAGGAACCTGAGAGGCTACAGTTTGTCACAAAGAGCTGGACATGACTGAACACACACAAACACGTTAATTATCATGTTTTTCACTAACTAAACTTAAACTCACTGTAACATAGAAAATGGAATTGTGTGATATGCATGTGTATTTTTGATATTACCAGAATGCAAAATTTACAAAGCTTCTTTGCTCTCTAAAGAATAAATCAAATTAAATGCAAAAAAATAATAAAAAAATAAAAAATAAAGAATAAACCAGAAGCATGAAGAATGAATAGAGAATATAAATCATAATAAAATAATGATGCATTGCTTTTAATCCTAACAGAATAATGTTTAGCTACGTATCAATAATCACAAAACAAATATATGACAAATAGATAAGGGATAGAATAACTGATTACAGATATTTTTATATTATAAATTATAGTATTAAGTTTGTGATCCAGTATGTGCTAACATTTTAAAAATATATAAAACTGGTGACCAAAATTCAATTGCATGGTCATCCTAAATTTGCAACCAAACATGACTTATTTAAAGAAAATTGCTTTACACATTTATATTTATTCCTTTACATACTTAATTCATTAATATTAAATTAGTCTGTATAGCTGTGTATTATATTATCTGCTTGAGCTTTTGCATGTACTAGTACTTTGAAGAAGGAAAACTTTAGAGAGGGAGATTAATATTACACATGGCTTTTAATCCTGAAGCTGGCTTATGGCCACATATTTTCAGTTTCTAAATCCTATGCTATTTGTCTTGAACAAACTATATCACTGAACTGATGTTAAGAATCATAGTGGGCTAAACATCCTGTGAATGATTCTCTCTTTTAAAAATAATAATTCCAATATTATAAAAAATACTAATGTTCTCCTTCTACAGTTGACTAGGTAGTAATTGCAGACCATTTTACACAATTACTGAAAGTTCTGGAGTGTTGCTATTCTGTTCTGATGATCTGTACACTGGCATGCTAGCTTATGTGTTTGGATGCCAGAAGGAAATTGTTTTTTAACCAGTCACTTGGTGTTTTAAAGTGATTTAGTATGCAAACAGCTAATAGAATGCAGTGGCAAATTAACCAGTTGACCTGATTGTTTTATAAATGACATGAATTCAGCAAGTAAGTGAACATACAAATATTGACATTTGATTCTCCAGTGAGCAGCATGAACACTTAATTCTCTGTTTTGTCACTATCTCCTGATCTGCAACTAGGAATTAAACATTCTCCTAAAATGAATAAGGGCATATCTCACAGTCCCTTAATTCACAATATTGAGTCACAATATTTTTATTATTTTATAGTAAATAAATTATAATTTTATGTTTGAATTTGTTCCATGAGGTGTCAACATGAAGAATACCACTGAAGTTACTATATTTGTACTGAAGGGCCTCACAGATATTCCTGAAATACAAATAAGCTTATTCTTCCTGTTTCTAGCAATTTACTTCTTTACTCTGATAGGAAATTTAGGGCTAATTGCATTGGTCATTGAGGATTCCCGGCTCCACAACCCTATGTACTATTTTCTGAGTGTGCTATCATCTGTTGATGCCTGCTATTCTTCAGTAATTACACCAAAAATGTTAGTAGATTTTATGTCAAAAAACAAAATAATTTCACTGTTTGAATGTGCAGCACAAATGTTTCTGTTTGTTACATTTGGGACGACAGAATGCTTTCTCTTGGCTTCAATGGCATATGATCGCTATGTGGCCGTCTACAAACCCCTCCTGTATTCAGTTACCATGACACCCAAAATCTATGTGCCCCTCATCATTGCTTCCTATGTTGGTGGCATCTTGCACGCTTCTATACACACAATGGCTACTTTTAATCTCTCCTTCTGTGCATCCAATGAAGTCAGACACGTCTTCTGTGACATCCCTCCCCTCCTCGCTATTTCTTGCTCTGACACTCACACAAACCAGCTTCTGCTCTTCTATTTTGTGGGCTCTATTGAGATAGTCACCATCCTCATTGTTCTGTTCTCCTATGGTTTCATTCTGTTGGCCATTCTGAGGATACGTTCCACAGAAGGGCAAAGGAAAGTCTTTTCTACCTGTGGCTCTCACCTAACTGGAGTGGCTATTTTTCATGGTACAGTCTTCTTCATGTACGTGAGGCCAAGTTCCAGCTATGCCTTGAACCATGACATGATCGTGTCACTCTTTTACAGTGTAGTGATTCCCATGCTGAATCCCATCATCTATAGTTTAAGGAACAAAGATGTAAAACAGGCAATGAAAAGAGTGTTTGGAAAAATTTGATTTATCAATAAATTAAATTTCCACAGTAAAAACTTAAAAAAATTGAAAGTGAGGGTCTATGCCTTAGTATCAAGAAGAAATAATGAAAATGTTTTTAGATTATTATGTTTACTTCCTTCTTGGATTTTTTAAAATAAAGGTCATAGTCAACCCTCTACCAATGGTCTATTTTATGCATAAAAACGCTCTTACTTCTTAGTATGTTCCTACCAATATGTGTATGCACACGTATACAACCACATATATGTAGGTAGAAGCTATACTGATTGATATAACACAAGGACATATGTATATGTAATCTTTATTTCATAATGTTTATGATTTTCTTACACCTTCATATAACTCGAATATAAAGCCTCCAATTTATAATTATAAATAAAATTAAAATTATAAATGACCATAATTTATCCTATACCATATAATCAATAGCAAAACGATAGCTGATGATGTGATCTCATAACATGGCGCTATCACTGTCTGACTCCAGTTCAAAGAACGCTGCCTCCATGGTTAGATTTACACTTTGACAGCCATCTAATCCCAGCCTGTGGTTCAGAGACCAGAGATAACATGCTCAAATTCCTGGTGTTATTACCATGATGATTTGAGGAAGCACTTCCTTGTTTTAAATTCATTCAAAAAGAAAATCAACCCTGGTGTTCATTGGAAGAACTGATGTTGAAGCTGAAGCTCCAATACTTTGACCACTTAATGTGAAAAGCCAACTCATTGCAACAAACCCTGATGCTGGGAAAGACTGAGAGCACAAGGAAAAGGTGGAAAAGATGGTTGAATGTCATCATCAACTCAATGGACATGAGTTTGAGTAAACTCTGGGAGATAGTGAAGAACAGGGAAGTCTGGTATGCTGCAGTCCATGGGGTTTCAAAGAACTGGACATGACTGAGTGACTGAACAACAAAGCGTGAGTATTATACCCATTTTTAATTTCTCACAGATAATAAAGGCTATATATTAAAACTTACCAGATCATGCTTACATTAAAAAATGATAAAAGACAAGTACATGAGTGATAATGGAAGAAGTTGGATCAATGGAAAATTAGCTTATACATAGTTGTGTATTACTTTAAATAGTGAATCTCATAAGATAAATCTACTGTTTAATGTGGGTGATGCAAATAAAGTGAATTTAATGACTTTTTCCTGCATATTTAAATATGGGTGTGTGTGTTTCTTACAAATATTTTTGAAAGGTGAAGTTTTGTTATCCTGTCATGGTATTGTCTTTCAGTTTTGTCTGTTTGACCAAAATATGTTTATTAAATAATATACTGAAGATTTACAAAATAGAAAATATCTCTTGTACAATAATAAGCTTAAATGAGAGGCCAACTTGTAAAATAACATCAATAACAATAAAAATTGTAAAAGAAAAAATTAAAAAGTCTTAACAACATGGTGTGTTTGTGTGCTCAGTTGCATGATTCTTTGCAACCACATGGACTCTAGCCAACCAGGCTCCTCTGCCCATGAGATTTTCAAAGCAAGGACACTGGGGTGGGTTGCCATTTCCTACCCCTGGGGATCTTCCCAACCCAGGGATTGAACCCACATCTCAGACATCTCCTGAATTAGCAGGTAAAATCTTTACCACTGAACCATCTGGGAAGACCAATATTGTTACAGGAATGTTGAATCAATGGGAAAGTTGGCAGAGCTATAAAGAAATGAAAATATTGTTAACTCTACATGGTGTAGACCTTGTTGTTGGTTCCATGATAGACAAGAAACAATGGACACTAGATGAAGCAACGACATAATATTCAAGGATTTATATCATTGTAAAGAGTGACTTAAGTTGGTAGAAATATCTATGTAATTTCTTTTATATTGGGCTTCCCTGGTGGCTCAGAGGTTAAAGCGTCTGCCTGCAATGTGGGAGATCCAGGTTCAATCCCTGGGTCAGGAAGATCCCCTGGAGAAGGAAATGGCAACCCACTCCAGTATTCTTGCCTGGAGAATATTCCTGTATATAAACAATGATTTATCTGTCACTTCATTAACTTTAAAGTCAAGAATATGCCAAAATTGTATCAGATATTAGGGCTAAGGTGATGAATAAAGAACAGTTGTGTCCTGCAATGAAGTAGTGAATATTGTAGAAAATGGTATGTAGGTTGTCTCTGTTCTTTTACCAAAGTCAAAATCATATTAGTGATAGTCTACACATAGGCCTTGGTACAAAATTTCAAACCTTATTTCAGAATGGATATTGTATACTTTTATTCATTCATTTATTCACCATTTATTTCCTATCAGTCAGTGAGTCAGCAAATTCCTTTTGAACATCTACTCTTTCCTGGATTTATTTTAGAATCTATTAATACAAAAGCAATTTCTTTAGACATACTTCATATCTTAAAATAGTTATAGACTAGAAAATTCCAAAGGGAGAAGGGACAAAGGATAAAGGGAAAGATATATTCAACTGAATGCAGAGTTCCAGAGAATAGCAAAATAAGAAAGGCTTCTTAAGTGAACAATGCAAAGAAATAGAGGAAAATAATATAATGGCAAAGATTAGATATCTCTTCAAGAAAATTGGAGGTACTAAGGGAATATGTCATGCAAATATGGGCACAGTAAAGGAAGGCAACGACCAGGACCTAAGAAACAGAAGAGATTAAGAAGAGGTGGCAAGAATACAAAGAAAATTATGCAAAAACGTCTTAATGTCCTGGATAACCACAATGGTGTCCTCATTCATCTAGAGCCAGACATCCTGGAGTGTGAGTCAAGTGGCTTTTAGGAAGGATTACTAAGAACAAAGCTAGTGGAAGTGATGGAATTCCAGCTGAGCTAATTCAAATCCTAAAAACAGATTTTATTAAAGTGCTGCACTCAGTATGCTAGCAATTTGGAAAACTCAGCAGTGGCTACAAGCCTGGAAAAAAATCACTTTTTATTTCAATACCAAAAAAAAAAAAAAGACCATGCCAAATAATGTTCAAACTAGTGCATAATTGCACTCATTTCACATGCTAGCAAAGTCATGCTCAAAATCCTTCAAGCTAGGCTTTGGCAGTTCTTGAAGTGAGAACTTCCAGATGTACAAGCTGGATTCAGAAAAGGCAGTGGAACCTGAGCTCAAATTATAAAACATCTGTTGGATCATAGAAAAAGCATAATAATTCCAGAAAAACAAACAAACAAACATATATTTCTGCTTCATCAACTACGCTAAAGTCTTTGACTTAATGGATCACAAAAAACTGGAAAAGTCTTAAAGAGATGGGAATACGAGGCTTCTTTACCAGTTTCCTGAGAAATCTACA
The DNA here is from genome assembly GCA_007570785.1 of Antilocapra americana. Taxonomy (NCBI): domain Eukaryota; kingdom Metazoa; phylum Chordata; class Mammalia; order Artiodactyla; family Antilocapridae; genus Antilocapra; species Antilocapra americana. The sequence continues at coordinate 8,014,790 of ML661334.1, read as the reverse complement.
TGTAGGTCAAGAAGCAACAGTTAGAACAGGGCATGGGACAAAGGCTGGCTCAAATATGAGAAAGGAGTACAACAAGGTTGTATCTTGTCACCTGCTTATTTAACATATATGCAGAGCACATCATGTGAAATGCTGTGCTGGATGAAGCACAAGAATCAAGATTGTAGGGAGAAATATGGACAACCTCAGATATGTAGATGAAGTCACACTAATGGTGGAAAGAAAATAGAAACTAAAGTGTCTCTTGATGAGAGTAGAAAAGGAGAGTGGAAAAGCTGCCTTAAACACAGCATTTGAAAAACTAAGACCATTTAACACCATGGCATCTGGTCCCATCACTTCACAGCAAATAGATGGACAAAAAGTGAAAACAGTGGCAGATTTTTGTTTCTTGGGATCCAAAGTCACTACAGACTGTCACTGGTGTCATGAAATTAAAACATACTTGCTTCTTAGAATAAAAGCCATGAAAAACCTTGACAGCATATCAAAAATCAGAGTCATCACTTTCCTGAAAAATGTCCATATAGTCAAAGCTATGTTTTTTCCAGTAGTCATGTTTGGGTATGAAAGTTGGACCATAAAGAAGGCTGAGTGTCAAAGAATTGATGCTTTTGAACTGTGGCACTGGAGAAGACTCTTGAGAGTCCCTTGGACTGGTAAGGAAATCAAATCAGTAAATCCTATTGGACATAAACCCTGATAATTCATTAGAAGGACTGATGATGACGCTAAAGCTCTAACACTTTGGCCACCTAATGTTAAGAGCCGACTCAATGGAAAAGACCCTGATGCTGAGAAAGACTGAGGGCAGGAGGAGAAGGGGGTGAGAGAGGATGAGATGGTAGGATGGCATCACTGACTCAATGGATTTGAGTTTGAGGAAACTCATGGAGATAGTGAAAGACAGTGAAGCCTGGTGTGGTGCAGTCCTTGGGGTCACAAAAAACAGACATGATTTAGAGACTGAACAGCAACAACAATAGAAAATTTCATACAAAAGTAAAGTTCAAAACTATTGTCAGTATTTAACTACAATATTTACAAATATTGGAAGGAAGATCACATGATTATATCAAATAATGTATTTTCCTTTCAAATAGCTTTAACTAAAAAATAGAAATAGTAGCAGATATATGATTGATGCCTGTTGGTCTGTACTCCTCCAAGTTCTGTATTTGTCCAGCCTCAAGATGGAAGTGAGAGCCTAGAATCAGCAATAGAGATGTGAATAGTTTAATGGATGGGGGAATCTTACATGTCTGAAGCAAAGTTCTGGAGCATCATCCAACTATGCAGCAGATGCTGAACAGAACACGGCAGTCTTCACTACTGGGAGGTGAGGGAGGTTACCATTTATAGAGGGAAATGAATTCAGGTTGGCTTATTGGTTACCAGAAAAAAAGAAAAATATTATGCCTCTTTGATTAACTATTATCATAAAGATAATTGTGTCCTAAAAATTAGAATAAGAACTAGCTGGAACCAAAGGCAAATACATAGGTATTGATTGATTAGGCTCTGATTAAGAGAAAAGGTCAGACTTGTGAGTGGATTGTAGATAAAGCAGGGAAGGGTCAACAGGGGATGCACAGAGAAAAAGAACAGCCATCTTGGGTGGCCTGATCATGCACTGCCCTGAGAATTTCATTTAAAAATTGAAACACAGTGTCTTTGCAACTATTCCCATTTTGCCTTTATATTGTACGCCATTTGGTTCTTGTGTCAAATACATCAGGGTTTATCTTGACACAAGAATAGTGGCTTTACATTTGGTTCTATTTCCAATATTTATGCTAAAATTCAACATTGGAGCCAGAATTCTGTGCTTTCTAAACAATGGCTTTTCTCCATTCAAGAGCCAGAGGCAACACTTCCAAACAATGTAGGGGTAAATTCAAAACAAAACAAAAAAAGGGTGAGATCAATGAATGCAATAATTAGTCAATGATTTTCAAGAATACTCCCAGGCTATCTACAGATTTGTGCCTTGCTTGACATTTTGCCATAGAGGCTTGACTAATAAACATTCAGTTTTTCTTTACTTCCCTGGGGGACCTGGTCTGTACTGGGAATTTTGATTTTCCTGTTTAGGGACTAGGGCCATGACACAGATTTCAGTGTGAAGGTCTTTAGAGACTTCAGACACTTGTGCAAACCAGTTAGCACACTTCATGCAACAGCCTCAGGAGCAGGTTTAGGTCGATCACTCTGCTCAGGTAGGTAAAATCAAATACCGTATTTATTTTAAATTCTGGAAGAGGAGAGCAAGGAAGCTGGAAACTTCATCAGTTCAAATTAAACTCAGAACTGATGATATCTGGTCCATTTTCTTGCCAAGTCACTCACATCTCTGCCCTCTGATTGCTAAGTGGAAGTGCTGGCGTTACATATAAACACAATGATGTTTAAAACCCTATTGATAGATTATGGAGAAGGAAATAGCAACTTACTCCAGTATTCTTGTCTGGGGAACCCCATGGACAGAGAAGCCTGGTGATCTACAGTCCCTGGGATCACAAAGAGTTGGACAAAACTGAACAACTAACCCCTACTGATATATTAAATTCTGAGCATTTATACAGAATAATGAATAGTTCTTAAAATAAGCATATTTTACTTTGACCTATAAAGGAATGTTTTCTGCCATTAAACTGGTGAAACTGGTGGATATGTTAGAGGACATATTACACTAGGTAAGAAACTTAAGTGTCTTTGAAATATGACTTTTTCCTTATACAATTCTCTCCTACATAAAAATGCTCTCCTTTTAAAAAGCTGATTACACACATTCACAGTAGACAATAATTGTTGTTAATGCCTTTTTTCTTGTTAATTTAAGAAAAGACTTATTACATATGTTATCTCTGAGTGAAACATGCACTGAGTTGCCATATGTGTAGCAAACAAATACTTTGATTAGAGTGAGTGTTGCCACTATGTTTTCCATCAAGAGCTTACTTATGCATCTATTTTAGATAAGGCAAGATTTTTAGAATTTTAGATATTTTAGAAGGCGAGAAATAAGGGACAGTTGTTGCAACACCATTGGATCAGCTCATCAAACATAGAATTGATGTATGAAATAGATATCCTTAGGTGCTTGTTATGCAGTCGTAATGAATCTGCCTGCCAACACAGCAGATGTAGAATAGGTATTCTTAAGAAAAACAATCAATAACAACAAAAACACCACATATTTAAGAGAGAATCAGGTTGAGGGAGAGTACATTGGGTTGTTGTTGTTGTTGCTAAATATATAATTAGATATCATATGTCTCAGTGTTTTGTATATGCAAAATTATAATTCACTTGCTGTTTCTATCTCAACAATGTAAACTCTCAGTAATGTAGAATGAGTTACTGGAACTGAAATAAGAAACCACATTTAAACATCATGTTAATATCAAACATGTTAATATTAATAATTTCTGGTACAGATTATTTTGCTTTCATTGCCTCAAGGCTCTGTGCTAAATAACATACATATGTACACTATCTCATTTAATCCATACCACACAAGACTATAAATACTTGGAAAAATCATATGAATATTAATAAAGTGCTTCCCTCGTAGCTCAGATGGTAAAGAATCCACCTGAAATGTGGTAGACCAGGTTCAAGTTGATGTATGGAATAGATATCCTTGGACACTTCCCAAATGGTGCAGTGGTAATGAATCTGCCTGCCAACACAGCGGAGAAGGGAAAGGCTACTCACTCCAGTGTTCTTGCCTGGAGAATTACTTGGAGAGACGATTCTGGCAGGCCACAGTCCATGGGGTCGCAAAGAGTAGGTCATGACTGAGTGACTTTTACTTTTTCATTAGTTAGTGCACTAACTACTAACTAAACAAAAACAAACAAACAAACAAACAAACAAACAAAAACGCACCCAAAACATCATAAAAACATACTACAGGTAAATATCTTATAAAGGCTTTTTGGTAAAGAATCCGCCTGCAATGCAGGAGACTCAGGATATACAGGTTCTGTTCCCTGGGTTGGGAAGATCCCCTGGAGGAGGAAATGGCAACCTACTCCAGTATTCACTCCAGGAAGGTCCCATGGACAGAGAAGCCTGGTGGGCTGCAGTCCATAGAGTCACAAAGATCTGGACACAACTGAGCTACTGAAAACACATGTGCACATGCATGCACACACATACGCATATAAGAGCCTCTTTGAATAACTAAATCTCACTGAGCCTAAGTCATCTCATCAGACCTAGAAATAATCAGTTATACACACATTCTGGGACACTCCTGCCTAACAGATAAATCACTATTCAAAGTGCCTCTGTATGTGCTGGGTGTGGACTACAGTACTATTAAATAATGTTAGACTCTATGATTTCTGTATAGAAGCAAAAAGACCAATCAACCTTTAACAAATCAAAACTATACATTATATATTTTAAAAAATGAAAACAGGCTTTAAGTTATTTAAAGGAAAAACACACAGCTTTTCTTTAAATGGAAAAAAAGAAAGGGTTGCCAGAACAAAATAAAACTATGAGCTGATAAAAGACAGAGATTAGATAAGAGCAATTTATTTTACAAAAGAAAGGAAATATAATTTTCAAAAAGCATATTCGGAATGTCTGAATGATACTAAGAATGAACAGCAGCAAAGTGTAAATTTGCTTGTGGGCAGCTGAATCTGAGGAGTATTGTAATGCTTATTAAGGAAAAAACAGGCTATTGAATAAGTTTTCCACAGAAATACTTAAATAACCAGTATGCTGACAATGCATGAGAGGGCGAGAAGGCCTGTAGCAGCTAAGAAAAAAATAACTAGATGTCACTTGAGCTCATCAACTTCTTATAGGTACCTCTCTTTTATCTCAAGAAACAAACACACAGAGAGGCATGTATGTGTATATAAATAAATACCTACACATATATACATGCGGTATATTTTCATGTGTGCTAAGTCAATTCAGTCATGTCTGACTCTTTATGACCCTATGGACTGTAAACTGCCAGGCTTCTCTGTCCACAAATTCTCCAGGCAAGATTACTGGAGTGCCATTTCCTTCTCCAACATATGTATGCATTAGACATATTTGCATGAAATATCAATATGATTTACATATGCATATAAATATAAATACATCTTATCATGCAATTTATGTACATTTACCTAATAAAAACCATACCCTATAGTACATAAATACATTAATTGCTTGGTCAAACAGTTCTAAGATCTTTAAATGGAACTCTGGAGAGTTTGTATTGCTGAATTTGATGAGAAAAGACAATTAGGAAAGTTCTGAAACTTTCAAGTGTTTCTCAACAGTAGTGAACTGCTTTTAAGTGAAATACTTAACAATATGGCATGTAACAAAAATAGAGACCACTTTACAGTCTGTTAATCACTTTGCATTTTCCCCACTAAGCATAAATCAGCAAAATACATGGCTCCTGGGAATAGCACTAAAGTGACTGAATTCATTCTAATGGGAATCTCAGATCTTACAGAACTTCAGATTTCTCTTTTCTTTGTGTTTCTGGTCATTTATGGATTGATCATAACAGGGAACCTGGGAATCATCATCCTCATCAGTGTGGACTCTCAGCTTCAAACCCCCGTGTACTTTTTCCTTAAGCACTTGGCTATGATCAGTTTTGGTAGTTCTTCTGTCATTGCCCCCAAAATGTTGGTTAGCTCCTTGGTTACAAAGAAAACCATAATTTTACTATATATATGCAGCCCATCTAAGTGGATTCATAAATTTTGTTGTGGCTGAGATTTTCATGCTGGCGGCCATGGTCTATGACTGCTGTGTGGCTATTTGCAACCCCTGCTCTACCTGCTGGTGGTTTCTCCATGGATCTGCCTTCTTGTGGTGTCCCTTATTTACATCTATAGTCTCACCACAGCACTGATGGTCTCTTTCTGTATACTTTCTGTGTCATACTGTTCCTCCAAAGTGATTAACCATTTTTACTGTGATAATGTCCCTTTGTTAGCATTGTCCTATTCTGATACCTACATTTCAGAAACAGCGATATTTACCTTTTCAGGGACCAATTTGTTTTTCTCTGTGATTGTTGGTCTAACATCCCACTTCAACATTGCCATTTTGAGGATACGTTCTTCAGAAGGGCAATAAAAAGCCTTTTCCACCTGTGCTTCTCACATAATGACTGTCACTGTGTTCTATGGAACTCTCTCTTCAGGTATTTGCAACCACTCATTAGATACTGATAAGATTACCTTGGTCTTCTATACCCTAGTGATTCCAATGCTGAACCCCCTCATTTACAGCATGAAAAATACATTGCAGAGATTCCTGGATAACTCATGTCAGTCATTCAAATTAATGCAAATTTAAAACTACAGCTATCTTCATTTAAGAATTAAATCTTGCTAAGTGAAGAGGTAGTAAATTGTTAAAAATTCTATTAATATCAATTGAGAAAACTTAGTCCTTTTTATTTCAACTTCAAGTACCCAATTTCCCCTGTATTGGGAATACATGTATACCCATGGTGGATTCATGTCAATGTATGGCAAAGCCAACACGATAATGTAAAGGAAAAAATAAATTAATTAACTTAAAAAAGTCATTAATTGAAAAAAAAAGCCATTAATTGTTCAAAAAAAGACACACTAATAAAAGCAATACATAATAATTTGAAAATAAATACAATCTAAAATGAAATAAAAGTTAGAAAAGTATTTTTATAATTTTTGAACAAGAAAGAATAATCCTGATAATTATGGTGGATTTATGTAGGAATCAATTCTTGGATGTTTGTTAAGAGTCAGATTATCTTTCTTGCCACAGATATGTTGACATTTTCTTTGGTAACTAAAAATTTTATTATTTTTGCAGCATTTTGCCTATTAAGTTATCAACCTTTCTAAACTCATTAATATCTTGCATCTAAACAAATTTATATTGCAAAAAAATAGAGCTTTCAGGCATAATGAAATCTAATAAAAATACACTTTTTCAAAAAGTTTTGTTCAAACAAACAGGCAAACACATTAACCAAGCCAAACTTTTCAAGGAAGCATGATAGAAAAATAAATTTGTCTGCCAGGTCTCATTATTTATTAGTCAAAGCTTACCCTGTGGGACATTGTCATCTGTAATTCCAAGTTATGCTTACTAGAGTGCTCAAGTGGTTCCAAAACATTCATGTCCAAACCATCAAAGAAAAACCTTGTTGATGATTAGGGGAGACAGGAAACACAGGACATAGTCATGAAGCAAGGTCTGGGAATACCTGTGAAAGTTAGGAACCAAGAAAGAACAACTAGAGGGTCTCTCATTCTGTAGCTGCAACAGAACTAATTATTAAGAGCTTCATAAATTTGCATGCAGATATCCAGTATCTCAGTACTGTAAATTCATTTTTAGTGTTCATAATAAAACTATAATCACATACCATTGCCTCCTTTCAGCTAGTAAAGTTTAACTTACATGACATTATGAAAAGCTGTTAGAGGTGTTGATATTGTTGTTGTGTAGTAGAAAAGTCATATCTGACTCTTTTACAAGGCAATGAACTGTAGTCTGACAGTCTCTTGTTTCCATGGGATTTTCTAGGCAAAAATACTGGAGTGCATTACCATTTTCTTTCTTCAGGGGATATTTCCAATCCAGGGACTAAACCCAAGTCTCCTGCATTGGTTGGTGGATTATTTACCACTGAGCCACCAGGGCTACAGTTCAGTTCAGTTCAGTCGCTCAGTCTTGTCCGACTCTTTGTGACCCCATGGACTGCAGCATGCCAGGCCTCCCTGTCCTTCAGCAACTCCTGGAGTTTACTTTCACCAGGGCTACAGCTGTTAGTAAATAAATAACCCCCAATTTTTCTCAATACATCAACTGACAATCACTATGAAACATCTCTGATGTATCTATTAGATGTAAAATGATTTATACACTATGACGTAATAATTTTCAAGTATTATCCAAGTGCATAGATTAGACACATTATTGTGTATGGGTACCATGAGGAATAAAAATATGTCACCTGTATCATCTTCCATAACAAAATAATATTCAAAAGTAACCACAATGTACATGTAGCTCAAAAGTGTGAATCAAATCCGTAACAATTAAAATAATCTTAAAATCTTAAGGTTGAGCAAGAAAAAACCATATATATATATATATATATATACACTATAAATACAAATATATGTGACATCAATCACAAGCTACATATATATAGACATATACAATTGCGTATATATATATATAACCAATCACTAAATATATAAATATTTAAATTCACTCACATCAATTTTAAAACAATGTTACTAACATTATACATATGTACATAGGTATATGGGGCTTCCCTGGTGGCTCAGATGGTAAGGCTTTTGCCTGCAATGCAGGAGACCTGGTTTCGATCCCTGGGTAAGGAAGATCCCCTGCAGAAGGGAATGGTAACCTATTCCAGTACTCTTGCCTGGAAAATCCCATGGATGGAGGAGCCTGGTAGTCTACAGTCCATAGGGTTGCAAAGAGTAAGACCCAATGGAGCAACCTCACTTTTCACAGATGGATATAGTGTTTCGCTGGTGGCTCAGTGGCAAAGAATCCTCTCCAATGCAATGGGTTCGTTCCCTGGATTAGGAAGATCCACTGGAGATAGACATAGCAACCCATGCCAGTATTACTGCCTGGGAAATCCCATGGACAGATGAGCTTGGTAGACTAAAGTCACAAAAGAGTTGGACATGATTTAGAAAGTAAACAATAACAGCAACATATGTAAGCATATATGATTAATATATCCAAGAGCAAAGTGTTAAATGCATTTGATTAAAAAAATGAATATGAGTAAACCACAAGGACATTATACCAAATGAAGTAAGCCAGTCGTGAAAGGACAAGTATGAGTGACATCATTTATATCAACCATATAAAATAATCAACACATAGAAGCGGAAAGTGGATATCGGATTGCCAGGGACAGGGAGACAGGGAAAATGGGATTGCTACCCAATAGGTATAAAGTTCCAGCTATAAAAGATGATGTGATTCTAGAAATTTGTTATATAACATCGTGCCACTAATTAACATTAACATATTACATACTTAAAAATTGTTAAGAAAGTAGATCTTATATTTATTGTTACCACAATAAAACTTTAAAAAATTTTTGGAAGAATAGAGAAATAGTGTATTAGTCAATAGTTATTTCCTCTACATGAGGTGGATGGAATGGGATTGAGAGAGGATGGACTAGTGGAAATTAGGCTTACATGTAATTATGTGTTACTTTAAAATAATGAATGCAGCAAGATAAAACTATGGTTTAATGCGAGTGATTAAAATATAGTGTCCATAATGTCATTTTTCTGCTTATTTATATGTGTGTGCTTCTTACAAATAGCTTGAGAGTGAAATTTTGTGATTCTGTGATAGAAAATACCTCTTATATAATAAATAACAGGCTAAAATGAGATCAAGCTGTCAAATAAAACATCAGTGACAGTGAAAAGTTGTAAAAGAAGTAGTTAACTAAACAACAGCAATAACATGTATGAGAGCTACTTTAAGAATTTCAATTAAAAATTGATATTTACTGTCTTTACAACCATTCCCATTGTGACTTTATGTTGAAATTCTCTGATTTTTTTTTAATATGCAGCAAATACAGTAAAGTTTATTCATGACACAAAAATGGAGGCTTTGCAGGTGGTTCTCCTTCCAGTATTCACATTAAAATTGAACATTGGGATCAGAATTCTGTGCTTTCTAGCCATTGAATTTTCTCCATCCCAGGGGTAGAGGCAAGATTCTCAGAAAATGTTGGAAGATGTAGAGGTACATTTCAAACCAATCGAAAGACGAAATTGCTGTATGCAATAGTTATTGAATGTGATTATTCAAGCATGCCCCCAAGCTGTCTCCACATTTTGACTCTGGGGAGCAATTTTGCACAGAGACTTGACTAATGAATATTCAGTTTGTCATTGTTTCCCTCTGGAATCTGACCTGAGCCAGAGGATTCTGGTTCTGCTGTTGAGAAACTGGGTGTGAACAGAGATTTCATTGTGAAGGTCGTCAGGGACTTTAGAATCTTGTATAATTCAGTTACCTGTGGCTCAACAGTAAAGAATTTTCCTTCAAGGGAGGAGACATAGGAGATCCAGATTCTATCCCTGGGTTGTGAGGATCCCCCGGAGGAAGGTATCCCAACCCACTCCAGTATTCTTGCCTGGAGAATGCCACCAACAGATCAGCCTGGCAGGTTACAGTCTCCAAAGAGTCACAGAGACTCAGACATGACTGAAGCCACTGAGCACAGCACATAAACCAGTTAGGACACTTCATACCAAGGCCTCGGGAGCGGGTCTCAGCAGATCTCTCTTTTCAGGTAGGTACATTTAAAAATCTTGTTTGTTACGAATTCTGGAAGAGATGAGCAAGGATATTGAAAACTTCATCAATTCAAATCAGAACTGGGACTCATCCAGTGGTTAAGATTCCACACTCCAATGCAGAAGTCATGGGTTCAATTCCTGATTAGGGAAGTGATATTCTGCATGTTTCAGAGCGTTTCTAAGGGGCGGGGGAAGGCAAAAAAGTAGTGAACTGTGATCAGAATTGAAATTATTTCCACTTTGTTCTCTTTTTAAGTCATTAGCTTCTCTACCTGCTGATTGATTGCAAAGTGGAAGTGCTGGTGATACAGCGTAAACAGTATTTTCTAGCATTTCCACTGATAGACTGACCTTTTGCACAGAATAACAAAGTCTGACTAAGGAATTATATTTTACCTTAATTTATAAAGAAATGTTTTCTACAGAATTGATGGATGTTTTAGAGAGCACACTACATCACATAGGAAACTCTGTGTCTATACAAGATTCTATGTCTCCAAGTAAGATCTATTGTTACTTAATGCCAATAAAAACACGTTTTTCTTCCCTTCCTGTTTTCTGTGTTGCTCAGTATGATAAATTTCAGATGGAAAGAGTTTTGGTGTCAGCAGTCATTCTCTGTGGCTGGCGGACACTGAGAGCTCATGTTGAGATGCAGTGTCTGTCCCTAACACAACCCATTTAGGATAAATTTTATAGTCAGAGACCAATGGAATATACTCTTGAAATCATATCAGCATCTATTTAAAAAATAACTTGCAATATTATTTTTCATTAAAATTTTGAGATAAATGATTAACATTTGTATTTTTTAAAATTTTATTCACTGAGAATATGTTATTTTAGAAAATTAACAAAATATTTTATTTTGAAAATAAATTTGAGAAAACTATTTTTCATAAATTAAGATAGCTATCATCAGTAGTAAATTCTAAGTCAAACAAGATTGTAAATACAAAGGTAGAAACTGGAGCTCTTTTATAGAAATTTTATTTCAGTGATGAGTACTTACCTAATGAAAAGTCTTTGCATTCTTTATATTTTATGATAAGTGGCAACCAATAATAGGCCATGATGCATATCATGGACTCCTTTTCAAAAGCTAACCCCACAAATTCAGACTAGACATATTTTCTGTTGTTCACACTCTTTTTTTATTCTTATTAAATTAAGAATGAGTTTATTGACTATATTATCTCATAGTGAAACATGCACTGACTTGATTTATGTATAGCAAGCAAATATTTTGCCCTGAGTGTTTTCCATCAAAAGCTTACTTATGCATTTATTTTAAATGCAGTGGTAGAAGGGAAGAAATAAGGCATAGATGGTGCAACGACATAAGATCAACTCATTAGATGCATATTTGATGTACGGAACAAAGTATCTTTAATTTAATAGAAATGAACAAGGTAGAATTAAGAGAGAATCAGGTTGTAGTGGAGCATATCTGGATTTGTTTAACTGTAGAGCTAGATACCATCTGTCCCTCTGTTTTCAATATGCAAAATTATAACTCAGTTAATATTTTCATCTTAACTATAAAATTTCCAGTAAGGGAGAATGAGTTACTGGGACTGAAATAAGAAACCACATTTTAAAAAGCTTTTCAAGGGTCTTCCCTGGTGGTTTCAGTGGTTAAAAATCTGCTTGTCAATGCTGGGAACATGGGTTCAGTTTCTGGTCTGGGAAGATCCGTTGCTGTGCTGCAACTAAGCCCATGAACCACAACTACTAAGCCTGTGCTCTAGAGCCTGTAAGCTGCAACCACTGAGCCTGCATGCTGCAAGTACTAAAGTCCTCATGACTAGTTATGTTAGGTTCATTATTTCTAGGCTTTGTGAGAACTAAGTTTAGGTTCATATTAACTCATTTAATTCATAAAACACAAAGGCACGATTACCTGGTAAAAATCACACAACTAACAATTGGTGGACTAACAAATGACCAAAATACTAAGAAACCAAATAAACAAACAATGATACATAAAAAGAATTGTGAAATCATACCATTAACTAATATCCTATACAGACACTTGAGTAACTTAACTTCACTGAGCCTAAATTCTCATTAGATGGAAAAAAAAAAATATATATATATGTATATCTCCCCATCTTCCAGGACACTCCTGCTGCAAAATAATGAAATAATTATTTCAAAATGCTTCACATGTTTCTAGATTCCATATATATGTGTTAATATATTGTATTGTTGTTTTTCCTTCTGGCTTACTTCACTCTGTATAATAGGCTCCAGTTTCGTCCACCTCAGTAGAACTGATTCAAATGTATTCTTTTTGATGGCTGAATAATATTCCATTTCCATTGGAATTTAGAAAGATGGTAACGGTAACCTTGTATGCGAGTCAGAAAAAGAGATGCAGATGTATAGAACAGTTTTTTGGACTCTATGGAAGAGGGCAAGGGTGGGATGATATGGGAGAATGGCATTGAAACATGTAAATTATCATATGTGAAATGAATTGCCAGCCCAGGTTTGATGCATGATACAGGGTGTTCAGGGCTGGTGCACCAGGATGATCTAGAGGGGTGGAATCGGGAGGGAGGTGGGAGGGGGGGTTCTGGAAGGGGAACACATGTATACCCATGGCGGACTCATGTCAATGTATGGCAAAACCAACACGATAATGTAAAGGAAAATAAATAAATGAATAAAAAGAATTATAATCCATCTCAAAAAAGAAAAAAAGCTTCCCGTGGCACAGAGTATAGAAATAAGTGAAGTTGCTCTGTAGTGTCTGACTATTTGTGACTCCATGGACTATAGTCTGCCATGCTTCTCCATCCATGGGTTTCCAGGCAAGAATCCTAGAGTGGGCTACCATTTCCTTCTCCAGGGGATCTTTCTGACCCAGGGATCAAACCTGGGTCTCCCACATTGCAGGCAGATGCTTTACCATCTGAGTCACCAAGGAAGTGTATACTAAGTAATGTTAAGCTCTCTACTCATTTCTCTATAAAAATAAACAAATGGATCAATTTTCACTAAATCAAAACTACCCATAATACATTTATTAAAAATCAAAATGGGCTTTAAACCATTTAAGGAAAATAGGTATATGTTGGAAAGGGAAGAAAAGGGCTATCAGAATAGAATATAGGGAAGAGTGAATAATTAGAAATAAGAATGATAATACAACTGGTTTGTTTTCTTTGGCAGAAGAAACGAAATGAGATAAAGGAAAGAAGATTTAGTGGAATTTCTCCCTGATATTAAGGAACAACATTGAAATGTAAGACTGCCTTTGGGCAGCTGAAGCAGAAGTGGTAATGATTATTTAAGACAGAATTGGGCTACTGAAAGTGTTTCCCATAGAGAAATGGAAATTCCCAAAAATGCTGGCAAGGCCTGGACTGGAGTGATGACCTGTAGGAGCTAAGGAAACATAACTAGGTAATTCTATAACTCATCAACATCTTATGATTACCTTTCATTTATCACTGGAAATACCTACACAGAGGCATGTGTATGAATATATACATACACATATATACATGTATGGTATATTCATTAAATGTGTATTAATATAATTGATATAGCTATTTGAATATTAATGCATGCTATAGTATAATAAAACAATGTGTATTTATTCAACATAAATTATATCCTACAGTGAATAATACATTAATATCTTGGTCAAATAGTTATAAGATCCTGTAACAGGTCTCTGCAGAGTTTGTATTCCTGAATTTTATGAAAAGATTGTGAGGAAAACAAGGAAGATCTGAGACTATTAAGTATTTTTGAACAGAAGTAAGTTGATTTTAAATGAAACATTTAACAATCAGATATCTAACAGAAGAAAATTCCCCATTAATAGAGAGAATCAGCAAAATATATGGCTCCAGGGAATCACACTGAAGTGACTGAATTCATTCTAACAGGAGTCTCAGACAATCTGGAACTCCAGATTCCCATTTTTTGTTTGTTCCTGGTCATCTATGGACTGATCCTGGCAGGGAAAATGTTGGTTTAAAGCTCAACATTCAGAAAACTAAGATCATGTTTTCCTGTCCCATCACATCATGGCAAATACATGGAGAAACTGCAGATGGTGACTGCATCCATGAAATAAAAAGACACTTACTCCTTGGAAGAGAAGTTATGACCAACCTAGACAGCATGTTAAAATGTAGAGACATTACTTTGCCAAGAAAGGTCTGTCCAGTCAAGGCTATGGTTTTGTATGGATGTGAGAGTAGTTATGTATGGATGTGAGAGTCAGACTATAAAGAAAGCTGAGTGGGGAAGCATTGATGCTTTTGAACTGTGATGTTGGAGAAGACTCTTGAGAGTCCCTTGGACTGCAAGGAGATCCCATCAGTCCATCCTAAAGGAAATCAGTCCTGAATGTTCTTTGGAAGGACTGACGCTGAAGCTGAAACTCTAACACATTAGCCACCTGATGCAAAAAACTGACACACTGGAAAAGACCCTGATGCTGGGAAAGATTGAAGCAGGAGGAGAAGGGAACGACCGAGGATGAGATGGGTGGGTGGCATATCCGACTCAGTGGGCATGAGTTTGGATAAACTACGGGAGTTGGTGATGGACAAGGAGGCCTAGCATGCTGCAGTCCACTGGGTTTTACGGAGTTGGACAGGACTGAGGGACTGAATTAAACTGAGGATACAATCTAATCAAATTGTTTCAAATGAAATAAAGTTAAATAAGTGGTATTAGAGTCATCTTATGGGAAAACACATACAAACTTTTTGACTAACCCAATATGTCACAGAAAAGTTCATTCATGGATCTGTTGGGACCACACACACAAAGTCATTAAGTCTGGTGACACAGATAAAATTCCAGGGTCAGTAACTAGCTGAATCCCACTACTATGGAAGCAAACATTTTAAATTAAAGGAGACTCAGATTATAGTAATTTTACAAAACAGAATAGACAGAGACAATGGTGTGTTTGTACTAAAACGGGGCTTCCCTGGTGGCTCAGATGATAAAGAATCTGCCTGCAATGCAGGAGACCTGGGTTCAGTCCCTGGGTTACGAAAATCCCCTGGAGAAGGGAATGGATAGCCACTCTTGTAATCTTGCCTAGAAAATTCCACAGATAGAGGAGCTGGTGGGCTACAGTCTATGGAATTGCAAGGAGTTGGATACGACTGAGCAATTAACACACACACACACACACACACACACACACACACAGAGTAAAATGAATGTGCTTCAAAAATGTAGAGTTGAATGAGAATCTTTAAGCATCTAATAAAGTTAAATGAGAGATTCATGTCAATGTATGGCAAAACCAACACGATAATGTAAAGAAAAATAAATAAATAAATTTTAAAAATAAATAAATAAATTGATACTATATTTACATTATATGACTGTATTTCTTTTTAAGAGCATATATCAGCTCTCATAGAAAAGGTGCCTGTATGAGAAAGGAAAACTGGGGTTAGGATGGGAAATGAGGATTGAAGATGATTATAGGACGCAGAATTAGGGTATTGTTAACTCAACTTAGTCCTTTAAATTAAAAAAGAAAAATGAGTTACATATGTATTCATAATTTGTATTCCTTCTGAGTCTTTAGAAACACTCTGCTGCTGTTAAGTCGCTTCAGTTCTGTCCGACTCTGTGTGACCCCATAGACGGTAGCCCACCAGGCTCCTCCGTCCCTGGGATTCTCCAGGCAAGAACACTGGAGTGGGTTACCATTTCCTTCTTCACTCTAGGAGATGTTTAAAGAGTTTTGTCTTTCTCCTCAGACATAAACTTGGGCAGAAGTCATGGTGGAAAATAGTGACTGTTGAAGTGATTTTTGGGTGATTAAAGGATTTACCCAACAAATGATAAACTGAAATCAGATATTTAAGTGAGTGCAATAAAATTAATAATGAAAAAATATGTGAAGTACATCTAAAAGAGTGTTTCCTTAATAGGGAAATAAAAAATAATTAACGAAGACTACTGGCTTCATTTCATGTTCTTAGATGCTTTGGGGAATAATCAAGAAATTGTATTCCAGTTTCTAGGGGTCAAAGAGGAAGGGCATTCATAAATTCTTCTGACTGCAGTCAGACTACTAACCACATGGTGGAACAAGAAGGAATTCCTTGTTTTAGGTGAGAATTTTTTAGTCCTTGTTTTCAGTGACGATTTTTGATCTCTATCTTCAATTTAAAAGTATAGATGAATTTAGCTACTGATGCCAGACTCAATACATTATTCCATGTATATTAATAATCTTCCTTGTCATAACTCATTTATGAAGAAATGATATATTTTACTACTATGTTATTTATTCTTTGAAAATAATAAACTATCTTTTTTTTTCTATTTGTTATTAATTCTATACTAGGATTCTAAAACCATAAACATTCTGAAACAGGAGTATTTGTTGAAAACTCCAAATAAAATGTTGTTAATGCAAAGATGCTGATCACAGGCCAGAGTTTTTGATGCTAAAGAACCGTCTATGTGTCAGATGGTAACAGTTTCTGACAAGACTTCAGTTATACAGTAACATTATATTATCATCATGCCTCCATAGAGTTTTATTTGTGATATATGTTGCCTTTTTCTGTTAACATCATATAAGAGATGGTGATGATCAGAGTGTAAATTCCCTCAAGAGAAGACTCTGAGGCAAGGAGGGGGTCTTTTAATGTTTATTTTGTAGAAGATTTTAGGAAGCAAAAATAAGGGATAGGGAACACGAGACTCCCCTGATTAGGGAGAAAGCTAACAAAGTATACAATAAAGAAAAATTACTGCTGCATGCCACTAAATTAAAATTACTTCAGATATTTTAGTTTCCTGCATAAAAGAGGGCTAGAAAAGCTTGAGTATTTATCCATTGAGTCCTGTCACTTATTAGTGTAATATTGCTCTTAACACATTAGATCTCTGGTCCTTATAAGCTGCTGTGGGTGGGATCCAAGCAAGATCTCTTTCCCCTCAGGAAATGAGGTCAAACACTAGAGATGAAAAGCAACCAGCATGTCAGAAAATAATCTATCTTGGGTTTAGGTCAAGTCAGAAAGAAAAATAAAGTATCAGTCACTCAATCAGGTTTGATTCTTTGCGACCCTATGGAATATAACTCTCCAGCCTCCTCTGTCCATGGAATTCTCCAGGTATGAATACTGGAGTGCATTGCCATTCCCTTCTCCAGGACATCTCCCCCATCCAGGGATCCACCCAGGGTCTCCCACACTGCAGGCAGACTCTACAGTCTGAGCCATTGGAGAAGCTCACGTCAATTCAGAAGTGACCTCAAATGACAAAGCATGAAAGACAGCTGTGTCTGTTACAGTAATATTTGCAATAGTAAGTTGATGGAAAAGGCAAAATAGTACAGAATAGACTTTTAAAACTTTTTCTGAGAAGCTGCCATTTCTTCTTCTTCTACTCCTGCTCTAGGTGATTCTTCATCAATATTTTGTTGAGGAATCACATCGACATCTTTAGAATTTGCCTTTGAAGTTACAGTTCCTTCACTGGCTACCACAGGTAGAAGGACCTTGGGATCCCAAAAAGGCCAACCTCTTCTGCTCTTTGTCTCAAGAGATTTTCAGAAAAAATCAGCTCATATACAGAGAAGAAACTGTTAACTTATTGTATCCTGTTTACAGGTATTCTCTCTTCACACAGATGTCAGAAAATTCTGCTACCATGGAGAGTGTGGGCTACACTGACTTAGCCCTTTCAAATCCATGTAACAGGAGACTTTTGCTTTTCCTTGGCTTCCAAAATAGACTTTTTGACTTAGGGTACAATGTCCTCCATACTACAATGATAGGAGATCTTTGACCCTGTTACCTTTGTATTAAATTTTAATTTTATATGGATAATGAGGCTGAAATTTTGGAAGCATTATATATAACTTCAGCATCAGTTCATCACTCAGTCATGACCAACTCTTTGGGACCCTATGAACCTCAGCACACTAGGCCTCCCTGTCCAACACCAACTCCTGGAGTTTGCCAAAACTCATGTCCATTGAGCTGGTGATGCAATCTACCACCTCATCCTCTGTCGTCCCCATCTCCTCCTGCCTTCAATCTTTCCCAACATCAGGGTCTTTTCAAATGAGTCAGCTCTTCACATCAGGTTACCAAAATATTGGAATTTCATCTTCAACATCAGTCCTTCTAATGAACACCCAGGACTGATTTCCTCTAGGATGGATTGGTTGGATCTCCTTGCAGTCCAAGGGACTCTCAAGAGTCTTCTCCAATACCATACTTCAAAAGCATCAATTCTTCACCACTCAGCTTTCTTTATAGTCCAACTCTTACATCCATACATGACTACTGGATAAACCATAGCCTTGACTAGATGGACCTTTGTTGACAAAGTAATATCTCTGCTTTTTAATATGCTATCTAGGTCGGTCAGAACTTTCCTTCCAAGGAGTAAATGTCTTTAAATTTCATGGCTGCAGTCACCATCTGCAGTGATTTTGGAGCCCCCCAAATTAAAGTCAGCCACTGTTTCCACTGTTTTCCCATCTATTTGCCATGAAGTGATGGGACCAGATGCCATGACCTTAGTTTTCTGAATGTTGAGCTTTAAACCAACATTTTCACTCTCCTCTTTCACTTTCATCAAGAAACTATTTACTTCTTCTTTGCTTTCTGCCATAAGGCTGGTGTCATCTGCATATCTGAGGTTATTGATATTTCTCCCAGCAATCTTGATTCCAGCTGGTGCTTCTTCCAGCCCAGCATTTCTCATGATATACTCTGCATATAAGTTAAATAAGCAGGGTGGCAAGATACATCCTTGATGTACTCCTTTTCCTATTTGGAACCAGTCTGTTGTTCCATGTCCAGTTCTAGCTGTTGCTTCCTGACCTGCATATAGGTTTCTTAAGAGACAGGTCAGATGGTCTGGTATTCCCATCTCTTTAAGAATTTTCCACAGTTCATTGTAATCCACACAGTCAAAGGCTTTGGCATAGCCAATAAAGCAGAAATAGATGTTTTTCTGGAACTCTCATGTTTTTTTTGATGATCCATCGGATGCTGTCAAATTGATCTCTGGTTCCTCTGCCTTTTCTAAAGCCAATATATAATGGAGCAAATATGAGGCTAAAATCAATGCCAATAAGAATCAAGAAATATCAATTCTTGGAAGATATCTTAATCTAGTGAGTGCATTATAGTTTTAGTATTTGTGAATTAGCCACACCTTAAGAACTTCAAAATCTAGCCTAGGGTATTGCCTTTTCACTGTCATTAATCTAAATGCCTTAAGAGAAGCTTTCTTCTTGATCTCTTGGGTTTTGTGTTACAAACTGCACACACTGGAATTGAATAGGAAGAATTATTTTTTGAAGGATGAGAAGAAGAGGGCAGAAAACCTCCTTACACCTCTCCACAGCTTCCATATATATCACACAAGCAAAACTCAAACTGTATTACTCAGCTCATAGAATTTCTGCATATTTGAGAATTTAGCATCATGGACTATCATTATAATGCAGGGGTGCAATTTTAAATAATCTTTTTGGATTATAATAAGCCACATAATAGTGGTTTAGCAATTGGCACTGAATCCCATAGTTGGTGAGTATAGTACTGGAAATCTTAAGGTAGAAAATGTTAGTGTTTGCTAAGGAGGATTTGCCAAGTGCAAAATTTGTCAAATTTCAAAGATACAATTGGGAAAGATTTAGACTGGTTTTAAGCCCTTCACTAATGCTGCCTAATTGCAGAGTCTGTGTTTCCTGACTGAGGAAATATGATGTATTTTACAAATAAGGAAAGTGAAGATAAGGACTTTTGGCCTTATTAGCCATGTTGAATAAGAAAGTATGGTTTTCCTTTTATACTTTTAAAATAATGGGTGTAAACATTTTTGCCAATGTTAACTCACCTAAAGACTGCTGAGACTGACTTACTTTAAAAGCCATTTAAGATTCTTCTTCTTCTTTTAATCCTCCTTAGTTCTTTTTGTCTTCCTTTTGAAAGAGAATATTCACAGTCTGACCAACTCATGTATCTCAGTTGAGACTATCTCCAAAGTTTTAGAATACAAAGTTAAGATTGGGTGTTTGAGTTTTCATAAGATAATAAGTAATGAGTTTTACATCCATCCATTCCTCAAGTCCTGGTGAAACTCTGAGGTCTGTGCTTCTATTGGAGAAGTGTCAGTCTTATTGCTCAATTTTCCTGTTTCTTTTCCCAGTTGGTACTTTGATACTTGGGTAGGGTGATGGGGGAGAATCAGATGAAAGTATATAATAATAATAATAATAAGATGAGAGTCTGTTGTTACATAGAGAAATAAGTATTCATCTGATTATACTTGAGGAGCCCTCCAACCACAAATAAACCATCCTGCTCTTTCATCTATCACATGAAGACCAAGACACATAAGTGTAAAATGTGTGTCACACATAAGTGACATTTGAGTGTCACTTTAACAGTTAGGAAGCCAAACTTCTCCAAGTCATAAATATACCCATGAATTGAAAGTTTGTCTTGTTTTCCAAACCAAGGGACTCTATCTCAAGCTGCTTTAATAAAGAGAATTTTAAAATAAAAAAAATCAACTCAGCTGAGTTTCAGAACTCCAAGGATTTGTAAAGTACAACTTAATTTGGATGAAAAGCTTTGCCACAATACACAAGCTTCTGTGAAAACATTCTTTTCCTTGAGTATAACTTTTGTAGCTAATAGGCCTACATTTTCTCCTCTTTCTTGTTTGGTTGCTGCTAATGAATGTTTGCTTTGTACCTTTTTTTGTAAATAATTTGTTTACAAAAAATTTTTATAAAAAATTTGTTTGCAGTATTGTGAATAGATTTTTGGAAATGATGAATTATATAATCTGCCAAATTAAACAAATTTCTATTCTGATTTTCTTGAAATTTATATTTGCTTAGTGACATCCAGAAGTTCTAGTTCTTAACTTATTGCTGCTCAGTCCCTAAGTTGTGTTCTACTCTTTGCAACCCCAAGGACTGTAGCCAGGCTCCTCTGTCCTTCACTATCTCCCACAGTTTGCTCAGATTCATGCACATTGAGTAGATGATGCCATCTAACCATCTTATCTTTTGCTCCCCTTGTTTTTGGCCTTCAATTCTTCTCAGTATCAGGGTCTTTCCCAATGAGTTGGCTCTTTGCATCAAGTGGCCAAAGTATTAGAGCTTCAGTTTCAGCAGTATGAGTTTAAAATTTTTCTCTTAATACCAAGTTCTTAACCAATCTGTGGCTGATTTTTATATGGATGAACTAAATATTCAATTTCACCATTTTCTATGGAGATAATCAATTTAGTATACTTTTTTAATGGGTATTGAGATGAAAATAATGTTTGAATATGTGGAGTTGCACTAGAGAGAAGTAAATCAAATTCCATTAAATAAGTTAGAAATAGTTTTTTTTTTTTTTGAAACTGGGACTGAAGTTCCAAGGGAAAGAAAGAAAGGATTGTTACTTCATATTACAATTCTTTCTAAAATTTGATGGCTTTTTTTTTTTTTTTACTAATTATACGTATTTTGACTGAAAAATATTTTTGGAAAAAAATCAGATTTCCCACTCTGAATAAATGTTTATAATGATATTTTGTTAACAGAGTCATAAAGGAACTGTGTATATTTTGTAATGAGAACAAGTACCTGACAGAAAAAATAAAATGACTACTATATATCTTAGGTTATGATGGTGGTGGTTGTGGTTTAGTTGTCTCGAATTCTTTGCAATTACATAGACTGTAGTCTGCCAGGCTCCTCTGTCCATGGGATTTCTAAGGCAAAGAGAGTGGAGTAGGTTGCCATTTCCTTCTCCAGGGGATCTTCCAGGATGAAACTACATCTCCTGCATTGCAGGCAGATTCATTACGGCTGAGCCACCAGAGAAGTCCATCTAACCTTATAATGGTTTCTAAATTTGGTTCAGTGATGAAGGTGAGTCTTGTTTAAAATCACTTCATTGAAAATAATTAGATTCGACTTGCACGTAATGGCTTTGCATACTGAACTTTATCAGATGGTATCTTCTGAACCCCAACGTCTATTCTTATGATTCTTCCTACAGTTACTTTTTTTTTGATGGCCTGGATGGACAAACAAAATCAAACAATGCTTGGTGAATTCATTCTCACTGGAATCACAGACCAGCTTGATCTGCAGGCTCCCTTCTTTGTGCGGTTCCTCATCATTTATGCAGTGTCGGCAGTGGGAAACTTGGGCATGATTGTTCTCACCAAGGTGGACTCCACGCTACAGACACCCATGGCCTTCTTTCTCAGAAACTTGGCTTTCATCAATCTTGGCTATTCCACATCTGTGGGATCCAAAATGTTGATAAATTTTGTAGCTGATCAAAACACAGTCTCCTAGCATTGGTGTGCTACGCAGCTGACTTTCTTCATCTTGTTCATCATCAGTGAACTTTTCATCCTGTCAGCAATGGCCTGTGACCGTTATGTGGCCATCTGCCACCCCCTGCTGTACACAGTAGCTATATCACAGAGAGTATGCTGGGTGCTGGTCACAGTGGCCAATGTTTACAGTGCCTCTGTTTCTCTGATAACTACCATCAAGATATTTATTTCATACTTTTGTGGCTATAACATCATCAGTCATTTCTACCATGACAGTCTCCCCTTGCTAACTTTGCTGTGCTCAAGCACCTGGGAAATTGAGCTGTTCATACTGATCTGTACCGTGTTTAATTTGGTTTCATCTCTCCTGATAGTCCTTGTATCTTACATACTGATCCTTAAGGCCATCCTAAAAATGAACAGTGGGCAGAGCAGGCAGAAGGCTTTCTCCCCCTGTGGCTCTCACCAGACAATAGCAGTTGTATTATATGTCATTCTAGCCTTTATGTATATGCAGCCCAAGTTCAGCCACTCCTTTGATGCTGACAAAATGGCCTCTGTACTTTTCACTTTGGTCATACTCATGCTGAACCCTATGATCTACAGCTTGAGGAACAAAGAAGTAAAGTGATCTACAGCTTGAGGAACAAAGAAGTAAAAGGTGCTCTGCATAGGATGTGGAAAATCTCTGCAAAATTCCCATATAAAAGTAAACATAGAAGGTATACACAATAAATTAGATTATACACAACTGTTCATTATAAGCGGTAAATCGCTTGAAAGCAGTAATGTGTGAACAAATCATGCAAACTCAAAATGCTTTTTCTTGTGTTCAGCTATAGTTATTCAAGTTGTGATCATTCTTCTGGTGTCAACTTTGGTTTAACCTCAACTTTCAGTGCAAGAGACTCAAGTCCACACTTTTCTCACATTGCCAAGTGTTTATGTTTCAACTGAAGGGAAGTTTTTTTTTTTATTACATCTATCATTAAATATTTTTTAAAGACATTCTTGTGTCTCTTAATAAAATGTTTTCTTGTGTGTGTGTTACATAAAATTTAAATACTAGTGCCCATCATACTGGCATACTGACATGTAGAAGATGGCAGTTAGTGTTCTTTTGCTGGCATGTACAAAAATGAACAATGGATGCTTTTGAACTGTAGTGTTGGTGAAGATTCTTGAGAGTGCCTTGGACTGCTAGGAGATCCAACCACTCCATCCTAAAGGAGATCAGTCCTGGGTGTTCATTGGAAGGACTGACGTTGAAGCTGAAACTCCATACTTTGGCCACCTGATGCAGAGAGCTGACTCATTTGAAAAGACCCAGATGCTGGGAAAGATTGAGGGCAGGAGGAGAAGGGAACAACAGAGGATGAGATGGCTGGATGGCATCACCAACTCAATGGATATGGGTTTGGGTGGACTCCGGAGTTGGATATGGACATGTAGGCCTGGTGTGCTGCAGTTTATTGGGTCATAAAGAGCCAGACATGACCGGATAATTGAACTGAACTGAACAACAATGGGCGATACATTAAAAATATTTGCCTTAATGAAACGTTAGGCATATCCTCTTTATGGTTGCTGCCACTTTATATTTCTGTTAAATTATGAAACTTAAACGTTTTAAGCTTGGGGAAACAAAAATAAAAGGTTAGTTATTCTCAAGTGGCATGTGTGTTAATTAAAAATCCAAAAACAAATTTCAAGCTCAAGCTAAAATATTAGTATTAAATGTGAATTTTACCAGGTTGATGACTATAAGATCAGCATACAAAAATAGTTATTTTACTATATGCTAGCATAAAGCAGGCACAAGCAAAACTTTCAATAATTCATTAGTCCAGAAAAAGTCTGTAAAATACTTAGGGAAAAACCAATGAATGATTTGACTGAGTTCATTGCTAGGAATTATAAGCAAATTACTGAATTATTAAAGTAGACATAAATGTAGCAATGTACCATGTTCAATGGCTGAAAGAATTAAATACGATGAGATTAGTTCTCCTTAGATTTTCCTATATTTAATGCAAGAGCAATCAAAATTCCATTTTTAAGACTTAAGTTGGAATCAAAATTTATGTAGAAATGCACAAGATCTTGAGTAGCCAGGAGGGGATGTTAGGTGAAGAAAAAACCCAGGGGGCTGCCAATAACAGATATCAATGCCCTTTTTAAAGTCAGATTATCTTTAAAGAGTATGTCATCAATGAAACTTTGAACAGAAAGACCAATAAATTAAATGAAAATAGAGTCCAAAAATAAACCCACATTTACAATTTCACCTAATTTTAAGCAAAAACTCAACTGAAATGTAATGAGGAAAGAAGATATTTTTAGTAAGTGGACCTAGTTCAATTAGGCTTTCTATGTAAATGGTGGACATTTAAGTCATTTACTTGCTTAGTAAAAAATTGTAGAAACATTAAAATCAGAAAGTTTCTTGACAAAAAATAAAGAAATACATACATGATTTGGGATCAACAAAGGCTACTTAAGCAAGTTACAAAAAACAATAACTCTAAATGATAGAAAAATGACACTCTGTCCAAAACTAAAATTTGTATTTATAAAAACACGCCATTGGAGAGTGAAAAATAAATCCTGAGAGAACACGTTTGAAAAGGTGCACCCTACGAAATACTGGTGTTCAAGCAATCTTGAGAAAGAAGAATGCAACTGGAGGAATCAACATGCCTGACTTCAGTCTCTACTATAAAGCCACAGTCATCAAGACAGTATGATACTGGCACAAAGACAGAAATATAGATCAATGGAACAAAATAGAAAGCCCAGAGATAAATCCACCCACTTATGTTCACCTTATCTTTGACAAAGGAGGCAAGGGTATACAACAGAGAAAAGACAATCTCTTTAACAGGTGGTACTTGGAAAACTGGTCAAGCACTTGTAAAAGAATTAAACTAGAACACTTTCTAATACCATACACAAAAATAACTCAAAATGGATTAAAGATCTAAACATAAGACCAGAAACTATAAAACTCCTAGAAGAAAACACAGGCAAAACACTCTCTGACATAAACCACAGCAGGATTTTCTATGACCCACCTCCCAGAATATTGGAAATAAGAGCGAAAATAAACAGATGGGACCTAATGAAAATGAAAAGCTTCTGCACAACAAAGGAAACTATAAGCAAGGTGAAAAGGCAGCCTTCAGAATGGGAAAAAATAACAGCAAATGAAACAATGGACAATTAATCTCAAATATAAACAAGCAACTCCTGCAGCTCAATTCCAGAAAAATAAACGACCCAGTCAAAAAGCGGGCCAACAAACTAAACAGACATTTATCCAAAGGAAACATACAGATGGCTAACAAACAAATGAAAAGATGCTAAACATCACTCATTATCAGAGAAATGCAAATCAAAACCACAATGAGGTACCATTTCACACCACTCAGAATGGCTGCTATTCAACAGTCTAGAAGCAATACATGCTGGAGAGGGTGTGGGGAAAAGGGAACCCTCTTACACTGTTGGTGGAAATGCAAACTAGTATAGCCACTATGGAAAATAGTGTGGAGATTCCTTAAAAAAAACTGGAAATAGATCTGATATATGACCCAGCAACCCCACTGCTGGGCATACACACCAAGAAAAATTGATATTGAATTGAAAGGGACATATGTACTCCAGTGTTCATCACAGCACTGTTTATAATAGCCAGGACATGGAAGCAACCTAGATGTCCATCAGCAGATGAATGAATAAGAAAGCAGTGGTACATATACACAGTGGAATATTGCTCAGCCATTAAAAATAATACATTTGAATCAGTTCTAATGAGGTGGATGAAACTGGAGCCTATTATACAGAGTGAAGTAAGCCAGATAGAAAAACACCAATACAGTATACTAATGCATATATATGGAATTTAGAAAGATGGTAACAATAACCCTATATGCGAGAAAGCAAAAGAGACATAGATGTATAGAACCATCTTTTGGACTCTAAGGGAGAGGGCAAGGGTAGGATAATATGGGAGAATGGCATTGAAACATAATTTATCATATGTGAAATGAATCGCCAGTCCAGTTTTGATGCATAATATAGGGCGCTTGGGGCTGGTGCACTGGGATGACCCAGAGAGATGGGATGGGGAAGGAAGTGGGAGGAGGATTCTGGATGAAGAACACAGGTACATCCATGGCGGATTCATGTACGGCAAAACCAATACAATATTGTAAAGTAAAAGAAAGAAAGAAAAAAAAATATACACTCATAAGAATAAATCGAAATGTTTCCAACTTGAAAAAAATCACTGGTGTCAATAATTTGTAAAAAAGACGCAGATGTATAGAACAGTCTTTCAGACTCTATGGGAGAAGGCAAGGGTGGGATGATATGGTAGAACAGCATTGAAACATGTAAATTATCATATGTGAAATGAATCGCCAGCCAAGGTTTGATGCATGATACAGAGTGCTCAGGGCTGGTGCACCAGGATGACCCAGAGGGATGGAATCGGGAGGGAGGTGGGAGGGGGGGTTCTGGAAGGGGAACACATGTATACCCATGGCGGATGCATGTCAGTGTATGACAAAACCAACACAATAATGTAAAGAAAAAAAGAAAGAAAATTTAGAAAAAGTAAAAATAGAAAAGATTTCCAAATTTCAAAATCACTATGATCTAGACAAACTATTGGGAGGAAAGAGAGCAAGATATCTGAAGAATTTCTTCACAGAGGAGTAAGTCAACGTATCCAAAAACATATAAATATATTCAGAAGCATCACTGATCATTAGCTAAATGCACGTCAAGTCTATATAGTCATATCACTGCATATCCAGCAAGATGGCCAAACTCAAGTTTATTTGAACAGTTAGAAATTTTGATGAGAATGTGAAGAAAATAAACCTCTTTTAGCTGCTCGAGTAAGTGTATGTTGCTATAAAGCCTGGGAAAATAAGCAAGTACTAAATTTTACCATGTG
Organism: Antilocapra americana; assembly: GCA_007570785.1. Taxonomy (NCBI): domain Eukaryota; kingdom Metazoa; phylum Chordata; class Mammalia; order Artiodactyla; family Antilocapridae; genus Antilocapra; species Antilocapra americana. The sequence goes on along the minus strand of ML661334.1, from coordinate 7,987,139 downwards.
TATTCTCTATGATGCATCAGTTCCTTTCTTAAGTAACAGAGGGTACTAGAAGATACGTAATGGCATGTTTTGAGCAAATGTAGTCATTATAGATGTTAAATAAAATAGTCTGATGTTATGGGTCATTGTATACGGACATTTTCTATGTTGCTAATGCAATATGCTAAAAAGTAAAATGGCTGTCTGAGGAGGCCTTATAAATATTTGAGACAAGACAGGAAGAGAAAAGCAAACGAGAAAAGGGAAGATATATCCATTTGAATGCAGAGTTCCAAAGACTAGCAAAGAGAGATAAGAAAGCTTTCCTTAGTGATCAATGCAAAGAAATAGAGGAAAACAATAGAATAGGAAAGACTAGAGATCTCGTCAAGAAAATTAGAGATACCAAGGGAACATTTCATATGATAATGGGCTCAATAAAGGACAGAAATGATAGGGATCTAACAGAAGAAGATAATATTAAGAAGAGGTAGCAAGAATACACAGAAAAATTGTACAAAAAAGTTCTTCATGACCCAGATAATCATGATGGTGTGATCACTCAAAATCAGCTAGAGCCAGACATCTTGGAATGTGAAGTCAAGTGGGCCTTAGGAAGCATCACTACGATCAAAGCTAGTGGAGGTGATAGAATTCCAGTTGAGCTCTTTCAAATCCTGAAAGATGATGCTGTGAAAGCGCTGCACTCAATATGATAGCAAATTTGGAAAACTCAGCATTGGCCACAGTATTGGAAAAGGTAAGTTTTCATTGCAATCCCAAAGAAAGGAAATGCCAAAGAATGCTCAAAATACCACACAGTTGCACTCATCTCACACACTAGTAAAGTAATGTTTAAAATTCTCCAAGCCAGGCTTCAGCAATATGTGAATGGTGAGCTTCCAGATGTTCAAGCTGGTTTTAGAAAAGGCAGAGGAATCAAAGATCAAATTGCCAACATCCTCTGGATCATTGAAAAAGCAAGAGAGTTCCAGAAAAACATCTATTTCTGCTTTATTGACTATGCCAAAGCCTTTGACTGTGTGGATCACAATAAACTTTGGAAAATTCTTAAAGAGATGGGAATACCAGACCATTTGAACTGTCTCTTGAGAAATCTGTATGCAGGTCAAGAAGCAACAGTTATAACTGGGTATCGAACAACAGACTGGTTCCGTATAGAAAAGGAGTATGTCAAGGCTGTATATTGTCACCCTGCTTATTTAACTTGTATGCAGAGTACATCATGGGAAATGCTGGGCTGGAAGAAGCACCAGCTGGAATCAAGATTGCTGGGAGAAATATCAATAACCTCAGATATGCAGATGACACTACCCTTATGGCAGAAAGTGAAGAGGAACTAAAGAGCCTCTTGATGAAAGTGAAAGAGGAGAGTGAAAAAGTTGGCTTAACATTAAAGCCCAACATTCAGAAAACTAAGGTCATGGCATCTGGTCCCATCACTTCATGGCAGATAGATGGGGAAACAGTCGAAACAGTGGCTGACTTTTATTTATGGGCTCTAAAATCACTGCAGATGGTGATTTCAGCAATGAAATTAAAAGATGCTTACATTTTGGAAGAAAAGTTATGACTAACCTAGATAGCATATTAAAAAGCAGAAACATTACTTTGCCAACTAAGGTCTGTCTAGTCAAAGCTATGGGTTTTTCAGTGGTCATGTATGGATGTGAGAGTGGGACTATAAAGAAAGCTGAAGACCGAAGAATTGATGCCTTTGAACTGTGGTGTTGGAGACTACTCTGGAGAGTCCCTTGGACTGCCAGGAGACCCAACCAGTCCATTCTAAAGGAAAATCAGTCCTGGGTGTTCATTGGAAGGACTGATGTTGGAGCTGAAGCTCCAATACTTTGGCCACCTCATGCGAAGAGTTGACTCATTGGAAAAAAACCCCTAATGCTGGGAAGAATTAGGGGCAGAAGGAGAAAGGGACAACAGAGGATGAGATGTCTGGATGGCATCACTGACTCGATGAACATGGGTTTGGGTAGACTCTGGGAGTGGGTGATGTACAGGGAGGCCTGGCATGCTGCGATTCATGGGATCACAAAGAGTCAGACACAACTGAGTGACTGAACTGAACTGAAAAGGTAAAACTTAGGTAACTCTTTGGTATGGTAGAATGGGTTAGGTGACTATAGACTAGAACACCAGGCAAAGAGTGGGAATTTGCTGTGTAGGAGTGTGCAACAGTTAGTAATGAAAGAGAATTTAAATAACCCTGGTCATTAATTGTTATTATCAATTATCACAATAAACTTGTCAGTATCTATGTAGTTTTTTGTATGCATGATTGTTTTTCTGTATACAAGTTATCTCTGGTTTGCCTTTGTATTTTTCTATGTGATGTTTTAAAAAACATTGGATTGTAGTTTCGAGGGGGCTCCATGTATTTTGTTAATATAAGATAATCAGTCATTGATATTTTCTCAATCATCTCCTTTCCACATGGGGATCTTTGTGCCATGCTCTTTTCTCATCATTACCTTTGCTTTCACATATGAGCCCTAGAGAGTCCACTAACTCAACCTACTCGGCACTTCAGCAGTCCAGATCGACACAGCATCTAATTTTGTCTAAATCAGTCCACTTGTTTATAACAATGGGTGTATTATTTGAGATAAGTTTCTTGTGGTTTATCATAGAAGCTTCCTGGTTTTTACGTTTCTTTTTCCTACTACCTTTATCTTGATTCCTAACTCCTTATTTTTGGTTAATGGATTGTCACCACTCTTTCTTCTCTTTTTCTTCTTTCTGTGAAAATCAAAAACAATTCTTGTTGAAAAGTCATGTCCTAGTCCTTTTTTTCTCCTTGCATATGAGGTCTGTGACAAATTATGGCTTGCCTCTCTTTAATTTGACTGATTTTACACAAATTTGGTTCAAAAGAATGTGTACTATGATTTGAGGAAAGTATGCTATTCGGTTATATCAACTTAATGATCCTTGGAGAAAGAAAAAATGAGGTGATTTCATAATTTGGACAGTGCTGTATTTCTAGTGAATGGGTAGTGTAATATGTAGTAATTTATAAATATTTTATGGTTTTTGAATATTCTTTGTACATACCTCTCCTTAAGTCATTTATTTTTATTTCTTTATTAGATTTATTTTTATTTATTTATTTTTTAAATTAATTAATTAATTTTTTCTTTACATTATTTTGTTGGTTTTGCCATACATTGACATGAATCCGTCATGGGTATACATGTGTTCCCCTTCCAGATCCCCCCTTCCACCTCCCTCCAGATTCCATCCTTCTGGGTCATCCCGGTGCACCAGCCCCGAGCACCCTGTATCATGCATCAAGCCTGGGATGGCGATTCATTTCACATATGATAATTTACATGTTTCAATGCTATTCTCCCATATCATCCCACCCTTGCCCTCTCCCAGAGTCCAAAAGACTGTTCTATACATCTGCATCTCTTTTGCTGTCTCACATGCAGGGTTATTGTTACCATCTTTCTAAATTCCATATGCATGTGTTAGTATACTGTATTGTTGCTTTTCCCTCTGGCTTACTTCACTCTGTATAATAGGCTCTTACATGCTAGAGATAATGGATTATTTTCTAATTCTACCATCATAGAAAAAAATAATCTATAATTTATTAGACTATAGAATCATGTGATGATAAATATTACTGACATTTTTACAGTTTATTTTTAGTTTTTTAATTAAATACCTAAGTATGAGTTATACATACATAAATATAAAAAAATGTGTGGTTTTCAGATTATTCATTTTGGATAGCGACACATGGAAATGTTCATAATGTATAGATTTGAAAAGATAAACTATAAGTAAACATAAACTAATATCCTACTTCTGGAATAAATCTTGGAGTATCTTTGCTTATCCCTCTAAGAGTCAGACACGACTGAGCAACTTCACTTTCACTTTTTACTTTCATGCATTGGAGAAGGAAATGGCAACCCACTCTAGTGTTCTTACCTGGAGAATCCCAGGGACGAGGGAGCCTGGTGGGCTGCTGTCTATGGGGTCGCACAGAGTTGGACACAACTAAAGCAACGCAGCAGCAGCAAATTATACACCAAAAAGAAATACTGAGAATTACAGAGTTTGTTATTATATTTTATTCTTTTAAAAAAAATTAGTCCCTATTTCATTAAGTAGATACATAATTTGTATCAGAAAGCATTATATTTTTCATAGAATATAAAATGCAAAAATCAAGAACTGCAACATAATATAAAAAATTGCTAAGCCTCATTATTTACTAAATAATTTCAACTTAAATAACCCTATATATCAACTAAAATATCTAGTTGTTTTTGAGTGTGTGGAGGAACAAAATTTTCATATGTTTTGTTAATGGGACAATCTTCAGAATGTTCTTAATTTTCCAGCGGAATCTGAAAGAAACCAGACTTATTTCAAAGTATAACTTCCAAGCAATTGAATATTCTACAGAGATAGCAGACTGTGAAAAAGTGATTTGATGTTTTTCCACAGAACTCCAAAGCTTGTGTAAGGAAATTATTTCTTTACCTTACAGGAAGATTGGTATTTATCATGTGGTGTTTATTTTTAGCCTTTTATGACAGTAAGGGAAAATCATAGAAAAGAAAGAAAAAAGCAAACAAAACTCAAGATTCATATTGATTTTATTCCATTTATTGAACAATTATCTGGTATACTATCTATGGATACACATTTCCATGTTTATAATAAGAAGCTATGTGCTTGAAGGGAGTGCAGGACATTGGGAGGTCACAAACTTACAAGCAATACTTTAAATAATTTAATTGCAAATTACATGTAATTAGCTTTATATTTGACGAAGTGAAGCTGTTTTTGTCTCTTGATAGCCCACTGAGAGACTTTTGATTTGCTCTTTAATTTAAACAGTGTAATTTCTATTTATTATTTTTTTAAACAGGAAAATTGATATCTGAAATGTTTATATTAAAGATAATTAACTTATTTTAATATATGATCTTTCTCTTCTTATGGGGAATCCTTGGTGGCTCAGTGGTAAAGAACACACCTGTAATGTAGTAGACCATCTGAAACGCAGGAGACACAGGTTTCATCTCTGGGTCACTAAAATCCCCTGGAGGAGAAAATGGCAACCTACTCCAGTACTCGTGCTTGGGAAATTCAATGGACAGGGGAGCCTGGTAGACTACAGTCCATGGAATTGGAAGAGGCAGGCATGACTTAGTCACTAAACCACCAATATCTCCTGTCATAATAGTCTGTGAGTTTTAAGGATGTTTTAGATACATTTTATGTAATTATACACATTATTGTTTTCATTATATGCTATATCATAGTTTGAAGGGCTGTGGGTTTAAGATGAGGATTTCAAGTCACACTCAAGAATCCATGTATCTTTGGTGCATTTCATTTCATCTTTGTGCTACTGTGTTTCATCAGTATTTTCAGTCAAAAAGTAATTTTCATGAGACTTAATTATGTTAAACTACTGCCAGTAACATCTTTTTCTCCAAATTGGTCCAGATTTTATCATACTGCCCTTGTTTCTTACATGGCATAGAACATCTGATTTGTTAAATACAAGTTAGTATATTTCAATTTTAATGAGAATGCCTGCATCAGGGAAATATTTGAAGGAAATTTACATCAAAATTACTTACATTAGAATGCTTTATTGAAAATTAGATGCTAGGTAATCCAAAAGGAAAAAAAAATTATTTGTTTAAGTTTAGTCATGGAATAGGAGGTGGGGTAGGGACTAAAATAAATTGCATGTATTACATCTAATTTAAGCAATATCTCACTTATCTATCACTATAGAACTGACAAAAAATTAAATTACAGTCCAGAGATTGTGTTTGTATATATGTATATATAATTAAATATAAAGGTAATCATGTGCAAATCACACTTAAATTACTTAATATTTTGCTTTTAATTTTGTGACCTCCTGAACATATATTGCCCCCCTCAAAACACCCTTTTTTTTGAATATTGGAAATGTGAAAATTTATATTTATAGATAGAAATATTAGGGAAATATTTAATAAATGCAATCTGTATGTAAAGAAAACCTCCTTCAGGTAAGTTAGTATCACTGTTAATAACAGAAAAAAAAAACATTATGAACTTGATAGTGGTGGTGGTTTTGTCACTCAGTCATGTCCAACTCTTGCTACCTGATGGACTGAAGCCTGCCAGGCTCTTCTGTCCATAGCATTCTCCTGGCAAGGATGCTGGTGAGAGGGTAACAGGCAGGAAGTCCAGGGGTCTCCGAAGGGAGGAAATAGGCTGCAAGTGTCAGACATTTTTATCTCTCTCTCAAGCGGCAGGAGGAAACAAACTAGAGATACTTTTTCCCCTTTTCTATACAAATTTAAATGAGGTTTCTCTTAAAACACTGTGTTGCCATAATGACACCTTGTTTTACCTGAAATTAACTATTCTCAAACCTTGAGTTAACCAATGCATTCTTCTTATGGAAATGTTTGCCTCAAGCTATGTTAACGCACTATGCATTTACCCCAAACTCTGTCTTCAAGTGGGTTCCATCAAATGGATCAGAACCTACTTGACAAACCAGTATGTTATACTCATTGTTCCCCTAATCTATGTAAGTGAAACTATCTGTATGATAAATTGCCCTTCTACAAGATTCAAGTCAATCGTTTTATGGCCTGGGATGACTCATCTGGTGCCAAGATTATCCCAAAATACATCTTATAGATGAGGGGCCTGGTGCCATTTTGAGTTTTGAGAATTTCCTTTCATTAGCAAACTGCTAGTGTTGTAGCCACGCGCTCCGGGGAGCAAACTCACTCAGAAGGACAATGCAGATAGTGAAGTGCAGTTTATTACACCACTGGGCCCAAGGCAGAGGACCCTCCTCTTAGCCAAGGACCCCGACCAGCATTTGTGAGGATCTTTTATACTCATGTGTACGTGTCCAAACCCACCACCCCAAATCACCCGAAACTTGCATAAACAAGGGAAAGGTAAATACAATCACAATAATGTCATCATTCAAGTATCATGTGTTCGAACAGTCAATAATCAATAAGCCCGAGGTTACATTCCAAATAGTTAATAGTCGATAAGCCCAAGGTTACTATCAGAAAGTTTATGACCTGTCCGGAGCCAGGGGTGATTAGTGCATGTTTTCTCTTAGGTGTTGAGTATCTGGGATATAATCTTTGAGATTCCCCTGTCCAGAGTGGGGTCTTATCCCTCCATTGTAATGTCCACTGACACTAAGCACAGAGTTCAGAGTCCATTAGAGAAGTGCCCGAGCATGATCAGCATGAACAGGCCTGAAATGGAGATTGGGCCCTATGAATTCCTTCTTCACTAGTGACTATATAACATCCAGCTGAAGACTAGCCGAGGGGCACTCTTATTAGTCTTATCCTTATTATCCTTATATAATAATAATTATATATAATAATTATTATTATACTTATTATTAATATAAATATAATTATTATATTATACTTATACTATAATATAATATATATTAGGTTAATATAGAATATTAATATATAATGTATATTAATTAATGTACATATGATAAATATATTATACTTATATTATATTTTTCTTATTATAATTATTATTCTAGCTGGGGGGTACTCTTTCTACTCCCTTCTGATGGCTATGTCAGAAGCTTTCTCTATCTCCTTTATACATTAACAAAACTTTATTGCACAAAAGCTCTGAGCGATCAAGCCTAGTCTCTGGCCCCAGATTGAATTCTTCTCTTCCGGAGGCCATAATTCCCAGTGTCTTTTTTGTGGTTTTGCAATAACCTTTCACTGAAGTGGGTTGTCATTTCCTTCTCTAGGAGATCTTCCAACCCAGGGATTGAACACATGTCTCTTGCATTGCAGGCAGATTCTTTCCTTACTGAGCCACTAGGGAAGCATTGTACTTGATATGTGAAAACTATTTCCAGGTAAAATAAACTAATTGAATCATTGAATATGAATTTATGTTTCCCAACAGTTCTGCAAAATGTTTTGCATTTTATATGAGAATGAAGTTTTATATAACTTATATTATTAGCCCAAATTAACCCTTTTCATATAAATGAAGATAGTGAAGAAAGAGTATTTCTAGTCATGTATCTCCTGATATGCTTCCTGGTAGCTCAGTTGGTAAAAATTCTGCCTGTAATGCAGGAGACTCTAGTTCAATCCTTAGGTTGGGAAGATCTCCTGGAGAAGGGCCTGACAACCCACCCCAGCATTCTTTCCTGGAGAATCCCAATGGACAGAGGTGCCTGGTGGGCTCTACTCCATAGGGGTCACAAAAAGTCAAATGTGACTAAGCACAGAACATCTCCTGATGTTTTACCATATAAACAAATTTAATTTCTACTTTGATCCATTGTATTTTTCTTATTGACACACTTATTCATATCTTCCAAGTGTGCTTTCAGCCAGTACCACCTGAAGAAATAAAATCTTTCATAGGGCTATATTTTGGGTAATGGTTATATGAACTTTTGGAATTTGTGGTTTGGAAATGTGTTGTATTATTGGCATATGTATTATATCCTAATTTTTTTAAGTTTAACTTATTTCTTCTTATTATTATTTTTTAAATTTTCTTTACTTTATTGTGTTGGTTTTGCCATACATTGACATGAATCTGCTATGGGTCTACATATGTTCCCCTTCCAGAACCCCCCTCCCTCTTCCCACCCAATTCCCTCTCTCTGAGTCATTCCGGTGCACCAGCCCCGAGCATCAAACCTGGGCTGGCGATTGATTTCACGTATGATAATTAACATGTTTCAATACCATTCTCCCATATCATCCCACCCTTGCCCTCTTCCACAGAGTTCACGAGACTGTTCTATACATCTGCGTTTCTTTTGCTGTCTCCCATGAAGGGTTCTCCTTACCATCTTTCTAAATATTGATGCATTTAATAGGTGTCATTATGTGATTGCATTAAATAAAGGATAAAAATAAAATTTTAAGGAATAGAAAATAATTGCCCATATATCTAATACCTAAAGCTTTAACTTTGTTTTCACTTCCTCTGTGTTATCTGTGTCTAGGTATTTCTCTCAATCTAAATGCCTGTGTATTTATACCTATGCCACAGGGTTTTTCAACCTTGAAACTATTGTAACCACTGTCTGAATATTGTTACAGGTTGGATATTAAGATATGGAGCAGATTAACTGATCTCTAACCATTAGAAGTCAGTAGCACTTCAACTCCCAGTTCTGACAATCAAAATGTTTCTGGAGAGTGGAAAGATATTTTTGGGTAAGTAAAATCTAGCCAATTGAGAACTGCTGATCTATTTCCATATTTCTTTTTCTATTTATGTATATTTCAATGTGTAGCAGGTGGATTTATTTTAAAAGATTTTACATTGAAACGTTTAAAAGTATCATATTGAAACTAGGTTTGTGAACTAACGCATCTCCAAGCATATAATACACAAAAAATATATTGAATATCCTGTCTCTATTTAGAAGAGGATTGTTAATAAACTTGAATGGAAAAACACAATCAGTGCTGAGTGAATTCATTCTCATAGGAAGCACAGACCGCCTTGAGCTGCAGGCTCCATTGTTTGGGCTCTTCCTCATCATGTATATGATCTCAGTGGTGGGCAAACTGGGTATAGTCATCCTCACTAAGGTGGACTCCAGGCTACAGACACCCATGTGCTTCTTTCTCAGTCACCTGGCTCTTACTGATCTCGGTTATTGAACAACCATGGGGCCAAAGATGTTAGTAAATTTTATTTAAATAAAATCTCCTATTAATTGTGTGCAGTACAACTAGCTTTCCTTCTTGTGTGCATCATTTTTTAACTTATTATTCTGGCGACAATGTTCTATGACCACTCTGTGGCCATCTGTGACCCTCTGCTCTACCCAGTCATCATGTCACAAAGGGTGTGCTGGGTGCTGGCAATAACCCCTTATCTCTATTGCACATTTGTGTCTTTTCTAGTCACTATAAAGATTTTTAATTTATCCTCTGTGGCTAGAATGTCACCAGACATTTCTAATGTGACAGTCTCCCCTTGATATATTTGCTCTGTTCAAATACATGTGGAATTCAATTGATTATTCTTATCTTAGTAAGGTTTAATTTGTTTTACTCCCATATGATAATTCTTGTTTCTTACCTTCTTATTCTTGCATCCATTCTCAGGATAAACTCTGCTGAAGGTAGGCACAAGGGTTTTTCTACCTGTGGGTCCCACTTGACTGTGGTCATAGTGTTCTATGGGACTTTACTACTTATGTATGTGCAACCAGAGTCCAGCCGTTCCTTTGGTACCGATAAAATTGTTTCCTACTTTACACCCTTGTTATCCCCATGTTTAATCTCCTGATCTATAGTTTGATGAAAAAAAGATCTAAAATATGCTCTACAAAGGATTTGGATGAAATTATGAATTTTTTTTTTCTTAAACATCACTATCACTGTGATTCCTGTAAATAGGTTTCAAGACTACACTTTTCTGTCGGTGCTTTCAGAGGAAAAAGCAAATATAAATGAATTCTTCACATATTTTAGAGAGTGGCTTTTACATGTCGGTCACACTTCTAAGTGCTATAAATCCATTCGTGTAAGAAAAATAGAAGAAAAACAAAACCTTTGACATTTCTGAGAAAAAGAAATGAAACATAAGTGAAATGGTTAAATCAATTTTTAGAGTGTAGTAGAATGAATTAGGAGCTATTGACCACAGAATAGTAAAGGAGAGTGGGCATGCTATTGAGGTAAGAAAGAGAGAGCATGGTAGGGACAAAAGGGGGGTTTAAATGATTTATTGTATTCTCAAACTTTAATATAAACATTGAAGTTATCTTTTTGTGTTTGTGTACATGTGTGGGTTTTTGTTTGTTAATAATTATTGTTATTTATCATTATACACTTTCATGGTTCATTTTAAGAGCAAACTTATTTGTAGAAAAGGAATTAAAACGCCTATTACTGAAAGTGAAAGAGGAGAGTGAAAAAGTTGGCTTAAGGCTCAACATTAAGAAAACTAAGATCATGACATCTGGTCCCATCACTTCATGGGAAATAGATGGGGAAACAGTGGAAAAAGTGTCAGACTTTATTTTGGGGTCTCCAAAATCACTGCAGATGGTGATTGCAGCCATGAAATCAAAAGACGCTTACTCCTTGGAAGGAAAGTTATGGCCAACCTGGATAGAATATTGAAAAGCAGAGACATTACTTTGCCAACAAAGGTTTGTCTAGTCAAGACTATGGTTTTTCCAGTAGTCATGTATGGATGTGAGAATTGGATGGTGAAAAAAGCTGAGTGCTAAGAATTGATGCTTTTGAACTATGATGTTGGAGAAGACTCTTGAGAGTCCCTTGGACTGCAAGGAGATCCAACCTGTCTATCCTAAAGTAGATCAGTACTGGGTGTTCATTGGAAGGACTGATGTTGAAGCTGAAGCTCCAATACTTTGGCCACCTCATACGAAGAGATGACTCATTGGAAAAGAGTATAATGCTGGGAGGGATTTGGGGCAGGAAGAGAAGGGGTCAATAGAGGATGAGATGACTGGTGACTCGATGGACATGGGTTTGGGTGGACTCTGGGAGTTGATGATGCACAGGGAAGCCTGGCGTTCTGCAATTTATGGGATCATAAAGAGTCGGACATGACTGAGGACTGAACTGAACTGAACTTTAATTAGGAAAAAGCTACAAACAATACACATACAATTAAAATAAAAATCTTTGTTTCTAGGAAATTATGTTGATATAAATACAGTAAAATAACATTAGATGGTGGTGGCTATTGAGATTATTAAAATGCTTAATAATATATATATATATATATATATATATAATTTTTATATATTCTCCCATAGTATCTTAAATAAATAGTTATAACTTTCATACTCTTCCCTATAGCTCAGATGGTAAAGAATCTACCTACAATGAAGGAGACCTGAGTTCAGTCCCTGGGTCAGGAAGATCCTCTGGAGAAGCAGAGGCAATCCACTCTCATATCCTTGCCAAAAGAATCCCATGGATAGAGGAGACTGACTGGTTATGGTTCATGGGGTCAGAAAGATCAGACAGGACTGATTAACTAACACTATAACTTTCATAATGTAAAAAGATATAGTCTCTAATATCTGAATTTTAAAAATTAACTGTGACTAAGTATACGTAATATCCCATATATTTCATTTATTTTATGCTGCTTAGTTATATTCAGTAGTCATATCAGTTATTTAAGGAAGTTGGCTAATTTTTCATAGAATGCAAACATTGAAAAATAGCAGTTTGTACACAAATGAATCATTTGGATGGACATTTTTTATGTTAATATAATTTAATGCTTAATACAGTAATTAAAATATTTTGTTAAATAAACAGAATTATTTCTTTCAAATAGCAATTTGTGCTTAAGGCCAGAATGAAATGAAAGGGTGTAATTTAAATATATATGTTGATGTGTTTGGACACTAAGATACACTATTAAAAAATCAAGAATTAAGATGATCTCAAGCTGAAATTTGTGTTAAAATAACTGCACTCCAAAATCCGATTCAGGTGCCTTGATTGCAAAACTCTACATAATTTTTAGGAGTAAAGAATTAACCAAATAGTTTCTAATTCTTTCATAAAACTAAAGAGAATGTACATTTCCAAACTTCCTGTTATTTTAAGAAAAATTTAACAGTACCATTCTTAACATATATTCAAAAATTCTAAATAAAATTGTATAAAATTGAATCTAGCAAAATATGGAAACAATAATACATAATGAAAAAAATATATTTCACATTAAAAAATCAATTTACATACATACCATTTAAATTTCCCCAATATAATAAAATAATTGAATAGAAACTAGAAGGCATGTAAATTACCCAAGCAAAATGAAATGTTTTAGTGAAACAAACAAATAAATAAATAAACAAGATCAGTATACTTGAAAAGTACGAAGTGATGAGTAAGAAAACTAAATACAAATTGAATGAGTTGATAAACTTACTCACTCCACATAGTTTAATACTGAAAACAACCCACATGTCTTTCAATTTGTGAATAAGGTGAATCATCATGTAATACTAGTCAGCCCTGATAAAGGAACAGGCATTGATATACAAAAAGCCTGAAAAGACTTCAAGAAAATTATACTGAATGAACACAACCTATTGAGAAAAATTACACATGGTATTTCCTTTAGAAAACATTCTTCAGTGGTTAAAATTATAGTGATAAAAACTGCTTAATATTTAGTTAAAGGTAAGAATTAGAGAAGAGAATGAATGTGGCTATAAATAAATGACATGAGCAATATTCTTGATGATGAAGTAAGTCTGTATGCCTACTATTTTGTGGTTATACAACTGTGCACATATGATAATATTGAAGAGGGCATGTGATATATAAATGAAGATACACAAATTATTGAGTGAAAGTCTGATGAAGTCTGAACTAATTCAGTGGATTGTACCAAAAAATAATTTCATGGTTATGATATTGTACTGTTTTATGCAAGTTATTAAGGCTAGGAGAGCTAAAACCGGCAGAAGTCTCTGTGTTCTCTTTTCGAAACCTTCTTGTGATCCTATAATTATTTCAACATAAAACTTTTTAAATATCAAGTTTAAGGCTACCTGGGACAATGTGGGGTAAGAAAGAGTAGTGTATATTTCCACAACTCTAGGAGATGGGTTGAAAAAGATATTGCTGTGGTTTACATCAAAGAGTGCTTTGCCTATATTTTCTTCTAAGGGTTTTATTGTATATGGTCTTACATTTTGATATTTAATCTATTGTGCATAGTGATAGAGAATGTTCTAATTTCATTCTTTTACACATAGTTGACCATTTTTCCCACCACCATTTATTGAAGAGACCATCTTTTCTCCACTGCAGAGTTATTTCCTACTTTGTCATAGATTAATTGGTTGTAAAGAAAAAAATCCATGAATTTTTAACACATTTTTTTAGTTTAATGAATAGGAAAAAGTTACAACATAGATAAACCACAAATAACTCCCAAATTATATTTACAGCTCAATAACATGTTACATGGAGAAGGCAATGGCACCCCATTTCAGTACTCTTGCCTGGAAAAAATCCCATGGACGGAGGAGCCTGGTAGGCTGCAGTCCATAGAGTCGCCAAGAGTCGGACACGACTGAACGACTTCACTTTCACTTTTCACTTTCATGCATTGGAGAAGGAAATGGCAACCCACTCCAGTGTTCTTGCCTGGAGAATCCCATGGATGGGGGAGTCTGCTGTGCTGCCATCTAGGGGGTCGCACAGAGTCGAACACAACTGAAGCGACTTAGCAGCAGCAGCAGCAGCGACAAGTTACATTGTTGTAGAATATATGGATTTATGAGACACATCAGAACATATGTTAAGGTAGACAAGAAGAACTGGAGAGGGTATTGGACATGATGGAAAAGCAAGAACTATTGAAATGTGTTAAAGGCAAATCCACTCTAGTATTCTTGCCTGGAGAATCCCATGGATAGAGGAGTCTGGCTGGCTGCAGTCCATAGCTTCACAAAGAGTCAGACATAACTGCAGGTACCAAGTACAAAGACAAATGCAGTGAAAGAGAAGTCCTAAACAGATAGATGATGATGATTCAGTGAAGTGGGAATAAGAAATAAGAGTAACTGATTTCCACTCTAGTATTCTTGCCTAGAGAATCCTGTGGACAGAGGAGCCTGGTGGGCTGCTGTCCATAAGGTCACACAGACAGACATGACTGAAGGGACTTAGCATGCATGCATGCCTTGGAGAAGGAAATGGAAACCCACTCCAGTATTCTTGCCTGGAGAATCCCAGGGACAGAGGAGTCTGGTGGGCTGCCATCTATGGGGTCACACAGAGTCGGACACGACTGAAGCGATATAGCAGCAGCAACTTCTCTCCGTAGAGTTTAAAAATGAAAGAATATATATACTAAATTCTTCATATATATATATATATATTCACAATTTATTATTTTTATTTCATTTAAACATTTTAAATAATGCCATAGAACTGTAATTCAGCACAGTTTTTTGTCATCCACTAAAGAGACTATTGGAGAGCTAGAGGAATACTAACAAGCTTGTTTTGTGGATTAAATATATTAATCCAGAATCCTATATCATTGTATTAGGGTATTTCAGGGAATATAATATAGATATATGATAGATAGATAGCTTTCTTTAAGAAAGTGTACAATGTTATATTGTGGGCTGGTAAGGCAGAAATTCATGTGCCAGACTGGCCGACAGCAAGAGCTGATGTTGAGTACAAATACAGGAAACCAAGGCAGACTTTTTTTGTGGAAATCTGGGGAAAAAAGTCCTTTTTCTTTGAGATTATTCAGTCTTGATTGAAAGAGTCTTATATATTCTGGAAGGAAATCAGCTGTACTCAAAATCTACTGCTTTGAATGTTTATCACATCTAAAAGAGTATCTCTGCAGTGACACCTGGACTGATTTTTTTAGTAACAACTGGGTAGCATAGTCTAGCCACGTAGACACAGGAAATAAACTTTAGTATCATGCGAAGAAGAAAATTAACCAAGAGTAAAAGGTAAAATGGAACACAAAAATACCTGTAAATATGCTAACTCATTGGTGCATGTAAATTGTCCTGAACCGCTAATGAAAATATCCCCTCCCTTGTTTCTGTTAAGCTTTCAAATGGTTCAGGGACAATCAAGAAATTGCTTGACATCTCTTCAGGGAGAGTCTCAGAGGATGGAAAAGAACCCACAAATTGTTCTTGCTATGCAAGTCATGAAGCACATGAGGAAGCCAAGACAGAGGTTTCATGACAAGTGAGCAATATAGCTCATGTAGTGTCATATTTTATCAATAGTTCTGAAGACGTTAACAAGGTAATAATTTTATTCTATGATAAACTACAGCAAAATAAGAGGATTTCTGATTTAATTCTGTGTACACCTTGCTATTATTAATATATAAGAAGAAGAGGACCTTAGCACGTTTTCTTCAGACTAATTATACAAATATTTTCATATACACTAATGAGCACCTTTGAAACATCAGTGCCATATTGTTTATGTAACATTTATATTTTTATAAATGTTTAATTATGCAAATAAGAAATGAAAAGTGTAATACAAGAAGCCAACTAAAGTGTTAAGAATAAAGATGAAAATCATGGCAGAATCATGAAGCTGCAAGTGGTTAGTTTCTAGCTAAACGTTTTTCAGTCATTGTCTCTGTGCTCTTGTTTTCTTCTCAGAAATATTAATAGTGAAAGTCACTCAGTCATGTCCAACTCTTTGGAACCCCATGGACTATACAGTCCATGACATTCTCCAGGCCAGAGTACTGGAGTGGGTAGCCTTTCCTTTCTCCATGGGATCTTCTCATCCCAGGGATTGAACCCAAGTCTACTGCATTGCAGGTGGATTCTTTACCAGCTGAGCCACAAGGGAAGCCCAAGTATACAGGAGTAGGTAGCCTACTCCTTCTCCAGCAGATCTTCCTGACCCAGGATTCAAACCAGGGTCTCTTACATTGCAGGCAGATTCTTTACCAGCTGAGCTACCAGGGAATTAATACAAATTTTTAAAAATTTGTAAATTTGATTTTTTTTCTGATATTTTAATGAGCAAAGATGGGCGTTTCTACTTTACATTGACATGAAAAAACATTTTTGGTGGTTAGGAATCTCTTAAGTATTCAGGTTTATGGTGATATTGTGATGACATGTCATGTTCATGACATGTTCATGACATGTTCAGTTTCCAGGGGAATCTGAAACAAATGCATATATTTTTCTCAAAATAAATAGTCTTAAAAAA
Organism: Antilocapra americana; assembly: GCA_007570785.1. NCBI lineage: Eukaryota > Metazoa > Chordata > Mammalia > Artiodactyla > Antilocapridae > Antilocapra > Antilocapra americana. The sequence goes on along the minus strand of ML661334.1, from coordinate 7,970,361 downwards.
TAATAATCAGATAATCAACCTCCAAATAAACACACTAGGAACACACTAAATGCATGATATTTGAGGCATATTTAAAAATACTATTGACACACTGAAACATTTACTTCTCATTTATCTTCCTAGAAATTCTGCAAAAAAGGAAGAGTTGATTTTTCCAATATGGAAAAATAGAGTAAGATTAATTATATCATTTTTTTCAAAGCATTCCTTTACATACACCACAATTGTATGTATAGACAACTCTATCTATCTATGTCTATTTCCTGGAGTATTTCCCAGGATATATGCAAGTAATTTCTACTACAATCTGTTCGAGTTTTCTTTTGAAGTGTTAAGTCCTATATCAAGTGTTAATTGCTTCATCCTGCACCATCTGCATTCACAAAGAGTCTCTCAAGACTTACTATAAACTGTTTTAATGTTTCCATAGATTATTCAAATTTGGGTTTAGTTTTTATTATGTAACTAACATATATTAGTGAGTTAGTGTTAGTCATTCAGTTGTGTCTGACTCTTTGGCCCCATAGACTGTAGCCTCTGTCCTTGGAATTCTCTAGGCAAGAATACTAGAGTGAGGAACCATTTCCTTCTCCTTGGAATCTTCCTGACCCAAGGATTGAATTTAGAGCTTCCACATTGCAGGTAGATTCTTTACCATCTGAGCCATCAGGGACTGTAATTTGATAATGTAATTATGTTATTGTTGATTTTTAGTCACTGTCATGTCCAAAGCTTTTGCAATTCCATGGACTGTAGCCCTACAAGGCTCCTCTGTCCCCAGGATTTACCAGGCAAAAATACTAGAGGAGGTTGCCATTTTCTTCTCCAGGAGTTCTTCCCAATCCAAAGATCGAACTAGGTCTCTTGCATTAGCAGAAAGTTTCTTTACAACTGAGCCCCATGGAATGCCCAAATTATGTTATCATTATATAAATGACACCCTAAAATTCTAATAATCATCCATAAAATTAACATATAAAGTAGTTACATTTTTTTTTCATTTTTAACTCCTCTATCTTTGTATCTATTTGTATCTGTCTATAAAAGTCTTTGTGAATCTTGACCCTATTGATATTTTGGGTTTGGTAAATTTTTGTATTTGGTATTGTGGGGTGACTCCAGAAGCATCGCTGGGGTCTAACCATTACAGGCCAGCAGTAGCCTCCCTCCAATATCTGCAATTACTACAAACAAATTTCTCAAAAGATTATCAAAGTTATTTGGAGAACAGATCTTTAACATTTGAAAAACCACTGATTTATTTCTATTGCCAGCCCTATTTCTATCATCACTGATTATCTATTATCTATCTGTCATTGTTATATATATTTACTGTGGTAGTTACCATCATTTTAAAATATCACAAATTAGAAATTCAAATTTATCATATTTGTATAGTTTTGTGTACTAAACACTACCAGATGATACTATATGTCAGCTACTGACTATGTTGATGTCTTTATCCAGAATAGATTTTCTGATAAACCTTGAAGGAAAAGCTCAGTCAAACAGTGTTGAGTGAATTCATCCTCATGGGAATCACAGACCACCGTGAACTGCAGGCTCCATTATTTGGGCTCTTCCTCATCATCTATGTGATCTCAGTGGTGGGAAACTTGGACATGGTCATCCTCGCTAAGGAGGACTCTGGGCTATAGATACCCATGTACTTCTTTCTCAGACACCTGGCTTTACTGATCTTGGTTATTCAACAAATGTGGGACCCAAAATGTTGGTAAGTTTTCCTGTGGATCAAAATAAAATCTTTTACAATTTTTGTGCCATTCAGGGAGCTTTCTACATCATGTTCATTATTAGTGAGCTTTTTGTTCTGGCAGCAATGTCCTATGACCACTATGTGGATGTCTGTAACCCTTTTCTCCACACAATTATCATGTCAAAAAGGGAATGCTGGATGCTGGTGGTAATCTCTTATGTCTATAGCATATTTGTCTCTCTTCTAATCAGTATAAAAAATTAGTTTATCCTTCTATAGCTACAATGTCATCAGCCATTTCTACTGTGACTGTCTCCTTTTGATATCTTTGCTTTGTTCAAATACACGTGATATTGAACTGATTATTCTGAACTATTTCATCCCTGCTAATAGTTCTTGTGTCTTACCTGCTCATTCTTACAGCTATTCTCAGGATGAACTCTGATGAAGGAACACACAGGACTTTCTCTACATGTGGATCCCACTTGACCATGTTTACAGTGTTCTATGGGACTTTCACATTTATGTATGTTCAACCAGAGTCCATCCATTCCTTTGATGTTGATAAAATGTCATCTATATTTTACATGCTGATTACCCCCATGTTAAGTCCCTTTATCTACAGCTTGAGGAACAAAGATGTAAAATATGCTGTTCATAGATTATGGAAAAAAAACTATGTAATATCTTTTCTTAAGTTCATTTTGCTGTGGTTCCTTGAATTAGGCTATGAACATTGAAATTTTTTATAAGTTTTCTCCGAGGGAAATGCAAGGATAGATGATTTCAACATATATTTAGAGACAGATTTCTGTGCATCAGTTAAACTTCTGAGTGCTCTGAACACATTAATAAATGAACAATATTCTAGTTGTTTCTATCTCCTTACGTATGAAGTCTACTCTATTACAAATAAGGGTCTTGCCTCTCTTTCATTTGGCTCACTTGCCACAAATTTGGTTAAAATGTGTATCATGTTTTGATTAAGAGACACCATTTGACTCTGTGCATTTGATGATCTTACTTGGAGAAAGCAGCATGAGATGATTCTACGATTTGAATGGTGATATTTCTAGTGAAAGTGTAGTGTAATATTCTGCAATCTATAAATCTGCCATGTCTTTTGAACATACTTCTTACATAACTATTTTAAACTGTTTTGCTTATTTCAATTACTTTTAAACATTCAATAGATTTATTTACATCACAGAGATACTGGACTGTCTTCTATGTATATCATTAGGAAATTAAATTATCAATGAAACAAATAAAATTTGAATAAAAATAATTTATAAGAATATTCAAGTGAGGATAATTACTATTTACACTTTATATGTTATTTTAAATTATTAATAAATTATTAATAAATTATTATTATTATTATACATGTCTCATCTATTCATATATAAACATAACAATGTGTGCATCTGACATTATGTATAATGAGCAGAAATATACAGGAATGCTAACAGCACATGGATTTGAAAAGGTAAATTGTGAATAAACATAACCTAATATCTCACTCCTAGAATACATGTTAGAATACATTTGATTATCCTTCAGATTATGCACTAGAGAATGCAATGGCAACTCACTCCAGTACTCTTGCCTGGAGAATCCCAGGAATGGGGGAGCCTCGTGGGATCCCATCTATGGGGTCACACAGAGTCGGACACAACCGAAGCAACTTACCAGCAGCAGCAGCAGCAGATTATAAACAACAACAACAAAAAAAACTGAATTACAGATTTGGATGTTTTTCATTCATTTAAAACTTAATCACATTATTAAGTTGATCCATAATATATCAGAAAATATTCTATTTTCCATAGAATATAAAAATGTAAAAATCTGGAAATGCTACTTACCATAAAAAGTAGCTCAGTGTCATTACATATTGAATACTTTTAATTTAGATTTCAAGTAGATAACACTATATATCAGCTAGAATATCTAGTAGTTTGTGAGTATTTGGAGGGACCTAAATTTATACATTGTTAGTAGAAAATAAAATGGCATAAATATTTTAAATCCATTTAAGATTCATTTTTATCTGCAGCAAGGTATAGTAGCTCTATTTTTAGTTTTTTGAGCACACTCCATACTGTTCTTTATATTGGCCATAAAAGTTTCATTTCTATCAACAGTGTGAACAATGTAGAAGGGTTCACTTATCTTTAGCATTTATTGTTTGTAGATATTTTGATGATGACTGTGTGTGAGATGGCATCTCATTCTAGTTTTGATTTGCATTTTTCTAATAATTAGCAAAGTTGAGAATGATTTTATATGCCCATTGGCCATCTGTATATCTTTTTTGAGAAATGTCTATTTAGATCTTCTGCCCATTTATATTGGGATATATATATATATATATATATGAGAGAGAGAGAGAATCAATGGAATTCTCTAAGCCAGAATACTGGAGTGAGTAGCCTTTCTCTTCTCCAAGGGATCTTCTCAACCCAGGGATCAAACACAGGTATCTTGCAATGCAGGTGGATTCTTTTTCAGGTGAGCCACAAGGGAAGCCCAAACTAGTTTCCTTGGGAAGCCCTAGAAAATCAGTCCTGAATATTCATTCGAAGGTCTGATGCTGAAGCTGAAGCTCCAATACTTTGGCCATCTGATGTGAAGAATTGACTCATTTGAAAAGACTGGGAAAGATTGAAGGCGGGAAGAGTGAAAGAGTAAGTTCCTAGGCAGATTGATAAGGAGTCCAGGGATCCCCAAGGAAAGAGGGGTCTGGAATTCTCAAGGAGGAAGAAAGGACAAACTTATTTTTCTCTCTACATTCCTTAGGATTATATAACAATAATGTATCGTGTTTGAGGACAGTCTGGGAAAAAAAAAAACTTCTGGCTAATTCTGTTATCTTAAAATATAAATTATGGGAGTGGGTCTGATGAGATCTTTACAACCTCCAGACATTCTTTTGGTTCACTGTAATAACTAATTTGAGAGTATATAACTCCAGTGCTAATGCTAGCAACGGGGTACTCTTTCTGCCCCCTTCTGATGTCTATGTCAGAAGCTTTCTCTATCCCTTTTATCCTTTAATAAACTCTATTGCACAAAAGCTCAGCATGATCAAGCCTCATCTCTGGTCCCAGATTAAATTCTTCTCATCTGGAGACCAAGAATCCTGACATTCTTTTCATGAGTACAGCAACAACCTTTCAGGAGAAGAGGACAACAGAGGATGAGATGGTTGGATGACACCACTGATTTGATGGACATGAGTTTGAGCAAGCTCCAGGAGTTGGTGATGGACAGAGAAGCCTGGCATGCTGAAGTCTATGGGGTCACAAACAGTCGGACATGACTGAGTGAACAGAACTGAACAGAACTTATATATATATATATCTCAGTCCACTCCAGGATTCTTGCCTGGAGATCCAACAGACAGAGGAACCTGGTGGGCTATAGTCCATAGGGTTGCAGGGAGCTGGATATAGCTAAAGCAACTTCACACACACACAGACACACACACACACAGAACTATATAAGCTGTGTGATTTAGATATTAATCCTTTGCTGATTGCATTGTTTGCAAATATTTTCTCTTTTATTGTGTGTTGTCTTTCAGTTTGGTTTCTGGCTTCATTCTTTGGGCAAAAGTTTTTAAAAGTTTTTGGTCCCATTTGTTATTCTTCATTTTATTTTCGTTATTTTCATTTCCATTATCTAGATGAATCCAAAAAGATATTACTGTACTTTTTTGTCAGTGAGTGTTCTGCCTATGTTTTCTGCTAATGATTGTATAGTATTCAGTCTTACATTTAGGTGTTTAATCCAATTTGAGTTTATTTTTGTGTAGTGTTAAAGAATGCTCTAATTTCATTTTCATTTTTTTATATGCACCTGTACAGATTTCTCAGTAGCATTTAATGAAGAAACTTTTCTACCCATTTTATATGGGTTTATTTTTGTGTTTTCTATCCTTTTCCATTGATCTATATTTCTGGTTTTCTGCCTGCATGATACTGTTTTTACTACTGTAGTTTTGTAGTATGTTCTGAAGACTGATACTATGATTTCTCCAGTTTCATTTGTTTCTTTCTCAGGGTTACTTTGTTTATTCAGGGTCTTTTTTGTTATACAAATTTAAAAATTTTCTTGTTCTACTTCTGTGAAAATTTTTATATGATCCTGTTATCCCACTACTGGTCATATAACCAGAGAAAACAATAATTCAAAAAGATCCACCCCATTGCTCATTGCAGCACTATCTACAGTAGTGAAAACATGGATGCAATGTATTTGTCCTCTAACAGATAAAACATATGGTATATTTAAATAATGGAATAGTACTCAGCCATAAAAATGAGTAACAGTGAAGGAAATAATGGCATTTGCAGCAACATGGATGACTCTAGAGACAATCATGCTCAATGAAATAAGCCAGGCTGAGAAAGGCGAATGGTGTATGATATCACTTATATGTGCAATATGAAAGAAAAAAGTGTTGCAGATGAAATTGTGTGTAGCATGGAGATAAATCCTCAGTTATAGAAGAGAAACTAATGGTTACCTGAGTGGGGAAAAAGGGGGCAGTTTAGGAGTCTGGGATTGAAAAAAACACATGACTATATACAAAATAATTAGCCATAAGTACCTATTGTATAGTACAGAAAACTATACTCAATGTTTTGTAATAGCCTTTAAAGGAAAAGAAGATGAAAAAAATATAAATGTTTACATATGACTGAATCACTTTGCTATACACCTGAAACTAACAGAGCACTGTAAGTAACTTATGCTTCAATAAAAATACAAAATAAATAAATAAATAAATAAATAAATTGTCTTAAAACTTCAAACATATCTCACCTTTAACATAATGTTTATCCATTCCAGTGCCTTGTACTTGCCAAAGAGAAAGGACGGCAGATTTCATTGTATGCAAATGTCAACAGGAGCTTTATTTATATTAGTCAGACCAGGGAACAATCTAAATGTTCCTCCACTTGAGGATGAATAAGTAAATTATGACAAGTGAATTCCATGTTGCTGTAAAGAGTAATAAATCTTTGGTACACACAAAAATATGATGACTCTCAAAATTATTAAGCAGAGTAAAGGATGCCAGACTTAAAAGATCAGATAATTTAAAATTTAGTTGCAAAATAAAAAAATCTAAACTGAAGATTCACTTATAGTTGCACAAAGCAGATCAAGCAAGAAATTTCAGAAATTAACAAAAAAAATGTCATACAAGGCATACAATGTAGAAAAAAAAAGAAGTTAGATTCTCCCATAACTCCAAATGACCCGTTTTCTAACAGGAAAGCTCAAGGAACACTGTCATAAACATGAGTTCAGGAATCCCGTCACAATTGTGAGTTCAGCAAAATAAAAGGATACAAACTCAACAAGGAAGTATCTTGTCAATGCATATGTATATATATTTGAACCAAAAATATGCATATATGTGACTTTCCAGGTGGCACAATGCAGGAGACACAGGAAACTTGGGTTTGATCGCTGTTTTGGAAAGATCCCCTGGAGGAGGAAATGTCAACCCACTCCAGTATTCTCGCCAAGAAAATCCCATGGACAGAGGTAGGCTACAATCCATATGGTCAAACATTGTTAGACACAACTAAAACAACTGAATATGTACATACGCATGTACATATACATATGCCATTTACAATACAAAGGGCAATGAAATAATAAACTCAGAAAATGTGCAGGATATGTATGTTGAAAAGTATGCTGGTTAAAGAAACCAAAGATCTGAACACATTATAAGACAAACTGTTTTAAAAATAAATAAATAAATAAATAAAGTGTAAAATTTGAAATTTTTGACATATATTTATACCCATCAAACATTAACACAAAATAAACATATCCATGATTCAAAAAAAAAAGACATAATGAGCTCATAGTATAAAATATTACTAGTTGGGGAAGAAAACTGGAGTAGGAAATGGAACTGGACAGAATGAAATAAACACAATTAAGGGGAAAAAAATCGAAAGAAGTTGTAACTAGCCGAAGATGGCAACTAACTATAAAATGAGAAAAGATAAGCAGCTAATGTCTGCCTCAGAAGTGAAGAAAAACAGCAAAACCAACTAAATCAAGGAAATAACAGGTCACATTTATCTAATGTGCAATTTTAACTCCTTTTAATTTTTTAAAAAAATAATATATTAAAAAAGAATTTTGACATTTCTCTACCATGTCACCTCTTTAAGGAAACCATTGTGGAAATGGGCCTTTCCTAAATGTATTAATGACTTCCTGGATGGCTCAGATGATAAAGTGTCTGCCTACAGTTCAGGAGACCTGAGTTCGATCCCTGGGTTGGGAAGATCCCCTGGAGAAGGAAATGACAACCCACTCCAGTACTTTTGCCTGGAAAATCCCATGGATGGAGGAGCCTTGTAGGCTACAGTACAAGGACTGCAAAGAGTCGGATATACTGAGCAACTTCACTTTCACTTTCAAATATATTAATACAACATTTGAATCAAGAGCCTAATGTGATAAAAGTGGGAAGTTAACTAAAAGGGGAAATAAATTGTCCTTGACAATTATTGAAAGACGTCTAGATATTTTGTTGTGTTCTCCTAAGCATTAGGGCTAATTAACAAATTGCTTGACATCTCCTCAGGGAGAGTCTCAAATGTGAGGGAATCCAGATATTGTATTGTAAGAAACAGAGGAGAGAGTCAACACGGAAACGCCATTACAGGTAAAAATAATATGTCATGTGGTATAATATGCCACCAATATCCACAATATTTCAGTTACATTTGCAAAGTTCCACTTTAATTCTATGATATAGATTCTACATTTAGTTATAGGATACGAGGTGGGATGGGGACTGAAATAAATTGCATATATTACATCTTACTTGACCAGTTCCTCACTTACCCATCACTATAGCCCTGACAGAGACATAAAACCACAATCCAGAGAATATGTTTATATGCATATGTATATGCACAGAAAATTTCTTTCAGTCAAGTTACTATCACTAATAGAAACAAATAAACATAAACAAAACAAAACAAAGCACTATATATTAGACATTTGAGAACTATTTCCAAGTAAGATAGACTCATTGAATTATTGCCTCTTCATGTATCTTTCCTCGAAACTTTGCATAATGCTTTCCATTATATATGGTAATAAAAAGTTTTAGATAATTTAAACCATTGACCCAGATTAACCCTTTGTTGTTCAGTCGCTAAATCTTATCTGACTAATTGTGACTCCATGGACTGCAGCATGCCATGCTTCAATATCCTTTACTATCTCTTGGACTTTGCTCAAATTCATGTTCATTGAGTTCATACTCAAATTCACTGTTCATTGAGCTCAAATTCAGATTCATGAGATGGTTCTCTAGCCATCTCATCCTCTGCTGCTCTCTTCTCACTATAAATGAAGGCACTAAAAAACCATATTTATAGATGTATCTTGTCACCCTGCTTATTTAACTTCTATGCAGAGTACATCATGAGAAATGCTGGGCTGGAGGAAGAACAAGCTGGAATCTAGATTTCCGGGAGAAATATCAATAACCTCAGATATGCAGATGACACCACCTTTATGGCAGAAAGTGAAGAAGAACTAAAGAGCCTTTTGATGAAAGTGAAAGAAGAGAGTAAAAAAGTTGGCTTAAAGCTCAACATTCATAAAACTAAGATCATGGCATCTGGTCCCATCACTTCATGGCAGATAGATGGGGAAACAGTGGGAACAGTGGCTGACTTTATTTTTCAGAGCTCCAAAATCACTGAAGATGGTTATTGAAGCCATGGAATTAAACGACACTTACTCCTTGAAAAGAAAATTATAACCAACCTACATAACATACTTAAAAGTAGAGGGGAACATATGTATACCCATGGCAGATTCATGTCAATGTATGGCAAAACCAACATGATAATGTGAAAAAAAAATTGAATAAATAAATAAATAAAAGTATAGAAGTTCTTTTGCCAACAAATATCCGTCTAGTCAAGGCTATGGTTTTTCTTGTGGTCATGTATGGATGTGAGAGTTGGACTATAAAGAAAGCTGAGCGCTGAAGAATTGATGCTTTTGAACTGTGGTGTTCGAGAAGACTCTTGAGAGTCCCTTGGACTGCAAGGAGGTCTAACAAGTCCATCCTAAAGGAGATCAGTTCTGGGTGTTCATTGGAAGGACTGATGTTGAAGTTGAAACTCCAATACACTGGCCACCTATTGTGAAGAGCTGACTCATTTGAAAAGACTCTGATGCTGGGAAAGATTGCAGGCAGGAGGAGAAGTGGATGACAGAGGATGAGATGGCTGGATGGCATCATTGACTCGATGGCCATGGGTTTGGGTGGACTCTGGGAGTTGGTGGTGGACAGGGAGGCCTGGTGTGCTGTGGTTCATGGGGTTACGAAGAGTCAGACACGATTGAGCAACTGAACTGAGCTGATGTCCTATCATAGTTATGCATGTCCTAGAATGATTCACCATGTAAACAAATTTAATTCCCACTGTGGCCCATTATGCATTTCTTATTCATACCTGCCATGTGTTGTGCTAAATTTTAATCAGTACCATCTGAAGGAAAACTATCTTTCGTAGACTATGTTTTGAGTAATGGGTTATATGAATTTTAGTAATTTATATTTGAAAATTTATTGTGTCATTAGTATATGCCTAATATCTTAGACAATATATTAAAAAGCAGAGACATTACTTTGCCAACAAAGCTCCGTCTAGTCAAGGTTATGGTTTTTCCAGTAGTCATGTATGATGTGAGAGTTGGACTATAAAGAAAGCTGACTGAAGAAGAATTGATGCTTTTGAACTGTGGTGTTGGAGAAGTTTCTTGAAAGTCCCCTGGACTGCAAGGAATTCAACCAGTCCATCCTAAAGGAAATCAGTCCTGAATATTCATTGGAAGGACTGATGTTGATGCTGAAACTCTAATACTTTGGTCACTTGATTCAAAGAACTGACTCATTTGAAAAGACGCTGATGGTGGGAAAGATTGAAAGTGGAAGTAGAAGGGGACAACAGAGGATGAGATGGTTGGAAGGTATCACTGACTCAATGCACATGAGTTTGAGTTAACTCCAGAAGTTGGTAATGAACAGAGAGGCATGGTGTATTGCATTCAGTGGGGTCACAAGGAGTCGGACACGACTGAGCGACTGAACTGAACTGAACTATATCCTAGTATTGATGTATTTTTACAATGCCATTATGTGATTATATCTTATAAAGAATAAAAATAAAACTTTAATGGATAGTACAATTATCCATATATATACATATATAGCCACACACACACACACACACACACACACACACATATATATATATAATACCTAAAGTTTTATGAGTGTTTGACTTCTCAGTTTTGCTCTATTATCTATATTTACATATCTCTGTCTAATTGTCTATGTTTCTATACCTATACTATAGTGCTTGCCAACTCAGATACTAGCTTGACTACTGGTTCAATTTTGTTACAGGTTGCATATTTGATATGTTAAGGTATTGAGAACTTTAACTGGACTATAAACATTAGTGGCCAATAGCAGTTCACCTCTCAGTTATGACAGCCAAAATGTCTCCAGAGAGTGGAAAAATATTGCTGGGGGTGTAAAATCACTCTAATGAGAATAGCTGATCTACCTCCATATCGCCAACTGTCTCTATTCATGTATATTTTAATATGTGGCAGATAGACACAAGTTTAAATGTTCTAAATAGGAAATTTTAATTTATCTTACTTACAATTATGCATACTAACACATCTTAGAGGATATTTTAGACAAAATCTATTTACTCTGATGCCATGTCTACCCTAGAATAGGTTTCCTCATAAACCTGGATGGAGACACAGAATGAAACAGTGCTCAGTGAATTCATCCTCATGGGAATCACAGACCGCCCTGAGCTACAGGCTCTATTGTTTGGGCTCTTCCTCATCATCTACGTGATCTCAGTGGTGGACAACTTGGGCATGGTCATCCTCACTAAGGTGGACTCCAGGCTACAGGCACCCATGTACTTCTTTCTCAGACACCTGGTTTTCACTGATTTTGCTTATTCAACAACAGTGGGCCCCAAAATGTTAGTTAATTTTGTTTTGGATCAAAGTAAAATCTCCTATTATTTTTGCACTACACAGCTCATCTTTCTTTCTTGTATTCATTATTAGTGAGCTTTTTATTCTTGCAGTAATGTCCTATGACCACTATGTGGTCATCTGTAACCCTATGCTCTACCCAGTGGTCATGTCACAAAGAATATGTCAGGTGCTGGTGGCAATGCCATATCTCTATAGCATATTTGAGTCTCTTCTTATCACTGTAAAGGTATTTGACTCATCATTCTGCAGCTATAATGTCATCAGACATTTCTGCTGTGACAGTTTCCCCTTGTTATTTTTGCTCTGCTCAAATCCAAATTAAATGGGACTGATTATTCTTATCTCAGCAGGTTTTAATTTGATTTTCTCTCTTTTGATAGTTCTTGTGTCTTACCTTCTTATCCTTAATCCATTCTCAGAATGAGCTCTGCTGGAGGTAGGCTCGAGGCTTTTTCTACCTGTGGGTCATAGTGTTATAGGGGGCTTTAATATTTATGTATATGCAGCCAGAGTCCAACAATTCATTTGACACAGATAAAATGACATCTATATTTTACACCCTCATTATCCCTATGCTAAATCCCTTGATTTACAGTTTGAGGAACAAAGATGTAAAACATGCCCTACAATGTATGTGGGAAAGACTATGCAATTTTTTCTCTTAAGGCTTCTGTACAATGTGAATCTTATAATTTAGGTGATGGATTTCAAATTGTTCTCTGTATGTCTCTAAAAGGAATAAAAAGTATGGAACTGTTCAACACATATTTAGAAATTGCCTTCTAAGGGCTAGTCATACTTCTATGTATTACATATAAATTAGCACACAAAGGGGGAAACTATCTACCTTTCTTGAGGGGAAGAGATGAATTACAAATATAATTAAGTAAATAGCACCATGCCTTAGAATAAGTTAGGACACTGTAAGGGCAAGTAAAGATAGTCGAGTGAGGAAGAATAGCATATACAAAAGGATTCAAATTATTATTGTTATTCTTAACTATTAGAATAAATTTCCTAGTGTCTACATGTGTTTGTGCTTGTACATGTGGTTTTATGTAAGCACACACTTCTGTTTTTTACTCGCTATATTTCTCTAAGGCATGTTTTAAAATTAAACTTATGTTGGTTTCTAGGAGGCTCAGTGTAGGATAATGATTTGAATCCATCATTAATCTGAATTAATTCAGATGCTCCCTTATCACGTGGAAGATTTTAGGACCCTGTTGTTTTCTCATCAGTTACGTTGCTTTTATATATGAGACCTAGAAAACTTTTAGACTCAGCCCACTTAGCAATTCAGTAATTCACAATATCTTATTTATGTAAATCAGACCATTTCTCTGTAAGTTCAAGTTCAGTCACTCAGTAGTGTTTGACTCTTTGCTACTCCATGGCCTGCAACATGCCAAGCTTCCCTGTCCACCACCAACTCCCAGAGATTGCTCAAACTCATGTCCATCAAGCCAGTGATGCCATCCAACCACCTCCTGCTCTGTTGTCCCCTTGTCCTCATGCCTTCAATCCTTTCCAGCAGGAGGGTCTTTTCCAATGAGTCAGTACTTTGCATCAGGTGGTCAAAGTATTCTCTGTACCAGATACATTTTCTTAATTGCTTTTAACAATATTCTATACTTAAAAGATGCTAAGAGAGTGGGCCTTAAATATTCTCATCTCAGAAAAAGGAATGCTAATCATGTAATGTGAAAATGTTAGCTAGTGCTAAGTTTTAGCCATATAAATGCATCAAATCAACATGCCGAGGACTTCAAATTTACACCATATTAACTGTCAATTATGTCACAATAAAGGCAAAGGGAAAAAAGGTAAATTTCTTGAGAGTCTCCCATGGAAGCTTTGAGTTATATTTTTATACTTTATTGGGGTTTTGATTCCTATCTGCTTTTTGATCAAACAAGATAGTTATATATCCTTATCTGTCTGAAAAGCAAAAATATTTCTTATTTAAAGTTTGTGTTCTAATTATTTTTGTACTTTTGCATAAAAGGTTTACTCTATGCTGAACAAGATATATGCCTTTGTTGTGGGATAACATTCTTCAGTATTGATTCATAAGTGTGTAAAAAATCTTTTACTATATATGCATGCATATTTGTGTACTGTATTGTATATTGTATTGTAATATATTTAATTATATTATATAATTTTTATTCTATTGTTTGATTGTCATGATTTGATCATCTCTTTGTAGCAAAAAAAATACTAAATTCCATGATTTGGTCAATATTTCTAGGAAAAATGTAATAAGATACATAGCAATTTGTTATATATATATAATATGCATATAATTATCCTCTTCTAAATTGTCACTTTTTGTTTAATTTTTAACATTTATGGAAGTTTATTTACATCATAGAGAGACTGCACTGTTCTTTGTTCACTGTCCTTAAAAACTCAAAAACATTTTCACTAAATCAAGGAAGAGGTAAGTATAACTCTTCTGTCCCATGATATTGACATTTTAGTGGAGGTGGTATTCAATATGGCAAAGAAAAAAAAATAGTCCAGATTGGAAAGAAGGAATTTAAACTGGGTTTATTAGTACATGATGAGATTGTACAGGTGGAAATCTAAACTATAAAAAAAAGCATTGAATTGAAAGGTGAATTTAGGATGCTTTCAAGGAGAGATCAGTACACACAAGAGTTTCCCTGGTGGCTCAGACGGTAAAGTGTCTGCCTCCAATGTGGGAGAACTGGGTTCAATCCCTGGGTCAGGAAGATCTATTGGAGAAGGAAATGGCAACCCACTCCAATATATTGCCTGAAAAATTCCATGGACGGAAGAACCTGGTAGGCTACACTCCATTGGGTCGCAGAGTCAGACGCGACTTCACTTTATTTTCACTTTATATACTACAAATGACAAATTAGAAACGGAATTGTTAAATGTTGTTGTTGTAATTGATCAGACAAATTTTGTCTGGCTCTTTGCGACCCTATGAACTGCAGGACGCTTGGCCGTTCTATTCCTCGTCATCTCCTGGAGTTTGTCAAGCTCATGCCCATTGAATTGGTGATGCCATCCAACGGTCTTATCCTCTGTCACCCTCTTCTTCTGCCTTTGATTTTTCCCAGCATCAGGTTTTTTTTTTCCCAATGAGTTGGGTCTTCGTATCAGCTGGCCAGAGTTTTGGAGCTTTATCTTCAGCATCAGTCCTTCCAATGAATATTCAGGTTTGATTACATTTAGGATTGACTGATTTGATCTCCTTGCAGTCCAAAGTACTCTCAAGAGTCTTCTGTAACACCGCAGTGCAAAGGCATCAGTTCTTTGGCGCTCTGCCTTCTTTATGGTTCAACTCTCACATCCATACATGGCTACTGGAAAAATCATAGCCTTGTTAAATTGTTAAATACCAGTTATAAATTTATCATAATTATGAAATGCTTAAAGATATATACAAAATATGCAAGTCTGTATGGTAAAAATTTAAAAATGTTCCTGAAAGATATTAATGGAAGCATAAACAAATGAGATCTCACCATATTTATTTTCTGATTTTTTTCAGTATTAGGTAAATATAACAATTTCTCAAAGCAAGCACAATTAAAATTTAAGCAGAAATTCTTTTTTGATAGAAATTGAGAAGCTAAAACCAAAATACATAAAGGAGCTAAAATCAAACCATATAGAGAAAAAGATCTAGAATAGCTGAACTAACTTTAAAAAGAGGAATAAATTTGTAATATGAACATCAAGACAAGCAGTAATGATATCCAGTCTTATTCCAAAGTTATAATTATCTTTTTAAAGTCTGCTCCTGATATAAAAATTGGCAATATATAGGGTAAGGGTGGGATGATATGGGAGAAGGGCATTGAAACATGTTAATTATCATATGTCTAATCAATCGCCAGCCCAGGATTGAT
>ML661334.1:7900294-7933898 GCA_007570785.1 Antilocapra americana | reverse complement strand
CGAGGAAGCCTCGCCGGGGCTGGGCTATGCCCGCTGGTCTCGGGCAGGGTTTGGGTCTGTCCGCAGCCCGAAGGCGCCCAGCCCCGCCCAGCCGGCCGCCTCCCTGCCGACTCCGCCTCACCCTTTGGTCTTGCTGAGGCTGGGTTATGCCCGCTGCACTCGGGCGGGGGCTGGGCCGGTCCGCAGCCCACAGGCGCCCAGATCACCTCGGCCGGCCGCCTCCCTGCCGACTCTGCACGCCCTTTGTTCTGTGGCACCCGGCCGGCCGCCTCTCTGCCGACTCCGCACCTCTCCTTGTTCTTCGTGGGCCTGGCAAGGGGGCTCTTCCTGGGGAAGGCTACTTCTCAGTCTATCTCCGGTTAGCCCCCTGGGTTGGGTCACTCAGGCTGCTCCGTTCCCTGAGCGCGCGGCCCGCCCCTCCCTGAGCAGTCCGCTTTGGCTAGTGGTGGGTGGGGCGTCCGCCGCCGCCGCTTCCCTGTGCCTTCCAGCCAGAAATGCAGCTTGCAGGGCTTAATTATTAATCTGCTTTTACTCCCAGCTATCTTGCTCTCCAAGATTCACCGCAAATCCGCCCGAGAGAATGCTCCCTGGTATTCGGAAACCTTTCTCCTCTTTTTTTTTTTCCTCTTTATTCCAGACTCCCCTTCCGGGACGGATCCCCGCCCCCAACTCTGTCTCTCCCTTTACTTTTTTCTCTCTCTTTTTTCTTTTGTCCTACCTTCTCTCGTCGGCAATGGGCCGTCCCTTCAGATGCCCGATGTCCTCTGCCAGCATTTAGATCCTGTTTTATGGAGTTTGCGCGGTCTTTAAAAGTTCTTTTGGTGTATTTATTGGGGAGAGAGTGGTTTCCCCGTCCTATTCCTCCGCCATCTTAGTTCCCCCTCAGCCTGAACATATTGAATACTTTAATATTCATTTTTCTCTCCCAGCCACCCTGTAAAGAAATATCAGGTTTGCATAAGAAAATGAAGATTTTCAGATAAATTAAATTATTTGCCCAAAGTATTCATTTGTATATAGCATAAAAGAAAGTATAGCAGAGATTATATCTATATATATATATGCCTCACATATTTTTTATAGAGGGATAATTCTCACTGCAACCTGTTATATTTTTCTTATTTATACAACTGTCTAATATTTGTTGTCTGTTAACTGTTTCAGTATATATCAACTAAATAAAGGATTTTTAGGACTATGTGTGGAAATAGCAGTTTCTATGAAAGTGAACTGAAATGTCCAATTCTTTGCGACCCCATGCGCTGTAACCATACTCCTCTGTCCATGGAAATCTCCAGGCAAGAATACTGGAGTGGGTAGCTATTCCCTTCTCCACAGGATCCTCCCAACCCAGGGATCAATCCTGGGTCTGCCACATTGCAGGCAGAATCTTTACCATCTGAGCCACCAGAGAAACCCAGTGTGTTCTGCACATTTTTGGAAGGCAGCTATGCTCACCACTATACCACCAACGCACTGCACATTTTTGGAATGTATGGCTTTACATTTTTATCATAATTCTTATATAGTCTTATATATATATAATATAATTGTTGTATGTATTAAGTGATGATTAAGTGATATTATCAAGTATAATTTATAAATATCACAATGTGATTGCAATTACATAAATGACTAATAGAAAGCTTTAAATATGTATCATATGTTTATATATATATTTATGTATGTATCACACTTAGAGTTTTTTAAATTTCTAATGTACTTTTATGCATACATTTCTGTATCTTTATGTATCTATAGGTATCCACACCTATATGTGTATCTATATATTTATATGGGGCTTCCCAGGCTCTAGTGGTAAAAAATCTGCCTGCCAGTGCAGAAGACATAAGAGACACAGGTTTAATCCCTGGATCAGGAAGATTCCCTGGAGAGGGCATGACAATCCTTTCCCATATTCTTGTCTGGAGAATCCCATTGACAGAGGATATTTATATATCTCTATATTTATGTATAGATAGACCATCTATAACATTCTATTTTTTCAGCTTTAGCACTCCTGAATTTTGTACTGAAAAGTGGTGTTATGAGATGTTTAGAAACATAACTTACCACTGACCATTATATGCAATACTACTCACATTCCAGTTGAAATAACCAATATATCTTTCAGATGTTGACAGTTGTTATTTGCTTAGTAAAATAACCCCCATTTGAGAACTAGTGAATATTTCAGACTCTGTCTCTATCTTTATTTATATATATTATTATACACAGGATATTGGATTTTTTAAAATATCCTATTTTGAAAAGTTAGAATGTATTTTACTTATACATATGAAAAATATACCAGATGATAATACATGAAATATGCTTACTATGCTTGATGTCTCCACCCAGAATACGTATCCTGATAAACCTGCATGAAAACACGAAATCTAACTGTGCCAAATGAATTCATCCTCATGGGAATCACAGACCGCCCTGAACTGCAGGCTCCATTGTTTGGGCTCTTTCTCATCCTCTACATGATCTCAGTGGTGGGCAACTTGGGCATGATCATCCTCACTAAGAGGGACTCCAGGCTACACACACCCATGTACTTTTTTCTCAGACACCTGGCTGTTACTGATCTTGGCTATTCAACAGCTGTAGGACCCAAAATGTTGGCAAATTTTATTGTGGGTCAAAATTCAATTTCTTATTATTTTTGTGCCACACAGCTGACTTTGTCATCATACTCATTAAAAGTGAACATTTTATTCTGTCAACAATGTCCTATGACCACTTTGTGGCCATCTGTAAACCCCTGCTTTACACAGTCATCATGTCACAAAGGGTGTGTCAGATACTGGTGGCAATCCCCTACCTCTATAGTGCATCTGTGTCTCTTACTGTCAATGTAAAGATTTTTTTTATTTGTCATTTTATTTATTTTCTTTACATTATCGTGTTGGTTTTGCCATACATTGACATGAATCCACCATGGGTATACATGTGTTCCCCTTCCAGAACCCCCCTCTCACCTCCCTCCCGATTCCATCCCTCTGGGTCATTCCAGTGCACCAGCCCTGAGCACCTTGTATCAAGCATCAAACCTGGACTGGCGATTGATTTCACATATGATAATTTACATGTTTCAATGCCGTTTTCCCATATCATCCCACCCTAAAGATTTTTAATTTGTCCTTCTGTGGCTACAATGTCATCAAACATTTCTGCTGTGACTGTCTCCCTTTGATATCTTTGCTCTGTTCAAACACACAAGAAATTGAACTGATCATTCTGATCTTCTCAGGTGTTAATATGATTCTTTCCCTTCCAATAATTCTTTTTTTCCCCTCTTTTTTTTTGTTTTTGGTTGTTATTTTATTTATTTTCTTTATATTATCGTGTTGGTTTTGCTATACATTGACATGATTCCACCATGGGTATACATGTGTTCCCCTTCCAGAAACCCCTCCCACTTCCCTCCCGATTCCATCTCTCTGGGTCATCCCGGTGCACCAGCCCTGAGCACCCTGTATCAAGCATCAAACCTGGGCTGGCGATTGATTTCACATATGATAATTCACATGTTTCAATGCCATCCTCCCATATTATCCCACCCTTGCCCTCTCCCATAGAGTCCCAAAGACTGCTCTATACATCTGCGTCTCTTTTGATGTCTCGCATACAGGTTTATTATTGCCATCTTTCTAAATTCCATATATATGTGTTAGTATACTGTATTGTTGTTTCTCCTTCTGGCTTACCCTTCCAATAATTCTTATGTCTTATCTGCTCATCCTTGTAGCCATCTCAAGATGGACTCCGCAGAAGGTAGGCTCAAGGCTTTTTCTACCTGTTGATCCCACCTGACAGCAGTCACAGTGTTCTTTGGGACTTTGATATTTATGTATATGCAACCAAAGTCCAAACACTCCTTTGACACTGATAAAATGGATGACACCCTTGTTATCCCCATGTTAAATCATTTGATCTACAGTTTGAGGAACAGAGAAGTAAAATATGCACTACAAAGGATGTGGAATAAGCTTTGTAACATTTCCTCCTAAAGCCTATGTACAATATGATTCCTATCACTTAGATTCTGGCCTTCAAACATTTTTCTATGTGTCTTTAAATGGAATAGCAAACACAAATAAGTTCAGTGTACTTTTAGAGATGGCCTTTTATGTGCCAGTAACATTTCAATGTGCTGTACTTACACTAGCACACAAAGCAAGAAAAAATTTGCCTTCTTTGAGTAACAGAGATTAATCATAAATATAATTAAGTAAATGTTATTATACAGAAGAACTGATTAGGACACTACAGAGTATTCAAGCAAGTAAGGCCATTGGGTGTGCTGTGTATGAGAAATGAAAAATACTAAATATAAAAGGCAAGTTTAAATGATTATTGGTTTTCTCAACTATCAGAATAAACTTCCCCATGATTATGTGTGTTTGAGCATGTTCATATGTTTTTTATCTAAGAATATCTATCTGTTTGAGCCTCCATATACTTCTAAGAAATATGCAGATGTATAGAACAGACTCGTGGACTCTGTGGAAGAGGGCAGGGGTGGGATGATATGGGAGAATGGCATTGAAACATATTGATTGTCATGTGTGGGATCGGTTGTCGGCCCAGGGCTGATGCTCGGGGCTGGTGCACCGGGATGTCCCAGGGGGAGTGAGTCGGGGGGGGGGGGGGGGGGGGGGGTTCTGGAGGGGGAGCATGTGTAGACCCATGGCGGTTTCATGTCATTGTATGGCAAAACCAACACAATAAAATAAATAAATTAAAAAAAAATAAATAAAGAGCCCTTATCTGTGCAAAAAAAAAATAAATAAATTTCCACGGAAAACGACATGGCAACTCACATCAGTATTCTTGCCAGAAAATTCCATGTACAGAGGAGCCTGCTGGGCTACACTCCATGGAGTCACAAAGAATTGGACATGACTGAGCACACAACACAAAAAATTAAACTTGTTGTGATTTCAGGAAGGCTCAGTGTAGCATAATGATTTGACCTCAGCAATTATCTGAACTTTCCCAGATGGTTCCATACTGCATGGAAGAGGTTAGTGTCCTGTTCTGTTTTTATCAGTGAAGTTACTTTCATATATGAGCCCTAGAAAGCCTATTAACTCAGCACACTTTGAAATTCAGTAACCTACAAAATCAGCCCAATATTTTATTTGAATCAGTTCATTCTCTGTACCAGTGGACATTCCAAGTAAGATCAATTTCCTTGATTATAGTTAGGAATCTGTACTGTGTATACCTGAAAATTAAGAGAGCAGCATTTAAATGCTTTCATCACAAAAGAAAAGGTAATATGATGGAGGTATTGTTGGTGGTGTTGAATCACTAAGTCAAGTACAAGACTTCGCAGCACAAGTTGCAGCACTCTAGGTTTCTCTGTCCTCCACTATGTCCCATCTTTGCTGTTTAGTTACTAAGTCGTGTCTGACTATTTGCAACCCCATGGGCTGTAGCCAGCCAGGCTCCACTGTCCATGGGCCTCCCTAGGCAAGAATACTGGAGTGGGTTGCCACTTTCTTTTCCAGGGGATATTGCTGACCCAGGGATCAAACCTGCGTCTCCTGCAGTGGCAGACAGATTCTTTACACTGTGCCACCAGGGAAGCCCAGAGTTTGCTCAAATTCATGTCAACTGAGTCTGCGATGCTATCTAATCATCCTATCCTCTGCCACTCCCTTCTCCTTCTACTGATGGTGTTATATCCAAATTCTGGGTCCCAAGCCCCTGAAGAGACCAAGTCCACACAGCAATGCAAAAGCATAAAGGGGTTTATTGCTAGCCCGCTAGGGCCCAAGTCTCATCCACGCAGTGGAATCTGACAAGAGCCCTGCACTCCAAACCACAGTTGCTTATATACAGGCAGTTCTTTGTTACAGCATTGGTATAGCTGGCAGTCAATGTTTGGTCAGTTTAAACTGCACGTCTGCCCTGGATAGGTCTGTCTCTTGGGGAGCGGGACTTTCCTGGCTTGTGGGGGGAGGTATGAGGTGAGGGTGGGGGAGGTCGCTGGAACTAGGGCCTGCTGTATTTCCCAGCAGCCTGTTATGGAAGCTGTTTTGTTTATACACCACAATGGATGTATTACCTCATGCTAACTTGTAATCATACTGCAGTGTGTAAGTGTATCAAATAACACATTGTACACCACAAACTTACACAATGATGTAAGCCAATTATATCTCAGTGATGCAGAAAAAATAAATTTCTTGAGGTTTCCCATGGAAACTTTCAGTTTTGTATTTATAATTTTTGCAGATTTTGATTCCCAACCACTTCTGTTTGTTTAATGTTGCTGTTCAGTCAGTAAGTCAGTTCCAACTATTTGCTATCCAATAGACTGCAGCATGCCAGTCTTTCCTGTCCTTTACCATCTCCCTGAGCTTGATCAGACTCATGTCCATTGAATCAGTGATGTTAACTAACCATCTCATTCTCTGCCTCACCCTTTTCCTCTTGCCCTCAACCTTTCCCAGCATCAGAGTCTTTTCCAATGAGATAGCTCTTCCCATTAGGGGGCCAATGTAACAAAGCTTCAGCTCCAGCATCAGTCCTTCCAATGAATATTCAGGGTTGATTTCCTTTAGGATTGACTGGTTTGATTCCCCTGCAGTCCAAAAGATTGTCAAGAGTCTTCTCCAGCGCCACAATATGAAAGCATTAATTCTTCAGAGCTCAGCCTTATTTATGGTACAACTCTCACATCTGTACATGACTACTGGAAAATCTAAAGCTTTGACTATATGGACCTTTACTTCATGATGTTGTTACATTTCCTTACCTCTGTGAAGAACAAGAATATTTCTTGTTTAATATTTGTGCATCTTTACATAAGAGGTCTATTCTATATTGAATTAGGCTTGTGGTCTCTTTCATGGGGTGACTTTCCTCAACATTGGTTCATAAGAGTTTATAATATATATATATTAAGATCAATTTGATAATCCTTATAAGAAGTAATTCTTCTTATAAGATAATTCCATGATTTTTTCTATAGTATGTTTCTAGTGAAAGTGTAGTAAGATATGTATCAATTTATATAAATATGTCTTGTGAATTCTCTTAACCCTTCTAAATTTCCACTTTCTTTGGTTATATTTAGTATTTTAACACTCTTGAAACTTTATTTACATCATAAACATTTTTTCCACTGTCATGGATTAAATTCTTCATGTAGTCAACCACACTTGAATTAAAATAATTTACTGGAATAAAAAATAAATATAAGTATTCTTTCAAGTGAGGTAAAATATAAAGAGTTTATATAGCTGACTTTTGAAATTACTAAGAAAAATATGTACTGAATATAAACATTCCAAATATAAATACATAAGATTTTGGTTTTTAAAAAAATATATGTTGGATAAACATACAGTAAAATGATGATTACTTATTGAAAGCTTCTGAGAACATGAAACTGTTTAAATTAATATTTTTGGATATGTACCTTTCTAAATTATCTTCAGTGAGTAAGTGTGACTTTTATAACAGAAAAAAGTAAAAGAATCTAATATATGGATTTGAAAAAAAAATAAACTATAACTATACATATTCCAATATCCTATTTCTAAAATAAATCCTGCTGTGTCTTTTATAGTCCCTCAAAAGATAAACCAGAAAGAGAAAACAATATGCAGAGATATACAAAGTTTGCTAATATGTTTTATTCCTTTTAAATGTTGTTCTCCAGTCACTAAGTCATGTCTGACTCTTGTGACCCCATGAGCCGCAACACGTCCGGCTTCCCTGTCCTTTCTCCTGGAGTTTGTTGAAAGTCATGTCCATTGAGTCAGTGATGCCATCCAACCATCTCATCCTCTGTAATCCCCGTCTCCTCCTGCCCTTAATCTTCCCCAGCACTAAGATTTTTTCCAATGACTTAGTTCTTCACAACAGGTAGCCAAAATATTGGAGCTTCAACTTCAACAGCAATCCTTTCAATGAATATTCAGATTTAAATTCCTTCGTCTTTAGTCTTCCCATATATTTTAGTGACTTGCCTACAATTGCTGCTTTTGTTTCAGGTTAGCATATGAACAATTGTGCACTCAGTTGTGTCTGACTGTTTGCGAACCCATGGACTAGTCCACCAGGATCCTCTGTTCAAGGAATTTTCCATTTCTTATTTCATAGGATCTTTCTGATCCAGGAATCAAAAATTATTCTCTTCTGTTTTCTGGATTGTCAGGCATATTATTTACCACTATGCCACCTGAGAAGCCGATAAAAGCAATTAAGCCTAGCCATTTCTTGCAACCTGATTAGTCTGGTGATAACTTCCATCTACACATACAATTTACTAAATGAAATAAATGTGATTTGGTCCTGTTAACCTTATGTCAATCTAATAATTAAGCCAGGCAAGAGCCACAAAGTGTGTAAAGGAGACATTTTTCTTTTTGTTGAAATATTTAAACAGTAACAACCCCTTGACCAGTATTGCTGAAGAAGCTGAAGTTGAATGATTCTATGAAGATCTACAAAGCTTTCTAGAACTAACACCCAATAAATATGTACTTTTCATTATAAGGCACTGGAATGCAAATGTAAGAAGTCAAGAAACACCTGGAGTAACAGGCAAATTTGGCCTTAGAGTACAGAATGAAGCAGGGCAAAAGTTAATAGAGTTTTGCCCTGGTCATAGCAAACACCCTCTTCCAACAAAACAAGAGAAGACCCTAAACATGGGCATCACCAGATGGTCAACACTGAAATCAACTGATTATATTCTTTTCAGCCAAAGATGGGGAAGCTCTATGCAGTCAGCAAAAGCAAGACCAGAAAATGACTGTGGCTCAGATCATGAATTCCTTATTAGAAAATCAGACTTAAATTGAAGAAAGTAGGGAAAATCACTAGACCATCCAGGTATGACCTAAATCAAATCATTTACAATCATACAGTGGAAGTGGGAAATAGATTAAAGGAATTAGATTTGATGGACAATGTGCCTGAAAAATTATGGATGGAAGTTCCTGACATAATACAAAAGACAGGGAGCAAGACCTTCCCCTAGGAAAAGAAGTGCAAAAAAGAAAACCGGCTGTCTGAGGAGACCTTAAAAATAGTGTGTAAAGAAGAGAGGCAAAAAGCAAAGGAGAAAAGGAAAGATGTACCCATTTGAATGCATAGTTACAAAGAATAAGAAGGAGAAATAAGAAAGCACTCCCCAGTGATCAGTGCAAATAAATAGATGAAAACAATAGAGTGGGAAAGACTAGAGATCTCGTCAAGAAAGTTAGAGATACTTAGGGAACATTTCATGCAAAGATGGGCTCAATAAAGGACAGAAATGGTATGGATCTATGAGAAGCAGAAGATATTAAGAAGAGCTGGTGCCAGGAGCCGTCGGGATGCCCCCTCACTCGGATGAGAATGTCACGAGACTAAGAAGGAAACTGCAAAGTGGATTTTCCTTCGGGGAATCCCAAGGCAAGGCTCCTCCTGGTATTTTTCTTGGGAAGTTCTGTTTATGCTCCAGAACATTAGCTCATCTCAGTAGGTCAGTCCCAGTTAGAAAAAATTCGTCCTGAGATAATTCCCTCAGACCTTATTTCCCTCAGAGGATCCGGAAAGGTGAATTCCCTTCCCTGAGGACAAAGGAGGAATAAGGGACATTTAAATAAATTACTACACCTCCTACTTGTTACTGGGGAGTTTACCAAGAGTTCTCTGGGGGTCATGGCAAGGCCACTACCAGAGGGGCTCCTGTACTTTAGTCACCTTTCCACATCCCACTCCCCTGACCACTCCACGGAGGAGGCTCCCTTCCTTGAAAAAAACAGGCTGGAATGGGACTTAGGAATGCTCTTAACTGTGGCCAGCATAGTTGGAGACATTGATTGCTTTAAGATATTGTAGACAAAGGAATTCATTATAGTAGTTATAAAGTTAATAGGGTTTTATTGTTAAAGCAGTGCTGCTAAACTGTCTCTTTGTCTTCCTTTCTCTTTCCTCCTAAGAACTGGAATAGGTTAATAGAATAAAACAGTTTCAAGCTTAAGCCCTTCCTTCTAGCTTCTACATAGTTGCACCTAATAAGAGAAATATAGCCTTTCTACTTAGATTGATGTACTTATCCAAAGTATGCTGGAGACATTCAAATGGTAAACATACTATTGTTATATCTAATTATGCAGAAATCCGACTTTTGCAAGGAAAATGAGCTTAATGTTAAAGTTGTTGATGGAAGGCAGAAAACAAAAGATTGTATAGGATAATATGTGATGCAATGGGTCTGTTTCTTGGGTACAAAAACTGTAAACCTGCAACAAAAGAAATGCAGATGTATAGAACAGTCTCGTGGACTCTGTGGAAGAGGGCAAGGGTGGGATGATATGGGAGAATGGCATTGAAACATGTTGATTATCATGTGTGGGATCGGTTGCTGGCCCAGGGCTGATGCTCGGGGCTGGTGTACCGGGATGACCCAGGGAGAGGGAATAGGAAGGGAGGAGGGAGGGGTTTCTGGAAGGGGAATATATGCATACCCATGGCAGATTCATGTCAATGTATGGCAAAACCAACACAATAAAGTAAAGAAAAAATAAAAATAAAAGTAAGCTTTACACCAGTGGTTCTCAAACTTCAGTGTGTATCAGAATTGAATTTTATTGAAGAGATAAATTCTTGGGCTCCATTCTATTAACTACTGAGTCAGAATTTATGTGGAAAGGGAGAGGAATCCACTTATTTATTAAAGCTTCTCAGTTTTTGAGGTAGATGATTTCTGGCACATGTTGAAAAAAACTACTACCTCAATTTCCAATTATATTTCAGACTGATTTTAGTGCAAAAGGAATAAAAAAAATAAATTATCCAATTAAACTTTGGATTCTTAGTAATATGTTTCACTGATGTTCAGTTAAAACTTGATAATATTATGTTGTATAATTAGGTAAATATCTGGGAAATAAAGATTCCAATGTCAAAAAAAAAAAAAAAACCCAAAAAACTGTAAACCAACAGCAATAAACGAGAGAGACTGCTCCATCACCACATTGACTCAGCTCAGTTCGTCACTGACGCCACTCATCCCTCAAGACCCCCGGACCCGCAGAGGCTGGACCCTGGCAAGCTGGTAAGAATACACATAAAACCTATACAAAACAGATCTTCATGACTCAGATAATCACGATGATGTGATCACTCATTTAGAGCAAGACATCCTGGAATATGAAATCAAGTAGGCCTTATGAAGCATCTCTATGAACAAAGCTGGTGGAAGTGATGAAATTCCAGTTGAGCTACTTCTAATCGTAAAAGATGATGCTGTGAAAGTGCTACACTCAATACACCAGCAAATTTGGAAAACACAGCAATGGCCACAGGACAGAAAAAGGTCGGTTTTCATTCCAATCCCAAAGAAAGGCAATGCCAAAGAATGCTTGAACCACCGCAAAATTGCACTCATCTCACAGGCTAGTAAAGTAATGCTCAAAATTCTTCAAGCCAGGCTTCAACAGCACATGAACCACAAACTTCCAGATGTTCAAGCTGGTTTTAGAAAAGGCAGAAGAACCTGAGATCAAATTGCCAACTTCCATTCGATTATTGAAAAAGCAAGAGATTTCCAGGAAAACATCTATTTCTACTTTATTGACTATGCCAAAGCCTTAGACTCTGTGGATCAAAATAAACTGCGGAAAATTCTTAAAGAGATGGAAATACCATACCCTTTGACTTGTCTTTTGTGCAATCGGTATACAGGTCAGGAGCAGCAGAACTGGACATGGAAAAACAGACTGGTACCAAAATGGGAAAGAAGTACGTTAAGGGTGTATACTGTCATCATGTTTATTTAACTTATGTGCAGAGTACATCATGAGCAAGGCTGGGCTGGATGAAGCATAAGCTGGGATCAAGATTTCTAGTAGAAGTATAAATAACCTCAGATATGCAGATGACACCACCCTTATGGCAAAAAGAGAAGAAAAACAAACAGTGTGTTGATGAAAGTGAAAGAAGAGAGTGAAAATGCTGGCTTAAAACTAAACATTCAGAAAACTAAGATCCTGGCATCTGGTCCCATCATTTCATGGTAAATAGATGGGGAAACAGTGGAAATAGTGGCTAACTTTATTTGGGGGGGGGGTCCAAAATCACTGCAGAAGGTGAATGCAGCCATGAAAGTACAAGATGCTTACTCATTGGAAGAAAAGTTATGACCAACCTAGACAGCATATTAAAAAGCAGAGACATTACTTTTCCTACAAAAGTCTGTCAGTCAAAGTTATGGTTTTTCCAGTAGTCATGTATGGATGTGAAATTTGGAGCATATATAATGCTCAGCACTGAAGAACTGACTCTTTTGAACTGTGGTGTTGGAGAAGACTCTTGAGAGTCCCTTGGACTGAAAGGAGATCCAATCAGTCCATCCTAAAGGAAATCAGTCCTTAATTTTCATTGAAAAGACTAATGTTGAAGCTGAAACTCCAATAGTTTGGCAACCTGATGTGACAAACTGACTCATTTGAAAAGACCCTGAAGCTAGGAAAGATTGAAGGAGGGAGGAGAAGGGGACAACAGAGGATGAGATGGTTGGATGGCATCACCGACTCAGTGGACATGAGTTTTTGTAAACTCCGGGAATTGGTGATGGACAGGGAGGCCTGGTGTGCTGTGGTCCATGGGGTCGCAAAGATTCAGACATGACTGAACGACCGAACTGAGCTATTTATTTATTTATTTTGTGGTGGCGAAAGCCCAGTATCAGCAGAAATGTCTATCCATTTGCTGTCAAAAGAACCTAGAGGAGAAAGGAAAATTTTCATCACCAAAAATACAATCACTTCTAAGTAAAAATTCATGGTAGCTGTAATTATCATAGTAGAAAATGAAAAGAATTCCCACGTTCCTCAGTAAGTGAATATTTAAACAAATTATCATCAATTCAAGAATAGTATTCAATAACATAGGAAAGAGATGACCTCTACACACAAAAGTACCAAATATTCTCAAGATATTTATCTTGAGAAAAAAATCCAGTCCCTATTCTCTATATGACAACATGTAAGGATCAAAATGATTAGTGATACAAAGGGTTGGGTATGGTGGCAGAGGAGGAAAGAGGTGTGATTGTAATAGGCAGGCACAGGGAGCATGTGATGAAACAGGTGCTGTTGGAATGGGATAAAACAGACTGGAATAACTAAAATGATAGATTATGCAGTAAAGAATAATAAAAAATCAAGGCAGAATTTGAAAACAGCCATGTGATAGAAATTCATGATGAAATAAGAAGTAACAGTAAATAACTAATTTCTCTCTCTGATAGATAAGTAAAAACAATCACATGGGCAACAAATCAAGGAGGCAACACCTCATATCAGTATCATGTATTATTTTAATTTCCTAAATATAATAAATACTTTAATAAAACAAAGTTGAAAATTTCTCCACAGTCACACATTTGAGGAGAATCTGTGGAAATACTGACTCTTGGTTGTTCATGCCTTATAGATGCAAGATTTAATCAAGAGTCTTGTGTGCTATAAAAAGAAAGTTAACCAAGAATAAATATATATATATATTATTATGTTATATATATATTATTATATTATTATATATATATATATATATAGGTTGTTCATAACTTTCCTTCCAAGGAGTAGGCGTCTTTTAATTTCATGGCTAAAATCACCATCTACAGTGATTTTGGAGCCCCCAAAAGTAAAGTCTGACACTATTTCCACTGTTTCCCCATCTATTTCCCATGAAGTGATGGAACCAGATGCCATGATCTTAGTTTGCTGAATGTTGAGCTCTAAGCCAACTTTTTCACTCTCCTCTTTCACTTTCATCAAGGAGCTTTTTAGTTCCTCTTCACTTTTTGCCATAAGGATGGTGTCATCTGCATATCTGAGGTTATTAATATTTCTGCTGGCAATCTTGATTCCAGCTTGTGCTTCTTCCAGCCCAGCATTTCTCCTGATGTACTCTGCATAGGAGGTAAATAAGCAAGGTGACA
This sequence comes from Antilocapra americana, assembly GCA_007570785.1. Classification (NCBI taxonomy): domain Eukaryota; kingdom Metazoa; phylum Chordata; class Mammalia; order Artiodactyla; family Antilocapridae; genus Antilocapra; species Antilocapra americana. The sequence goes on along the minus strand of ML661334.1, from coordinate 7,919,932 downwards.
ACATACAGCCTTGATGTACTCCTTTTCCTATTTGGAACCAGTTTGTTGTTCCATGTCCAGATCTAACTGTTGCTTCCTGCCCTGCATACAGGTTTCTCAAGACACAGGTCAGAGGGTTTGGTATTCCCATCTCCTTAAGAGTTATCCAAAGTTTATTGTGGTCCACACAGTCAAAGGCTTTGCATAGTCTACAAAGCAGAAATATATATTTTTCTGGAACTCACTTGCTTTTTCGATGATCCAGGGGATGTTGGTAATTTGATATCTGGTTCCTCTGCCTTTTCTAAAACCATCCTGAATATCTGGAATTTCACAGTGCATGTATTGCTGAAGCTTGGCTTGGAGAATTTGAGCATTGCTTTACTAGCATGTGAGATGAGAGCAATTGTACGGTAGTTGGAGCATTCTTTGGCATTGCTTTTCTTTGGGACGTGAATGAAAACTGACCTTTTCCATTCCTGTGGCCATTGCTGAGTTTTCCAAATTTGATGGCATATTGAGTGAAACACTTTCACAGAATCATCTTTTAGGATTTGAAATAGCTCAACTGGAATTCCATCACCTCCACTAGCTTTGCTCACAGTGATGTTTTCTAAGGCCCACTTGACTTTCATTCCAGAATATCTGGCTCTATGTGAGTGATCACACCACTGTGGCTATCTGGATCATGAAGATCTTTTTGTACAGTTCTAATGAGAATACTTGCCACCTCTTAATATCTTCTGCTTCTGTTAGTTCCATACCATTTCTGTCCTATACGAGCTCATTTTTGCATGAAATATTCCCTTGGTATCTCTAATTTTCTTGAAGAGATCTCTAGTCTTTCCTATTCTATTGTTTTCCTCTATTTCTTTGCATTGATAACTCAGGAAGGGTTTCTTATCTCTTATTGCTATTCTTTGGAACTCTGCATTCAAATTGATATATCTTTCCTTTTCTCCTTTGCTTTTCACTTCTCTTCTCTTCTCTTCACAGCTATTTGTAACACCTCCTCAGACAGCCATTTTGCTTTTCTGTATTTCTTTTCCATGGGGATGGTCTTAATTCCTGTCTCCTGTACAATGTCATAAATCTCCATCCATAGTTCATCATGCACTCTGGCTATCAGATCTAGTCCCTTAAATCTATTTCTCACTTTCACTGTATAATCATAAGAGATATGATTTAGGTCATACCTGACTGGTCTAGTGGTTTTCCCTACTTTCTTCAATTTACATCTGGATTTTGGAATAAGGAGTTCATGATCCCAGCCACAGTGAGCTCCTGGTCTTGTTTTTGCTGACTGTATAGAGTTCTCCATCTTTGGCTGCAAAGAATATAATCAGTCTGGTTTCGGTGTTGACCATCTGTTAATGTCCATGTGTAGAGTCTTCTCTTGTGTTGTTGGAAGATGGTGTTTGCTATGACCAGTGCATTCTCTTGGCAAAACCCTATTAGCCTTTGCCCTTCTTAATTTGGTACTCCAAGACCAAATTTGTTTGTTACTCCAGGTGTTTCCTGACTACCTACTTTCGCATTGCAGTCCCCTATAATGAAAAGGACATCTTTTTTTTTTTTTTTAAGGTGTTAGTTCTAAAAGGTCTTGTAGATCTTCATAGAACTGTTAAACTTCAGCTTCTTCAGCTTTACTGGTTGGGGCATAGGCTTGGGTTACCATGATATGGAATGGTTTGCCTTGGAATTGAATAAAGATCATTCTGTCATTTTTGAGATTGCATCCAAGTACTGCATTTTGGACTCTTTTGTTGACCATGATGGCTACTCCATTTCTTCTAAGGGATTCCTGCCCACAGTAGTAGATATAATGGTCATTTGAGTTAAATTCACCCATTCTAGTCCATCTTTGTTCGCTGATTCCTAGAATGTCGACGTTCACTCTTGCCATCTCCTGTTTGACCAGCTAGTGCTAAATTGTAGCCATATTGAGCTATATATATGCATCAAATCAACATGCTGTAGACTTTAAATTTACACCATAGTAACTGTCAATTTGTCACAATGTAACCAGAGGGAAAAAAGGTAAATTTCTAGAAAGTCTCCCATGAAAGTTTTGAGTTATATTTTTATATTTTATTAGAATCTTGTTGCCTAACTGCTTTTTGATAAAAAAGATAGTTACATTTCTTTATATGTCTGAAAAACAAAAAGTTTCTTATTTAAAATTTGTTTTTAATTATTTTTGAACTTCTGCATCAAATATCTACTCTATGATGAACTAGCTTTGTGCCTTTGTTATGGAATAACCTTCTTCTCTATTGGTTCATAAGAATATATAAAGTATTTTACAATATATATGCATGCGTATGTGTGTACTGTATTGTATATCGTATTGTAATATTTATTATATTTTGTAATATTTATTCCATTATTTGATTGCCCCTTTAGTCCTTCTAAATTGTCACTTTTTTGTTTAATTTTGTATTTTTAACATTTATGAAATTTTATCTACATCACAGAGAGACTGCACTATTCTTTGTTCATCATCATTAAAAACTCAAAAACATTTTCACTAAATCAGGAAAAAGGCAAGTAGGACTCATTTTTACCATGATATTGACATTTTAATGAAGGTTGCATTCAACCAATATGGCAAAGAAAGAAAAAAAATAGCCAGATTGGAAAGGAGAAATTTAAATTTCTTTTATTACTACATGATGAGGTTATACAGATGAAAATATAAACTATGGAGAAAAGCATTGAATTAAAACGTGAACTTAGGATGATTTCAAGGAGAGAAATTTACACACAATAATTTTTATTTCTGCATACTACAAATGGAATTGTTAAAAGTTGTTGTCATTGTTCAGTTGACAAGTCTTGTCTGACTCTTTGTGAATCTATGGACTGCAGGACACCAGGCTGTTCTCTCCCTCATCATCTCCCAGAGTTTGCCAAGATCACGTCCATTGAATTGCTGATGCCATCCAACCATCTTATCCTCTTCACAACTCTTCTCCTTCTGCCTTCCATCTTTCCCAGAACCAGGGTCTTTTCCAATGAGTTGGCTCTTCATATCAGGTAGCCAAAATATTGAAACTTCATCTTCAGCATCAGTCCTTCAGAAGAGTCTTCAGGGTTGACCTCCTTTAGGATGGACTGGTTGGCTCTCCTTGCAGTCCATGTACTCTCAAGAGTCTTCTCTAAAAGCACAGTGCAAAGGCATCAATTCTAAGCTCTCTGCCTTCTTTATGGATAGACCATAAAGGCACATTCATATATGGCTACATATATGGATCCATATATGATCCATATAAGATCATCGCCTTATTAAATTGTTAAATTCCTGTTATAAATTCATCATAATTATTCAATGCTTAAAGGTAAATAAAAAAGATGTAACGTGTATGGTAAAAGTTAGAAAATATTCCTGAAAGATATTAATGGAAGCATATACAAACGAGATCCTACCATATTTATTTACTGATTTATTCAATATTAGGTAAATATAACAATTTCTCAAATCAAACACAATTAAAATCCAAGCAGGAGTTCTTTTTTGATAGGAATTGAGAAGCTAAAATCAAAATATTTAAAGGAACTAAAATCAAACTATATAGAGCAAAATATCTAAAATAGCTGAACTAAGTTTAAAATGAAGAATAAATTTGTAATATTAACATTAAAGTAAGTGCTAATGATGTCCAGTCTTTTTTTAAAAAATATTTATTTATTTACATTATCATGTTGGTTTTGCCATACATTGACATGAATCCGCCATGGGTATACATGTGTTCCCCTTCCAGCACCCCCCTCCCACCTCTCTCCAGATTCCATCCCTCTGGGTCATCCTGGTTCACCAGCCCTGAGCACCCTGTAGACAGCAAAAGAGACGCAGATGTATAGAATAGTCTTTTGATGTCCAGTCTTATTCCAAAGCTACAATTATTCATTTTTAAAGGTCTCCTCCTGATATAAAAATTGACAATATATATCAATGAAAACATATTGATAGATCAGAAATAGGCTCATGTGTATATTAACAATAACTAATCCACAAGGCAAAAGAAAGAAAAAAAGCCATTTTGTGGATTAAGTACAGACTTCTCAACTTTTCCTTTAATTTTGTTGCTGTCCTGAGACCTTGCAACCTGTGGGGACATTCCATTCAGTTTCTGCTGGTTGAAGATGCTGCTTGTCAGGCTTGCATCAAGGCAAGCCAGCTGGCTGGGACCGGAGTCATAAAGTGACAGGCAGCATTCCCTTGTCCAACTAAACCAGCTCTCATGGGAGTTAGTCTTAAGAACGAGTTCCAATCCATAAGAGAACTTTGTCACTTTGACCTTCCTTGCTGGAAAAAACCCATTTCTGGAAAAATCCAATCCCAGTATTGCCTACCAGTTGTCACAGCTTGGTAGTTATGAATGCTAGTCAAAGAAATCAATATTATAGTTCAACTAAACATTATTGCTATGAATTACTATGAGCATTCCAATGTTTAAGACAGCTATTATATTTGGAACAATATATTTTTGGAATTTGAGTTCTATCCCATGTGAGTGAATATGACATTTCTTTCAAATCAGCCTGCTTTCACATCTCACATTTTACAAAATATATAGTTAAAAACACTACTTTTAAAATATGTCTGCTGTTGCTGTGGCCCTTAAAAAATATAAAAATTACCTATCTTGTTTTGAATCCTCTCATTCATGCTAGCATATTGGCTATGTCTTCATTGTCAAGTATGAATCAGAACATGTAAAATTGTTTGACTAGTTTAAACACTTTTTATTTGCTTCATTTTTTTAAAGTTTTATTTATTTATTCTATTTTTGGTTGTGCTGAGTTTTTGATGCTGAAGGCAGGCTCTCTCTAGTTTTGAGCAGGGGCTACTCATCATTGGGGTGCATGTCTTTAATTCTCTCTTCAAAGAGGACAAATTGGGGGAAAAAAGGGCAGGTACACACATATACATATGCAGGTTTTTGTTTTAATTAGGTCAGATTTCTGTAGTTGAAATGCTGATTATATTAAAACAATAAGAACAACACAATTACACTTTGAATTGCATCCTAGTTTCTCAAGAGATCTTCTCAGGGTACGTCAGTGGAACTGCTTTTTTTTTTTTTTTTTTAAGATATGAAATATAAAAATTGTTACAAAAAGTGGAAAGGGACAAAAAGCCAAAGGTTAAAAAATAGCAGAATTATTGACTGTAAATAACTTGCATAACGTGGATAGAATTTCATTAAGATATAATGTGGACAGAATTTACCCTGCCCAAGGAAAATTTGCATAAGTAAAATTGGCTTCACAAGACTATTGTGTCTAGAAACTTCCTACAAAGTGACATCTTACCACCTATATCTATACAGTTCTGTTTAGAGACCAATTCTGCATTTGATTTCATAGGCAGAATGGACCTGTGTTACTCCTATATGAAGTGATCTTTAGCTTCAATAGTTTCATTTATTTCACAAATATTTCTTGAATGAAAAAGTCAAGCTGGACATTGTGTTAGGCACTAATAAACCAGGGATTATCAAAATCAAACAGTTAAGGAAACATGGTTGGCTATTCATTACTAACAAATGGAAGACAAGTTATAACCACACTCCTCGAAATTATTTTAAAATATAACACTTTGAAACGTTAAATATAAATGTAGAATATTCTATAACACTTTCAGATTACAAAAAATGAATGAAATGAACAGGCTCAAAAGGAAGGGAAAAAAAATGTAAATCAGAAGTAAACATAAAGGTGGGAGGGGGGTCCTGGAAGGGGAACACATGTATACCCATGACGGATTCATGTCAATGTATGGCAAAATCAACACAATAATGTAAAGAAAAAAGATTGACTTCAAAGAAATTTCACATATTAAAGGATTTCCAATGCACCTTGAAAAAAAGGAAAAAGAAGTAAGTGCTGACATCAGGATTCTCCAAGGGCATTTGCAAAACTTTTCAACTTCATAATTGAGACTAAGTTTAAAAAATGCAAAACCTTTGAGACTAACAGCAACATAGTATCCCATTAAAATCCAAACATAAATCCATTACCTTTAAAAACTGACATTTTCATTACCAGTGCTAATTAAAATTGCTTATCCAAAAAAAATCATAAATAACCTTATCTATCATGGCCAGATATCTGGTTAGGAAAAAAGCCTCACATAGAATCAATAGTCACAGTCTTTCCTCACATGGGTTAAAGTTTGGATTTTGCTGTCTCCACAAGTGAGGCTCCTTCAAGCTAGAAATGAACATACAACAGACTGAGTTGGTAGCACTTACGGATCTCTAACAGAAGCAGTCTTCCAGGAATATCACAGAGAAGTCCTGTTTAATGTATATTCACCATCCAATTGCAAATCACAATGAGCAAGAACATATTCAAATTTCTGATACACAAACTGAGAGCAAAATAAAGTGGTTGCTATTTTAACACACTAAACTTTTGGGTAGTGTGTTATGTAGCATCTTTATCAAAACTATAAAAATTGATTGTTGAAAACCATTGATTAAGTTGACTTGATTGAAGGTAATAAATTTCAAACATAAAATCAATAAAGGACAATATCCAAAATATGCAAAGAACTCCTATTGCTTGCAAAAGCAATACTTCCTAAATAATTTAATATAATCTATACAAAACTATATCAGGTATAAGCTCCATAGGCATGACTAGAGCACAATGATAACCAAATATTTGAAAACACATCAATCAGTTCAGTTGCTCAGTTGTGTCCAACTGTTTGTGACCCCATGGACTACAGCACATCAGGCCTCCTGTCCTGGAGTTTACCCAAACTCATGTCCATTAAGTCAGTGATGCCTTCCAACCATTTCATCCCCTGTTGTCTCTTTCTCCTCCTGCCTTCAATCTTTCCCAGCATCAGGGTCTTTTCAAATGAATCAGTTCCTTGCATCAGGTGGTCAAAGCATTGGAATTTCAGCTTCAGCACCAGTCTTTCCAATGAATATTCAGGACTGATTTCCTTTAGGATGGACTGATTGGATCTCCTTTCAGTCCAAGGGACTCTCCAGAGTCTTCTTCAACACCAAAGTTCAAAAGCATCAATTTTTTGGCACTCAGCTTTCTTTAATAGTCCATCTCTGACATCCATACATGACTACTGGAAAAACCATAGCTTTAACTAGATGGACTTTTGTTGGCAAAGTAATGTCTCTGCTGTTTAATATGCTGTCTATGTTGGTCATAATTTTCCTTCCAAAGAGCAAGCGTCTTTTAATTTCATGGCTGCAAGTCGCCATCTTCAGTGATTTTGGAGCCCCCCAAAATAAAGTCAGCCACTGTTTTCCCATCTATTTGTCAATAAAAATACTAGAGTAACTAGAAAAATATATTGAAATTTTATATGTGACTATTAACATAAATATGAGAAATACGTTAAAGGAATGTAAAAACAAGATAGGAAATTTGACAGATAATTGTTTTGAGTTGCAAACTAGCCCCCATACATTGAGGGCAAATAGAGACAGCAGATGGAAGGTGGCAGGTTTAATAAACAAGGGAACTTAACAAATGAGCTTGTCTTGGGAAACCAAATTTTTTGTAAATCATTACCCCTGCCTGCCAGAATCTTAAAATTTTATGGAGAGACCTTAACTGGATTCAGACATATATTCGGTCCATATTATCTCAACAGCACCTTCCTCTCTCAGGGCTGTGTCCCTAAACAATGCCTGTTATAGGAATGCTATATTCCAAGGAAGAGGAGGCAGTGAGGAACATCCATTGTTTGGGTCCAGCTCACCATCAATGCACAATCGTATCCTTTGGAATAACTCATCAAACAAGGTGGAACCTATAAACATCTCTTTAAATGAAATTTCTATTTCTGTATAGGTAAAGATAAGGTAATATCTTTAAGATAAAAAGGTAGAAAATGCTATGGGACAATGGTCCAACTAACAAACATTAATGATACATAATTTTTAGAATCCTAATTTAAGGCTTCAGTGAATGTAAAAATAATTATTTTTATATGAACTCTAATTTAAACTGGAGATTTTTTTCTCCAGTTGAGAAATTCCAGTCATTTTTCCCCCGGGGGTATTTACCTAATCCGACATATATTACTGAGTTAATTTATCCATATTGGGAAATCTCTGATGGGAAAGTGAAACTTGTAAAGAATGTGTTGACCAACACTAATATGAAAAATATGAAATTAAAAGAAATTAAAAAATGTGTCAGGTTCTTTCCATGAAGCATTTTTGAATACTGTAAATGGTTTAGAGATGTAGACTAAACCTGTAAAAAGACAAAGTTAAATATATTTCAGTTGTATCTGTGCATTAGAAATAAAATAATTCAATCAATATACATTGATTATAAAACTTACATGAAAAGTATAAAAAGTCAGTCAAGAATAGCTAAATCCTTCTGAAGGGATGTGTTCCAGTTCCCATATTGGCACAGGAATAGATCAATAGAATACTGGAGTAACACTGAATGAGAATCGTTTTCCAGATACATATGAATCCCTAAGAAGAATTGATACAAAACAGAAAATAGCTGTTCTTTTTGATAAATAGTGCTCATAGATTTGTGTATTTGTATATAAAAGCAAGGGAAAACATAACCTTTTTAGATGATAATATATCTCATTAGACTCAAGGTAGAAAATACTAACTGTAAAGAATACATACATACATATATATATATAAATTTATCCTATGCAGAAATTCTACATGTTTTTGTTGTCAAAATGGGCTTCCCTCATAGTTCAGTTGATAAAGAATCCTCTTGCAGTGCAAGAGACCCTGGTTCCATTCCTGGACTAGGAAGATCCCCTGGAGAAGGGAAAGGCTCCCCACTACAGTATTCTGGCCTGGAGAATTCCATGGACTGTATAGTCCATGAGATTGCAAAGAGTTGGATATGACCAAGCGATGTGTGACTTTCACTTGTCAGAAGAGGAAATAAAGACAAGAGAAATCTTGATGGTAAAATATATTTCTGTTAGATATAACTAACAAGAAGTTGGGATCCAATCACATCACTCCATGGCAAACAGATTTGGAAAAAGTAGAAACAGTGACAGGCTTGCTTTTCTTGGGCTCCAAAATCACTATGGCATGAGACTGCAGCCACCAAATTAAAAGACACTTGACCGTTGAAAGAAAACCTAGACAGCATATGAAAAAGTAGAGACATTACTTTGCCAACAATGGTCCATATAGTCAAAGTTATAGTTTTTCCAGTAATCATGTACAAATGTCAGAGTTGGACCGTAAAGAAGGCTAGGCGCTGAATAATTGATGCTTTTGAATTGTGGTGCTGGAGAAGACTCTTGAGAGTTCCTAGAGTAGCAAGGAGATCAGACCAGTGAATTCTTAAAGGAAATCAATCCAGATGTGAAGAGCTGACTCATTTTAAAAGACCCTGATATTGGAAGGATGGGGTGACCCCTGCAAAATGTATGTACAAAAACAACTGCTTTTACAATATTTTGTTATTATTTTTCACAGGAAAGGTAAAAACTGCTTTTCCTACTTTAAATCCTGCCAGCCTTACTAGCATATTGACTATGTCATCATTGTCAAGTATGAATTAGTGAATGTAAGCTTATTTAGCTATTTTAAACACTTTTTCATTTGTTTTAAAATCCCAACCTGTATCTTTCTGATATCAGTAGTTAAGACTAAAAATACAGAAAACTGTCTATAGCATAACTAATTTTTACTTTTAAAATTTATTGCAATATTACTCATAGGACTTTTAATAATGAATAATCATTTCTAAAATGATGGGGGGGGTTGAACTTATATAATCAAGTAAACCATCATTACAGAATAGAAACTCTCATCCAGCAGTAACATCCATCATGTGATTTAAAGATTTTTAGAGTTTTTTCTTTCTTTCTTTTTTTAATCTTGAAAGAATATGAAGTAGATTCTGAAAATCAGAGATGAATGGGAAGGGTGCCAAAAGGGTGTTAAATCATACTTATTACTCTCAAATTCCAAATATGTATCTATCTTTATACTAAGTTATTTTTAGGAGAAGTACATTATTGCAAACTGAAAATTAAAATGGTGTCATTTTCCAACAACCCATCTTTTTTGTTGAGGTCAAGGATGTCCAAGAAAAAGAAGAAAAATAAAATCACCACTAGTTAGAAAATCTCATTTGGAATCATATTCTCTTTTTTAGTGAATATAGGGATTTATCAATATTTAAAATTTTAATACAAGTTTTCAAAGGAAAATAAAATGCCATGTATAAAGTTATTTTAATTTTCTGAGTCAATACATTTAAGTACTTTATAAAAACATTTAATTCTTTATATTTCCAATAGTATACACACATTCACAAACTTTTTTTCCAAATTTCAGAGAAGATGCATGTCATTATACGAATTGGTAAAATAAATTAATATCATTTTATTTAAAGTGCAGATATTAATAATCTGAGTTTTTAATTTGGCTTTTTAAAAATTCATTTATGAATAAAATCACTTCTAATTTCTAGTCTCAGTTTTTCATGTGAAAAGGACTATATAGAATTAAATAATTTGTCCTATACTTAGAAACTCTAGATCTCATTGAATTCAGGTGGATGTTGGTAAGGGAGGAATTGACTGACTGCTATAGGGCTAAATAACGTGAAATTATCATGACAAATGTTTTATTTCTATGACACTTTTCACAGCACCCTTTACCTCTTTGTTTCTCATACTGTAAATCAGTGGGCTTAACATGGGAATCACTAGTGTATAGAACACTGAAACCACCTTCTCTTGTTCTACAGAACACTGGGAACTTGGCTGAATGGAATTAAAACTCAAGGTGCCAAAGAATATGGTCACAGTGGTCAGGTTAGAGGCACAGGTGGAGAAAGTTTTCTGTCTGCCTTCTGCTGAGTGGGTCCTGAGGATAGTAGCAGCAATGAAGGTGTAGGAAAAGATCACAATCAAGAAGGTGGCCATGGCAATGACTCCAGAGAAGGTTCGGAGCAACAGCTCATTCATGGAGGTATCAGAACATGACAACTTCAGCAGTGGGGGAACATCAGAAAAGAAGTGACTGATGACATTGGACCTGCAGAAAGACAATCTCCCAAAGCTTATGGTGTGGGTCAGTAGATTAATCATTCCACCTATGAATGATTCAGTGACAAGTCCTACACAGTTCCTCTTAGACATGGCTACAGCATAAAGCAAAGGGTTGACAACGGCCATGTAGTCATAATCCATCACGGAAAGCAAGAAGCTTTCTGTGGTGATGAACACCCCATAAAACAAACGCTGCACTATACAGGCAGAGAAGGAGATGTTTTGCCTCACAACTGGGAAGCTGATCAGCATTTTTGGTCTAATGACAGATGAATAGTAAGCATCCACAAATGAAAGGCAGCTGAAGAAAAAAATGCATGGGTGAGTGGAGCGTGGGCGTGATTTGAATTAAGATCATGCCCAGATTCCCCACCAAAGTAAGAGCATAAATTGACAGGAACAATACAAAAAGAGCAACTTTCAGTTCAGCATTGTGTATCAGTCCCAAAAGAATAAATTTAGTAACAAACATAAAATTATTTGCAGCCATATGTTAATTCCTTATCTTGAAATCTGTAAGTAAAAAAGAGGTGAGGATTGTCAGGAGACGTTCAGCTTTAAGGGATCCAATATGTTATTCTTTTCTTTTGTGTGCCATTTATCAAGGATTCTCTCTTCATTATCAGTTCCTGGAAAACAGGAACAAGCAGAGCTGAATACAGTCCTCAGGACTGAGATCATGAGAGAGGGCACCTGTTTGGATTCCTTTCAGTGACTCCCTTCAATGACCTTACTTAAATGTGATCTATTCAGTTATGCCCTTCTTACTCAGGATATGGAATGCTTTCTGGCCCTTTGAAGATTATTATTTACTTGGCTTTGATTTTGCTCAATATTTTTTTTTTTTACTCCCTAAAGCTGCCTTGTATGAAGATATAAAAACATGCATTTCTGCAAATAAAGCACTCTTATTTCACTTGAGACTTGGGTCCCCTCATCCCTCTTCTTGTCAACTCCAGTCCCTAGGTCCCGGGTCTACAAGTGGTGCCCAAACAGGGACCTGGTGAATGCCCTTGGCAAGTGGATGGAGTGACTATTATGACCTATGGACGTTGGTAAGTGCGGGGTTATGGGACAAGTGGCTGGAAAGCCCCCGCCAGTTTTCTACTTTACTTAATCATTTATTTAAGATTCAGGGACTTTTGGTTTCACATTAGCAGATATTAGCCTGTCTGCAAACAGTGGTTGAATATAATCCCTGGTTCCCTGATGAAGGCAGTTCCAATTTAAAAATTTGGAACCAGGTTAAAAGAAAAAAAAAACTTCAATGAACCAGACGATGGGAAGAAAATATTTCAACAGAGTTCTGGCCCTTATGGGCCCCCATTAAAGCCATGATCTTGCCATTTCAAGGCAATTCTAGCCCTCCTGATATTCGTCAACAAGCGGAACATTCATTAGATGAACATAAATTAAATGATAAGACTTTACAAAAGGTCCAGTTAGGGCAACAAAAAATGTTTCAACATTTCCCCACCATCCCTGCCCCAGCTATCCCAAATGCTCCTCCTCCTCTTGTAATGGGCATGAAACCGAAGGTCCCTTCAATTCGAGGACAAGATAAATCTAATGATGATTCTTCTGATGCTCTATTTGACACTAAAGTCAACAACACTTTTTTTTTTGATGACAAAAATAAGCCCCTAACACGCACTCATATTTATAAATACAGACGATCCACTCATTCTCCTTCAAGACAAAAGCCTTCTGAATTACTGGCTTTGCAATCTCGAGTCTCTGAGGCCAATGATCTTTTTGCCTTTCCTATGTTAAAAAATGTTAATGCTCAAAGACAACTCAACTGTCATTGCCCCTAAAATGTTGATCAACTTTTTAGTAAAAAAGCATATCACTTCCTTCTATGAATGTGCTACCCAACTAGGAGAGTTCTTGGTTTTCATTGTAGCTGAAATTTTCATTTCAGCTGTGATGGCCTGTGATTGCTATGCAGCCATTTTTTAGCCCCTGCTCTACAAGATGGTGGTGTTATGGTGGACTGCTTACTTCTTGTTTCCCTCACATACCTCTATAAATTTTCTACAGCTGTTGTAGTTTCATGCTGTGTATTTTCTGTGTCTTATTGTTCTTCCAATGTAATCAATCATTTTTACTGTGATACTATCCCCCTCTTAGCATTGTCTTGCTATGATACTTCATTACCAGAAACAGTAGTATTCATATCTGCATCTACAAACTTGATGTTTTCCATAACTGTAGTTGTAGCATCTTATTTCAACATTATTTTGTCCATTCTAAGGATACGTTCATCAGAAGGAAGGAAAAAAGCTTTCTCCACATGTGCTTCACCTATGACAGCTGTGTCAGTCTTCTATGGAACTTTGCTTTTCATGTATTTACAGCCTCGAAATAACCATTCAATGGATACTGATAAAATGGTCTCCGTGTTTTATACACTGGTGATCCTCATGCTGAATCCCATGATGTACAGCCTGAGGAACAAGGACATGAAGGCTGCCTTGAGAAAATTTCTGACAAATTAGTGATGCAATGTTAAAACTCTGTAGGTCCCTGAAGAGATGGTTAAGACAGGCTGCTATTGTGTGGCATATAGTCTGAACAACATTAGAAACTAAATGAATGGGTTATTTTTCCTTTGTACAATTTCTGTTTTGAGAAAAGGTCCTAGTCCACATCTTTCCAACAGAAATTGTGAATACAAACCCTTTTTTTCTAATTTAAAAAGTGAAACATTTGAGACAACAACCACAGAAATTGTGAGGATGAATTGGAAAAAGAGCTAGTGAAAGTCAGATCCATATTATTTGTACAAAATCTGTGCAATTCACTGGTCTCAAGGCACGTAGGTATGGAGATTTCAGTATCCCAAGAAAGCTTATGTGTGTGTTTGTGTGCACATGCTTCGTCATGTCTGACACTTTGCTACCCCATGGACTTTAGCCATCCAGGCTCCTCTGTCCATTGAATTTTCCAGGTAAGAATATACAAATGGGTTGCCATTTATTCCTCCAGGAGGTCTTCCTGACCCAGGGATAAAACCCACGTCTCCTTTGTCTCCTGCAGGTGGATTCTTTACAACTGAGCCACCCAGGAATCTCAGACAAGGCTAAAAATATAAAGGAATATTTATGGAACCACCCGTGATACAGAGTTAGTAGTTTAACACAAACTTTGTTAATTTTTTTCTAAAATAAAATGAAAAGAATAAATACAATCAACTTTCTTAAGATTATAGAAATCTTCACAGTATGATGTCCTCGTGTCCAACATAGACTCCATGTCCCCTGAACATCAATGTTTTTAAGAAAATTAGTGTAATCCTTGAAGCAACAACAGAAAGTGATTCTGTGTTCTCCTGCTCCCTTCTCAGTCTTCAGTGTTAGTCTGTGTACCTAAGTTTGGAATTTTTTCAGCTTTATGTCCTCTCCTACACATTTCATTTTCTTCATTCCAATCTGTTTTGTACACATGGAACACTTTGCTGGGAAATACTGTTCTGCCCTCATCAGTGGTAGCAAAACTCTTCTTCGTACAACTTCAAAATCATGGGTCAAAGAGATAAACAGAAAAATCAAAAATAAAATTTCTCAAATAAAATTTGAAAAAGTAATTTTATCTATCACACTCATAAAAGTTTCTAAAAATCAATGAAAATAAATATCTCAATTGAAATGAACAAAATGTTCAGCATTATTAATCATCAAGTAAATAAAAATCAAACTCATAATGAGATTATTTTATCCCAGTTTTAATTAATTAATAAATATATATATTTTTAAATTTTGACTTCAAATATTTGCTATTATGTGGGAAAGGTATGAATTCTCATCCATGGTTTTAGGTAATGAAAATGCAAGAGTTAATTTAGAAATCTGCAGTTTCTTATCAAGTTAAATATATAGTTATTTATATATAGTTCCAGCAATTTCCCTCATAGACCTATTACTAGGAAAATTAATACATTTATATACATACATGCTAAGTCACTTTAGTTACACCTGTCTCTTTGCAACACTATGGACTCCTCTGTCCATGGAATTCACCAGGAACGAATACTGGAGCGGGTTGTCATACCCTTTTCCAGAGGATCTTTCCAACTCAGGGATGGAAACTGCATCTCATCTCATGTCTCCATTGGCAGGCAGATTCTTTACCCACTGGGAAGCCGCACACATATGCACATATACAGTTATATAGCAGCGTTTACACTAGACTTATTCAATTCAGTTCAGTCACTCAGTTATGTCCAACTCTTTGCGACACCATGACTCACAGCACGCCAGGCCTCTCTGTCTATCACCAACTCCTGGAGTTTACCCAAACTTATGTCCATTGAGTCAGTGATGCCATCCAATCATCTCATCCTCTGTAGTCCCTTTCTCCTCCCACCCTTTCAAATGAGTCAGATCTTCGCATCAGGAGGCCACCGTACTGGAGTTTCAGCTTCAGCATCAGTCTTTCCAATGAACACCCAGGACTAATCTCCTTAAGGATAGACTGGTTGGATCTCCTTGCAGTCCAAGGGACTCCCTAGATTCTTCTCCAACACCACAGTTCAAAAGCATCGATTCTTCGGCACTCAGTTTTCTTTATGGTCCAACTCTCACATCCATACTTGACTCCTGGAAAAACCATAGCCTTGACAAGATGGACCTTTGTTGGCAAAGTAATGTTTCTGACTTTTAATATGCTATCTAGGTTGCTCATAACTTTCCTTTCAAAGAGTAAGCATCTTTTAACTTCATGGCTGTAGTCACCATCTACAGTGATTTTGGAGCCCCCAGAAATAAATTCAGGCCCTGTTTCCACTGTTTCCCCATCTATTTGCCATGCAGTGATGAGACCAGTTGCCATGATCTTAGTTTTCTGAATGTTGAGCTTTAAGCCAACTTTTTAACTCTTCTTTCACTTTCATCAAGAGGCTCTTTAGTTCTTCTTCACTTTCTGCCATAAGGGTGGTGTCATCTACACCCCTGAGGTTATTGATATTTCTCCTGGCAAACTTGATCCAGCTTGTTCTTCTTCCAGCCCAGTGTTTCTCACCCTGCATAGAAGTTAAATAAACAGGGTGACAGTATACTGTCTTGACATATACATTTTCCTATTTGGAATCAGTCTGTTGTTCCATGTCCAGTTCTAACTGTTGCTTCTTAACCTGCATACACGTTTATCAAAAGGGAGGTCAGGTGGTCTGGTATTCCCATCTCTTCCAGAATCTTCCACAGTTTATTATGATCCAAACAGTCAAATGCCATACATTGACATGAATCCGCCATGGGTATACATGTGTTCCCCTTCCAGAACCCCTCTCCTCCCTCCCTCCCGATTCCCTCTCTCTGGGAGGATTTATGTCAATGTATGGCGAAACCAACACGATAATGTAAAGAAAAAAAAACAAAAACAGTCAAATGTTTTGGCATAGTCAGTAAAGCAGAATAAGATGTTTATCTGGAACTCTCTTGCTTTTTCAATTATCCAATAGATGTTGGCAATTTGTTCTCTGGTTCCTCTGCCTTTTCTAAAACCAGCTTGATTAAAACAAGCCAAAATTCAAATATCCATCAATAAGAGAATGGTTAAAGAAGGGATATATGCATGCAGTCAATTATTGTGTATCTGTATAAATGCATCACATATAAATTTCAATATCACTATGCTGAGTGAAATACTGTCTATTTGAGACTGTTAATTGTGTGATTACACTTATATGAAATTCAGAAACAGGGAAAATGAGCTTATAATAGCAGTAAGTGGAAGTGGGAGGATGTTGTTCACGGCATTATAATGCGAGTAGCCTAGGATTTAAAGATATTTGGGGTGCATTTAAATATCAGGGAACTTTTTGGTGTTGATAATTTTCTGTATCTTGATTTAGGTATTAGGAACAAATGACACATTTACTAAAACATATCTGCTTTACAATTTAGATCCATTTACTTATATATGAATTCCCCTCAATCCTACATGAGAAAGTAATAGAGGAAGAGAACATGGCTAAATGTTATGAGAGGAAATATATTATCTTCTGTTAGATTTTAATGTCTAAGAAGTTGTCCTGAACATTATGCAAGAATGATGAGATAGTTCAGAAAACACTACATTAGACTATTATTATTGTAGCACATTGCACTGCAAGAATTATGTGTTTGTCATATTAAAGGTCAGTATATGTATATCACTAAACGATGATGTTTTAATTTCAAATCTTCTAGTCATCAATTACATGTTTTTGATCAAGTGATATAGTTTGTCTTAGTTTGGTGTCCTCTGGATATGGGGATAGCAATATCTATCTCATATAGGTCAATGGATATATTTTTAACCTAGGGCTTACTACTTATTTTTTGGGGGAAAATAAATTTAGAAGAAAAAAATATTCTGCAGTGATGATAATTCATTTACAATTTTATCATAACTGTTGGAACTGTTTCAGTTTTGCTGAAAGAGAACTCATACAGTAATGTTTTTATTGTTATTTAAATCACTGATTCTGTGAGTAAGTACTTTATGGCATGTAGGTCTCCTTGGAACTCTACAGATCATTTATGCTGCTTTCTTCCTTTCCTTGAATTATTCCTTGCAATTTTTCCCCTAGGGAATATGCAAAATATTCTGGAGAATTAGCAAGCATCACAGACAATTATTTTTTAAGTCTCTCAGATGATTTAAATTCCACACTACTTCCTCAGGGACATTACAAAGAAAGAGGAAAAGCATATATTCTCCCTATACAAATAAATATCAGAACAGAAGAGCAGAAAATCTGGTTCTTCAAAAAGATGAGTATATATAAATTATTGATTTTGATAACAACTTGGGTGTTGGTAATTTCCCTTGATCCTTAGATTCTGACTAAGGACACTTTGATGGTCACTGACTGCTTATTCTTTACACTAAAAAAATGTCATTATTTTCTTTGTTAACTGGTTTTCCTGGAATAGGGTGGTAGTTCAAGGCATTAATCCTATTACTTGACTGCATGTCATATATCCTTCGATTTGTGATAGTCAAAAGTGATACTTGAATATTGCAAGAGAATAAGTCACAAGTACCTGAAAATAATCATCACCAATTTAATCTAAGAGAATCCATTTATGTTAGGATTTTCAGGCTGTTCAGTGGCATTTAAATTTCAGATCAATAATAAATACTTTTTAGTATGTCTCATGTAATATTTGTTTTTTAATAAATAAATATTCCCAATGTAATATTTGAAAAAATGTAATTTAAATTATGCATTATTCATGAAACATTGTATATACCTAAAATAATTTTATTTATTTTAAAATTGACTCTAAAGTGAAGTGAAATGAAAGTCACTCAGTTGTGTCTGACTCTTTGTGACCCCATGGACTATACAGTCCATGGAATTATCCAGACCAAAATACTGTGGGTTTAATGGAGTGGGTAGCTGTTCCCTTCTTCAGGGCATCTTCCTAACACAGGGATTGAACCCAGGTCTCCCACAATGCAGGGGTATTCTTTATCAGCTCAACAACCAGGGAAGCCAAAAATTAATTTTAATATATATATATGCATATTTTTCTGTATGAAAATAACTCCCATGTATTAACTTGGAAAAAATTTAGTTGCTTGCTTTTCTTACTTGTTTCTTAGCACTTGTTTGTTTTCCAGAAAACATTTTACAAACTTAATGAGTAGATTGGCAAATAAGTATAGTGATTTATTAAGAGTTATGAGAAAGTCATGAACTCCACATAACTCCTGACTGCTATCACCAGCACTGAAGGTTGAAAAATCAGCCATTCCACTGCATACTTTAAGTTGAATCACATGGAGAACTGCTAATCAACAAATATAGTTTCATTTATGAATGAATAAGATATAGATTAATATAGATAAATAAGCTATAGAGATCCACTGTACAATTTATTATCTGTAATTAACAATACTGTACAAATGACCTATAAATCATTTAATGGGGCATATTGCATGCTATATATTCTTAGAGCAGAAAATTAAAATCAAATTTTGAAACAGATTTGGCAAGGTAAAAGAGTCTGAAATTTAAGAAGGAGATAATAACTGACACAGAAAATGGAGATACCCTCAGTAAACATTAGAATAATGTTAGCACAGCTGAAGACTTCAGAGTTGTAGGACTGATATTAGAAATCTGAATTTCTTTGCTCAATTCAATGTGTCTCTCTTTTTACAATGAAACCCAAGATATATTACTCAGCGTTAAAAAAAAATTCATTTGAAGCAGTTCTACTCAGATGGACGAACCTGGAGCCCATTATCCAGAGTGAAGTAAGCCAGAAGCAAAAACAACAATACAGTATATTAACACATATATATAGAATTTAGAAAGATGGTAACGAGAACCCAACATGCGAGACAGCAAAAGGAACGCAGATGTATAGAATAGACCCGTGGACTCTGTGGATGAGGGTAAGGGTGGGGTGATATGGGAGAATGGCATTGAAACATGTTAATTATCATATGTCTAATCAATTGCCAGCCCAGGATTGATGCTCGGGGCTGGTGCATCGAGATTTCCTGGGGGGAGGGAGGAGGGAGGGAGGAGGGAGGGGGGTTCTGGAGGGGGAGCATATGTAAACCCATAGTGATATCATGGCATTGTATGGCAAAAACAATAAAAGGGG
>ML661334.1:7767080-7900194 GCA_007570785.1 Antilocapra americana | reverse complement strand
AAAAAAAAAGAAACCCAAGATAACAGACCTGGCAACACCTGGTCCTTATCTGTACATGAGGAAGGAGCCTGAAAGCAGAGTGGGACTCAGTAGAGAAACAGCCATTTCCTTCTCCAGGGGATCTTCCAGGGAACAAACCTGGGTCTTTTGCACTGCAGGCAGATTCTTTTGCACCTGGGCCACCACAGAAGCCCAGGGAAACAGCAGAAAAAACTATCTAGGAAAGAGAATTAGAACTGGCTCAGCAAACTTCAGTATTTCCTTTCTTTCTCAACCACACTCCTTGGATTGGACTAGATTCCTGGTTTGACAAATCAGAATCTCGGTAGCATCTTAGAGAGAAAATAACATCTAAGAATAAAAGCATTATTTTCTAGATTATTTGCTCTTAGTTCAACTGGTACTTTCGAATATTAGTAGGGAAATAGAAAGACTGAGATGAAAATTTAGAGTTCAAAAAGCTTATTCCAAAGTGATATGAATCAAAAAATTATATGCATCTGATTGTAGAATGCATTGAAAGCAAGGCTAAAGCTTTTTCAACTATTATAAAAATATCTCAGATTACATAATACTCAAACGTTTTAATGACCGCTATCTGCCTATCAGCTAATATAAATCATGATGTGGAGACCATAAGGATAAATATTCCATGACAGTGCTAATGAAAGCTTGATCTCAGGAGGCAGGTGAGGGGGTGCTTATGATGGGAAATATCATGAAAATTGGCAAAAAAAAATACAATGTGGAAATCTGAAAGAGAATATTAGAGGATGAATACAATGTTTGTGTTTTAAAGTAGCTGCTTTTTAATATTTATTTTTGCAATTTAGGAAAACTGGATAACCTGGACCAAACTAGACTTCAGCAGTAAAGGAGGTGATGTAATTTGGAAACATGACTTCAGGAAATCCCACCGTTGTAATTGCCCTTACCATCTAATGACAGACTAAGAAAATAATTACTTAGAAGTTTGTAAACACATATTCTTTTCTTCCCCAAATAGATTAATTTCCAAACTGTTACATGGCTCATGGAAATTTCACCCAAGTCACTGAATTTATTCTCACAGGAGTTTCAGAACGTCCAGACCTCCAGATCCCACTCTTCTTTGTCTTCCTGGTCATCTATGGATTGACTGTGACAGGGAACCTAAGCATAATCACCCTCACCAGTGTGGACTCCCGACTTCAAACCCCCATGTATTTCTTCCTCAGACATTTGGCTATCATCAATCTTGGCAATTCAACTGTCATTGCCCCTAAAATGTTGATCAACTTTTTAGTAAAAAAGCATATCACTTCCTTCTATGAATGTGCCACCCAACTAGGAGGGTTCTTGGTTTTCATTGTAGCTGAAGTTTTCATTTTAGCTGTGATGGCCTATGACCGCTATGTGGCCATATGTAACCCCCTGCTCTACATGGTGGTGGTATCTCGACAGGTCTGCTTTCTGCTAATTTCCCTCACATACCTCTATAGCTTTTCCACATCAATTGTGACTTCCTTTTCTGTATTTTCAATGGCTTATTGCTCTTTCAATGTAATCAATCATTTTTACTGCCATATTGTCCCTCTCTTAGCATTGTCCTGCTCCGATACTTCCTTTCCAGAAACAGTAGTATTCATATCTGCATCTACAAACTTGATGTTTTCCATAACTGTAGTTGTAACATCTTATTTCAACATCATTTTGTCCATTCTAAGGATTCGTTCATCAGAAGGAAGGAAAAGGGCATTCTCCACATGTGCTTCACATATGACAGCCGTGTCAGTCTTCTATGGAACTCTGCTTTTCATGTATTTACAGCCTCGAAATAACCATTCATTAGAAACTGATAGAATGGCTTCAGTGTTTTATACATTGGTGATTCCCATGCTGAATCCCATGATCTACAGCCTGAGGAATGAGGATGTGAAGGCTACCTTGAAGAGATTTCTGACAAAGTCGTGCTGTTGATGTCGGTTAGAACTCTCTAGGTCAATGAAGAGATGGATAAGATAGGCTGCCATTGTGTGCAGGGGATTCTTACCACATTAGAAGCTAAAGGAATGGTCTATTTTTCCATTTTGCAATTTCTGTTTTGAGGAAAGGTCTTCATTTGCACCATTCAAATAGAAATCCTGAATACAACCCAGGTTTTCTGATCTAAAGAATAAAAATATTTGAGCCAATAGTCACAGAAATTTAGGGACTGAATTGAAGAAAAAAAAAAAGAGCTAGTGAAAGTCAGATCCTTATTCTTTGTATGAATTTTCCAGTTCACTCATCCCTATGCATGTGGCTGTGGGGGACAATTCCAGTATCCCAGACAAGGCTAACATATGAACTAGTATTTATGAAATCACCCATGAGGCAGAGTCTGTAGTTTAACACAAACCTTGTTAATTAAAAAAAAGAAAAGAAAAAGAATAAATACAATCAACTCACTTAAGAAGATGACAATATTCAGATATCTTCAGAGCAGAGTATCATCATGTCCAAAATAGACTCCAGATTTCCTAACACACCAATTCAATGTAACAAAATTAGAGTAATATTTGAAGTGTTAGGACTTCCCTGGTGGCTCGGATGGTGAAGAATCTGCCTGCAATTTGAGAGACCCGAGTTTGATCCCTTGGTTGGGAAGATCTCCTGGAGGAGGGCAGGGCAATTCACTCCATCATTCTTGGGGCTTCCCTGGTGTCTCAGAGGGTAAAGCATCTGCCTGCAATGCAGGAGACCCGGGTTTGATCTCTGGGTCAGGAAGATCCCCTGGAGAAGGAAATGGCAATCCACTCCAGTATTCTTACCTGGAGAATCCCATGGATGGAGGAGCCTGGTAGGCTACAGTCCACGGGGTTTCAAAGAGTGGGACATGACTGAGTGACTTCATTTATGTGCCTTAGCTTGCAGTTTTATCAATTTTATAGCCTCTCCTACCCACTTCAACTCCTGTATCCCAAGCTACTTTGTTTGGACCTTTTGGTGGGAGAGGGTTTCCCGCACTTCCTACTGGTTGCACAGCTCTGCTTTGTATCACTGTAGCAACTTGAGACAGAAATAAACAGTAACATCAAAAGCAAGAGAGTCTAGAAAAGAGAAATCTGAAAAAGTACTTTAATCTAGCAAACTTTTAGCATTCAAAAAATCAACAAAAAGAAGAAAACAATTAAAATGGGCAAATTTTAGAATTGTAAGTTGTGGGTATATAAATAACCAAGTACATATAAAAGTGTCCATTTTCACTAGCCACCAAGTAAATGAAAATTCAACTCACAATGAGATTATTTTATCTCAATTCCATTTATAAGTTATTTTTAAAATGTCTACATCAAATGTTGCCAAGAAGATGGGGAAAGTAGAATTCTCATACAAGGCTTTTGGTAGTGTAAAATGTTACCATGGTTCAGAAAGTTAGCAGGTTCTTATAAAGTTAAAAATGCAGCTGTTTATGTTACAGCAATTACCTCTTAGATCTATAACTAGCAAAAGTAATACATATATACACATATAAGCTTTTATAAGGATGTATATACAAGATATTTTATAATAAACTGAAACTCAAATATCTATTGGTAAGAAAATAAGTAAGATGGAATATATGTATGCAGAGGATTATTGTGCAACCATATGAACTCATCACAGCTGAATTTCAAGATGATTAAGCTGAGTTCAAGATAGAGACTAAGAATTTTATTGTGTGTTTTTACTTATGTGAAATTCAGAAACAGGGACAAATGAGATTAGGGATAGAAAGCAGAACAGCATTTGCTGTAGATGAGAGCGTGCTGTTTGGGAAGTTAAGGTCTGAGGGAAATTGCCTTTATGATGGGAGTAGCCAAGAAGTGGGGGTTATAAAGTATCAGGGAAATGTCTGTGGCATTGACATGTTATCTTGATTTAGTTATTAGGAACAAATGGCACATTTTCTAAAACTTACCCATTTGTACAATGTAATGCCATCTTTTACTGTATGCAAATTTTTCCTCAATTCTAAAGCAAAAAGGAATTCATAGAAGAGAACATAGGTTAAATGTTATGAGAGGGAATGTATTTCTTTATATTAGATTTTATCTTCTATGAGGCTGTGTGAACATTATGCAAAAGTGGCAGATTCCAGCTCAGGAAGCACTATGATTTAGTCAGCTATTATTGCAACACATTGCATTACAATAATTGTTATGTGTTTGTCATATGAAAAGAAAATGCATGTATATCACTCATTTAAAGACAGGGTTTAATTTCAAATCTTCTAGTCATCAATTACACATCTTTGGTCAAATCACATAGTTTATCTGAGCTTAGTGTCCTCTGAATCTGGGAATAGTAATATCCACCTCATATAGGTTAAATGGCATGTTTTTAATGCAGCGTCTATGACCTATTTTTATTGGAATAATACATTTAAAAATTATATGAATGGTGGTGATTAATTTGCAATTTTATCATGACTATTGAAACTGTTCCAATTTTGCTGCAATAAAGCACTTTAATCTTTTTCATTGTTCTTCTGATCATTGACTGTGTCAGTGATTGAGTACTTTTATGTTATGTGGGTCTCCATGGAACTGTAAAGATCATTAGGCTGTTTTCTTCCTTTCTTTAAATTATTCTTTATAACTTTTCATTAGAGACTAAGCAGGATATCCTGGAGGATAGGCAGGCACCTAGGCAATCGTTTATAAATCTCTCAGAAGATTTAAGCAAAATCATTTGAATAAGTCACATGCTATTAATACTTACTCAAGAAACATCACAAAAAGAGAGGAAAAGCATAAATTCTCCCTACGCAAAGAAAAATCAGAGACATTTGAGAAGAGAAAATCCAATTCTTCATTAACGTGAATAGACAGAAATTGTTGATTTTGATTATCACCTTGACATTGGTGATTTCCCTTGATTCTTAAATTCTGACTATGAACACCTTTATGGACACTGACACATATTCTTTACCCACAAAAACTCCATTATTATTATTTTGTTGTTTCTGTTAACTTGTTTCCCTGGAATACCATGATAGTGTCAGGGCATTGCCTATGAATTGACTAGATGTCATATAGCTATTTTATTTGTGAAAGCTGAAAGTCAGATTTGGAAATTATAAGTGCATAGAAAGTTAGATATATCTGAAGAAAATCATGAGCAATCTAATCTATTAGAATCCAATAAGGTTAGAATTTCCAGATAAAATAAAAGATGTTCAGTTGCATTTAAATTTCAGATCAAGGACTAATACTTTGTATTACCTGTCTCATATAATGTTTGAATTTTCTATAAATATATCCAATGCAATATTTTAAAAATACTTAAAGATATGCAATACCCATGAAAAGTTTTATAAACTGAAAATAATCTTAATATAAGGATATGTATATTCTTCTATATGAGAATCAATTCCAAACATGAACTTGGAGAATTTTTAGTTGTTTGTTTTCCCTAATGGTTGCTTGCTACTTTATTTTTTTTTTCTTCAGGAAAGACTTTACTAACTGATTGAGTGAACTAGTAAATGCATAGAATACTTATTAAGAGTTAAGGAGAAAACCATGAACCTCAAGCAGTTCCTAACTTTTATCATCAGGGCTGAAGATTGAAATATCAGTTATATCTTTGCATACTTTTTGTATCTTGTGTTCTCTAATGATTGGCCCTAAATAGAAACATATAAATGTTGCATCAGAATGGTAAAAAATGACCAAAGATATCGTTCACAAAATAAGAAGAATGGGCAGAGTATCACTATCTCTTTAAGACCTTTATAACAATTATTTTTGATAAGTACCCAGAAGTTGTAAGCTGGACCATATGAGGAATTACTAATCAACAGATATTTGATTTCAGTAATGGAAGATGAATAAGTTCTAGAGAAGAGCAGCATTGTGTCTATAATTAAGAATGCTAGTTTATTAAAACTTAAATATTTTAAAGGAACAGATCTCATGTTATATATTCTTAAGGAGAAAATTAAAATTACAAATGAATGGGTAGAATAAAATAATCTGGAAATTTAGCAGAAAATAATAAAAGACACTGAAAATGAAGATACACTCAATAAATGTTAGACTAATCCTTAACAGAACTGAAGACTTAAAAATGGTGAGATTGGTAGCAGATGAATGAATTCCTTTGCCTAATTCAGTGTGTCTTAAAGTCTACAAGAAAACCCTTGAGAGCAGACTGGCAACACTTGACTCTTCTCTGTGAAAGAGATAATGGCCTGAGAGCTGAATGGGACACCATAGAGAAATAGCAGACAATATCTTCTAGGAAAAAGCAATAGAACTGACTCCACAAAGCCCAGCATAGCCTTCCATCCTTTTTTTTTTTAAATTGTTTTTGCCATACAATGACATGATATCACCATGGGTTTACATATGCTTCCCCTCCAGAACCCCCCTCCCTCCTCCTTACCCCCCGGGAAATCTCGCTGCACCAGCCCCGAGCATCAATCCTGGGCTGGAGATTGATTAGACATATGATAATTAACATGTTTCAATGCCCTTCTCCCATATCATCCCACCCTTACCCTCATCCACAAAGTCCACGAGTCTATTCTATACATCTGCATTCCTTTTGCTGTCTCGCATGTTGGGTTCTCATTACCGTCTTTCTAAATTCCATATATATGCGTTAATATAGCCAGGACATGGAAGCAACCTAGATGCCCATCAACTGATGAATGGATAAGAAAGCTGTGGTACATATACACAATGGAACATTACTCAGCATTAAAAAAAAATTCATTTGAAGCAATTCTACTCAGATGAACGAAACTGGAGCCCATTATCCAGAGTGAAGTAAGCCAGAAGCAAAAACAACAATACAGTATATTAATGCCTTCCATCCTTAAACTCACTTTTGGATCAGACTAGTTTCTTAATTTAATAAGACATAAACTCTGTAGTATCTTAATAAGAAAACAGAACCTAGAAAGAAATGTTTATTTTCGAGGTTGCTTTTATTTCAACTGGTATTTCTGAATATCAGCAGGAACATAGACAGCAAGAGAAAAAAATGTAGGGTTGAATGTATGCTGAGTGAGGTGATGTAAGTAGAAAGGCAATACAGACCTGAATGTGGAATGTATTGAATATAAGGCTAAAGCTTATTTTTCAATTATTTGAAAAATAATCTCAGATTACAAATTTGACTACTCAAAAAATATTAAAGACTGTTATTTGTCTATCAGCCAAACTGAGAAAATCATGACATGAGATCAAAATGATACAATCAGGAGGGGAACTAAGATGGCAGAGGAATAGGACAGAGAGACCACTTTCTCACCAACAAATACACCAAAAGAACATTTAAAAGGCGAGCAAACTCCACGAAACAACTTCTGAATGCTGGCAGAGGGCATCAGGCACCCAGAAAGGCAGCCAGTTGCCTTCAAAAGAAGATTACGTGCCTAATTGCAAGTCCCAGCGGAGCAGCAGCCCAGATGCACCATCCTCTACTAGCAAGTGCAGGCTGCTCAGGGAAGGGTGGGCTGCGCCACTGTGGGTGAGGACTGGGAATGAACACCCGAGGGCAGCCCGAGGGAGCTAGCCTGAGACAGCAACTGGGACTGCAGAATAGCTTTCCTGTAAAGAGCCACCGCCAGGCCCGCGCACAGAACAAAGGGCTGCAGGGAGCTAGTCGGCTGCATGGAGCTACTCAGCTGCACGGAGCTGGGCGGCTGTGGGCTGCAGACCGGCCCAGCCACCACCGGAGACCAGCAGGCGCAATCTCGGCCCCGGTGAGGCTTCTGCTACCAAACCGCAGGCAGAATTAGTTGCTAATGAAGACTTCTTGGGATTCTGGACAGACGCCTCCAGAGATCAGCTCTCCACACACCTGAGAAGGCATGCCCACTTGCACACCAAGAAAAACGAGTGGCTGGGCTAGGGGAGGGAGAAGTCGCAGCCCCCAACCTCACTGGGTGGCTCAGCCCTGGGAAGTGCAGGCAGCCTCAGCGGCCGCCTCAGGCTGCTCCCAGTGGGGCGACAGAGAGCCTGAGCAGTGGGGGCGGGGAAAGCGCACATGCCAGGAGCAGGACAAACCCTAGACACTGAAGAGACCAGCAAACAGAAGACGCTAAAATAAGCAGAAGGAACCGCTTTGGAACTGACAGGAGTAACAGATTAAATCCCAGCAGTTATCACCAACTACATAGATAGGAGTCTATAGACTTTGAGCCGTACAAGCTGGACCAAGGAACTATCTGAAAATGAACTGACCCCTCCCTGTATGCAACAGCTCCAGAGAAAGCCCTAGATATATTTTTACTATGATCATCTTTTAAATTTTTAAAACATTTTTATTACTATTTTAAAATTCATATATATATATACTATTTTTAAGTCCCCTATAACTCCTTAAATGTTCATTTTTGCAACCATCTATTACCTAGCAAAATAAATAAATAAATAAACAACCCTTTTTTTAAAGTAAGCTTCATATATATAAGAATTTCAGTGACTCTGTTTTTTGTTGCGGTTGTTGTTGTTCACTTGTATTTATTTTTTTCTCCTCTTTTTTTCCTTTTTTCTTTTTCTTTTTTTCTTCTTTTTTTGGTAATTGTATTTTTGAGAATCTAACCTTAACTCTAGATTTTTAATCTTTGCTTTTTAGTATTTGTTATCGACTTTGTATGTTTAAGAACCCAATCTTCAGTACCCATTTTTACTTGGGAGTGAGAGCACTGGCTCCATTGCTCTCTCCCCATTTTTGACTCTCTTTTTTTCCCACCAGGTCACCTCTATCAACCCCCTCCCCCTTTCCTTCTCTACCCAACTCTGTGAATCTCTTTGAGTGTTACGAGTTGTGAAGAACACTTAGATAACTGATTACTGGCTGGATCTGTCTCTCTCCATCTGATTCCCTCTTTTCTTCACCTGGCCACTTCTGTCTCCTTCCTCCCTCTTCTCTTTTCAGTATAACTCTGTGAATATCTCTGAGGAATCCAGACTGTGGAGAGCACATAGGGAAGTGATCACTGGCTAGCTCATTCTCTCACCATTTGACTCCTCTCTTCTCCTTCTGGTCACCTCTATCTCTCTCCTCCCTCGTCTTCACTTCATGTAACTCTGTGCACCTCTCTTGGTGTCCCTCACTGTGGAGAAACTTTTCATCATTAACCTAGACATTCTACCATCGGTGCTGTATAGATGGAGAAGTGCTGAGGCTACTGTAAGAATAAGGTTGAAAGCCAGAGACAGGAGGCCCAAATCCTGAGAATATGAGAGAACTCCTTAATCCAGGAGTTAATTAATCAATACGAGCTCATCAAACACCTCCATACCTACACTGAAACCAAGCACCACCTAAGGACCAACAAGTTGCAGAGTAAGATATACCACCCAAATTCTCCAGCACCACAGGAACATAGCCTGGAGCTTCAATACACAGGCTGCCCAAAGTCACACCAAGCCCACTGACATCTCAAAACTCTTTACTGGACACTTCATTGCTTCCCAGAGAGAAGAAATCCAGATCCACCCACCAGAACACCAACACAAGCTTCCCCAACCAGGAAACTTTGACAAACCACCTGTCCAATCCCACCCACAGTAAGGAACCTCCACAATAAAGAGGTAACACAGCAATATAAACAAGATTAAAAGGCAGACAAGTACCCAGGAGGTAAAGAAACAGGATAAATGCCCTCCAAGCCAAACAAAAGAGGAGGCGATAGGGAACCTACCTGATAAAGAATTTTGAATAATGATAGTGAAAATGATCCAAAATCTTGAAAACAAATTGGAGTTACAATTAAATAACCTGGAGACAAGGATTGAGAAGATGCAAGAAAGCTTTAACAAGGACTTAGTAGAAATGAAAAAAGAGTCAAAATACAATGAATAATGCAATAAATGAGATAAAAAACACCCTGGAGGGAACTAACAGTAGAATAAGAGAGATAGAAGACAGAATAGGTGAGGTAGAAGACGGAATGGTAGAAATAAATGAAATAGAGAGGGAAAATGAAAAAAGAATTAAAAGAAATGAGGACAATCTCAGAGACTTCTGGGACAATCTTAAATGCACCAACATTCAAATGATAGGAGTCCCAGAAGAAGAAGACAAAAAGAAAGACCATCAGAAAATACTTGAGGAGATAATAGTTGAAAACCTCCCTAAAATGGGAAAGGAAATAATCACCCAAGTCCAAGAAATTCAGAGAGTCCCAAACAGGAAGAACCCAAGGCAAAACACCTCAAGACACATATTAATCAAATTAACAAATATCAAACTCAAAGAGCAAATATTAAAAGCAGCAAGGGAAAAATAACAAATAACTCACAAGGGGAATCCCATAAGGATAACAGCTGATCTCTCAATAGAAACGCTTCAGGCCAGAAGGGAATGGCAGGACATACTTAAAGTCATGAAAGAAAATAATCTACAACCCCGATTACTGTACCCAGCCAGGATCTCATTCAAATTTGAAGGAGAAATCAAAAGCTTTACAGACAAGGAAAAGCTGAGAGAATTCAGCAACACCAAACCAGCGCTCCAACAAATGCTAAAGGATCTTCCCTAGACAGGAAATACAGTTAGGGGGTGTTATCTCGAACCCAAAACAATAAAGTAAATTCCAACGGGATCATACTTATCAATAATTACCTTAAATGTAAACGGGTTGAATGCCCCAAACAAAAGACAAAGATTGGCTGATTGGATACAAAAACAAGACCCCTATGTATGTTGTCTACAAGAGACCCACCTCAAACCTAGGGACACATATAGACTGAAAGTTAAGGGCTGGAAAAAGATATTCCATGCAAATAGAGACCAAAAGAAAGCAGGAGTAGCAATACTCATATCAGATAAATTAGACTTTAAAATAAAGGCTGTGAAAAGAAATAAAGATGGACATTGAATAATGATCAAAGAATAAATCCAAGAAGAAGATATAATAATTATAAATATATATGCACCCAACATAGCAGCACCGCAATATGTAAGGCAAATTCTAACAAGTATGAAAGGGGAAATTAAGAACAACACAATAATAGTGGGAGACTTTAATACCCTATTCACAATGATGGATACATCAACAAAACAGAAAATTAACAAGGAAACACAAACTTTAAATCATACAATAGACCAGTTAGACCTAATTGATACCTATAGGACATTTCACCCCCAAACAATGAATTTCACCTTTTTCTCAAGAGCACATGAGACCTTCTCCAGAATAGATCACATCCTGGGCCATAAATTTAGTCTTGATAAATTCAAAAACAAATTGAAATCATTCCAAGCGTCTTTTCTGACCACAATGCAGTGAGATTAGATTTCAATTACAGGATAAAAGCATTTTAAAATTCCATTATATGGAGGTTCAACAACACGCTGCTGAATAACAAACAAATCACAGAAGAAATTAAAAAAAATCAAAATATGCATAGAAATGAATGAAAATGAAAACACAACAACCCAAAACCTATAGGATATGGTAAAAGCAGTACTAAGGGGAATGTTCATAGCAATACAGGCTTACCTAAGGAAACAAGAAAAGAGTCAAGCAAATAACCTCACTTTACACCTAAAGCAACTAGAAAAGGAAGAAATGCAGAACCCCAGGGTGAGTAGAAGGAAAGAAATCTTAAAAGATCAGGGCAGAAATAAATGCAAAAGAAACAAAAAAGACCATAGCAAAAATCAACAGAGCCAAAAGCTGATTCTTTGAGAAGATAACTAAAATTGACAAACCATTAGCCAGACTCATTAAGAAACAAAGGGAGAAAAACCAAACCAACAAAATTAGAAATGATAAAGGAGAAATCACGACAGACAACACAGAAATACAAAAGATCATAAGAGACTATTATCAGCAACTATATGCAAATAAACTGGACAACTTGGAAGAAATGGACAAATTCTTAGAAAAGTACAACTTTCCAAAACTAAACCAAGAAGAGATAGATAATCTTAACAGACCCATCACAAGCAGGGAATTTGAAACCGTAATCAGAAATCTTCCAGCCAACAAAAGCCCAGGACCAGATGGCTTCACAGCTGAATTTTACCAAAAATTTAGAGAAGAGCTAACACCTATTCTACTCAAACTCTTCCAGAGAATTGTAGAGGAAGGTAAACTGCCAAATTCATTCTATGAGGCCACCATCACCCTAATTCCAAAACCCGACAAAGATGCCACAATAAAAGAAAACTATAGGCCAATCTCACTGAAGAACATAGATGCAAAAATCCTTAACCAAATTCTAGAAAATAGAATCCAACAACACATTAAATGATCATACACCATGACCAAGTAGACTTTATCCCAGGGATGCAAGGATTCTTCAATATCCACAAATCAATCAATGTAACACACCACATTAACAAATTGAAAAATAAAAACCACATGATTATCTCAATAGATGCAGAGAAAGCCTCTGACAAAATTCAACATCCATTTATGATAAAAACCCTCCAAAAAGCAGGAATAGAAGGAACAAACTTCAACATAATAAAAGCTGCATATGACAAACCCACAGCAAACATTATCCTCAATGGTGAAAAAGGTGAAAGCATTTCCCCTAAAGTCAGGAACAAGACAAGGGTGCCCACTCTCACCACTACTATTCAACATAGTTTTGGAAGTCTTGGCCACAGCAATCAGAGCAGAAAAATAAATTAAAGGAATTTAGATTGGAAAAGAAGAAGTAAAACTCACTGTTTGCAGATGACATGATCCTCTACATAGAAAACCCTAAAGACTCCATCAGAAAACTACTAGAGCTAATCAGTGAATATAGTAAAGTTGCAGGATATAAAATCAACACACAGAAATCCCTTTCATTCCTATACACTAACAATGAGAAAACAGAAAGAGAAATTAAGGAAACAATTCCATTCACCATCGAAACAAAAAGAATAAAATACTTAGGAGTATCTCTACCTAAAGAAACAAAAGACTTATATATAGAAAACTATAAAACACTGATGAAAGAAATGAAAGAAGACACAAATAGATGGAGAAATATACCATGTTCCTGGACTGGAAGAATCAATATAGTGAAAATGAGTATACTACCCAGAGCAATCTATAGATTCAATGCAATTCCTATCAAGCTACCAGAGGTCTTTTTCAGAGAATTAGAACAAATAATTTCACAATTTGTATAGAAATACAAAAAAAAACAGAATATCCAAAGCAATCTTGAGAAAGAAGAATGGAACTGGAGGAATCAACCTACCTGTCTTTAGGCTACACTACAAAGCCACAGTCATCAACATAGTATGGTACTGGCACAAAGACAGAAATATAGATCAATGGAACAAAATATAAAGCCCAGATAAATCCACACACCTATGGACACCCTTATCTTTGACAAAGGAGGCAAGAATATACAATGGAGAAAAGACAATCTCTTTAACAAGTGGCACTAGGACAACTGGACAGCCAATTTTAGAAGAATGATACTAGAACACTTTCTAACACCATACACAAAAATAAACTCAAAATGGATTAAAGATCTAAACATAAGACCAGAAACTATAAAACTCCTAGAGGAAAACATAGGCAAAGCACTCTCCGACATAAACCAAAGCAGGATCCGCTATGACCCACCTCCCAAAACATTGGAAATAAAAGCAAAAATAAACAAATGGGACCTAATTCAAATTAAAAGCTTCTGCACAACAAAGGAAACTAAAAGCAAGGTGAAAAGGCAGTCTTCAGAATTGGAGAAAATAATACCAAGCGAAACAACAGACAATTAATTTCAAAAATATACAAGCAAGTCCTGCAGCTCTATTCCAGAAGGATGAACGACCCAATCAAAAAGTAGGCCAAAGAATTAAAGAGACATTTATCCAAAGAAGACATAAAAATGGCTAACAAACACATGAAAAGATGCTCAACATTACTCATTATCAAAGAAATGCAAATCAAAACCTCAATGAGGTACCACTTTACACCAGTCAGAATGGCTGCCATCCATAAGTCTACAAGCAATAAATGCTGGAGAGGATGTGGAGAAACTGGAACCCTCTTACACTGTTGATGGGAATGCAAACTAGTAGAGCCACTGTGGAAAACAATGTGGAGATTCCTTAAAAACTGGAAATAAAACAACCATATGACCCAGAAATCCCACTGCTGGGCATACACACCAAGGAAACCAGAATTGAAAGAGACACGTGTACCCCAGTGTTCATCACCGTGTTGTATACTATAGCCAGGACATGGAAGCAACCTAGATGTCCATCAACAGATGAGTGGATAAGAAAGCAGTGGTACATATACACAATGGAATATTACTCAGCCATTAAAAAGAGTATATTTGAATCAGTTCTACTGAGGTGGACGAAACTGGAGCCTATTAAAACGAGTGAAATAAGCCAGGAGGAAAAATAACAATACAGTATACTAACACATATATATGGAATTTAGAAAGATGGTAATGAGAACCCTGTATGCGAGACAGCAAAAGAGGTGCAGATGTATAGAACAGTCTTTTGGACTCTATGGGAGAGGGCAAGGGTGGGATGATATGGAAGAACAGCATTGAAACATGTAAATTATCATATGCTAAGTGAATCACCAGCCCAGGTTTAATGCTAGATACAGGTTGCTCAGGGCTGGTGCACCGGGATGACCCAGAGAGATGGAATCGGGAGGGAGGTGGGAGGGGGGTTCTGGAAGGGGAACACATGTATACCCATGGCGGATTCATGTCAATGTATGGCAAAACCAATGCGATAATTTAATGAAAATTTTAAAAAAATGCAAATTGTTTTCATTTTCTTTCATTATGTAAATTCCTGCTTTAGAGATAAAAATATGCAATAATATAGAAAACAAATCTGGAAATCATGTGCTTCATACAATACAACTAATAAGATTTCCTATAGTGATCGCATAATAATGTGTGGGCTCAAGTCAGAAACACAGATTTGAAACACAACTAATCATATTCAGACCAACTTGTTGATTTTGTTTGGGATGCTTGCTTTGATCTCCTCTTCCTCATATGCAGAGTGAGCATAATGATATGATTTTAGGTTTAAAGTTTTGGTAAACAAATGAAGTAAATAAACTCCTCATTGTAGCTTCCATTCTTACCTATTTTATGTATTTGCATCATTAACATAACTAAGAAGATAGCCTGTAATTAATAGTGACCCTTTAGTAATAAATTATTAAAGGAAAACAAAATGCAGAACTATGTTTCTGCCAGCCTAGGAATAATATGGATTTCTGTCTGCACAGGTACAATGACAGATGCATCAAAGACAAGTACCACTGTAGAATATTTCCTTTATGCTATTAATGCTAATAGTTTCTCAATAAAAACACAATGGCTATGGACTTCCAGTGGTTAGACTTTGCCTTTCAATGCAGGGGGTACGGGTTCCCAGATGGCACTAGTGGTAAGGAATCTGCCTGCCAATGCAGGAGACTCAAGAGTGGCAGATTCTGTCCTATAGTTGGGAAGATTCCCTGCAGGAGGAAACAGCTATCCCCTCCAGTATTCTCTCTGGAAGAATCGCATGGATAGAGGAGACTGGCAGGCTACATGCAGTCCACTGGATCACATAGATTTGGACATGACTGAGAGTCTGAGCAATAAATAACTGGATAAAATTTAAAAAAGAACAGATTAATTAGGTAAGATACCATTTGACTCGAGGCCAAAACAACAGCAACAACAACAACAAAAACATAAAGCAGAAGCAATACTGTAATGATTTCACCAAAGACTTTAAAGAATGGCTGAACATTTTAAGAAGTCAGATTAAAGTTGCAGATAGCTAATGTTCAGGAACTTTCAACAGAAACCAGACTGTTCCACAGCTCCTTTCTTTGTATAAACAATGAATCTGGGAGAAGAGAGTTATGCCTTTCCCACATTTTTCTGTTTCTACTCTCCATCCCATTCCTAGAATCCCTGTATGATAACTGTATGTTAATATTAAATCTCCTTACAAGATATGAAAGGATAAAAATAACACTTATATAGTAGCAATTTGAATTTAACTCTTTTTTTCTATTTCCTCATGCAGATGTCTGGAAGAGATATGACACAGGTCAACTGCACTCAGGTTAAGGAGTTTATTCTCATGGGCCTCACAGATCAAGATGAGTTGAAGATGCTCCTCTTTGTCTTGTTCTTATCTATCTACCTCTTCACAGTAGCAGGCAACCTGGGTTTGATCCTAGGCATCAGAACAGATTCAAGACTCCACACACCAATGTACTTCTTCCTTAGTAACCTGGCCTTTGTTGATTTCTATTATGCTTCTGTTGTTACACCCAAAATGCTTGGAAATTTCTCGTACAAGCAAAATGTTATCTCTTTCAACTCATGTGCTGCCCAGTTAGGCTGTTTCCTCAACTTCATGCTATCTGAGTGCTTGCTACTGGCTTCCATGGCCTCCAATCAACATGTGGCCATTTGTAACCCTCTCCTCTACATGGCCTCAATGTCCCGAGGAATCTGTATTCAGCTCATACCTGTCCCCTACAGCTATGGCTTTTTGATGGTGCTGTTTCATACCATCTTCACTTTTAGTCTCTCCTATTGACACTTGAACATCATCAACCATTTCTACTGTGATGATGTGCCTCTTCTCAGGCTCAGTTGCTCAGATACACGTTCCAAACAGCTATGGATTTTGGCCTGTGCTGGTGTTACTTTCATCTCCTCTGTTCTGATTGTCTTATTTCCTACTTGTTTATTATTTCTACCATCCTGAGAATGCACTCAGCTGAGGGAAGATGCAAAGCCTTCTCCACGTGTAGCTCCCACATGCTTGTAGTCATCATATTCTATGGGACCCTCATCTTTATGAACTTACAGACAAGTTCTCAGCATTCTCTTGACACAGATAAGATGGGCTCTGTCTTCTATACAGTCGTTATTTCTATGTTGAACCCTTTAATATACAGCCTCCGAAGTAAGGATGTAAAAAATGCCCTGAAAAATGTCATCACCGATAGAAACCACACTTCTGTCTTCATGACATTTAAAAAATGATTCAAATAAATGAAAGTGGACTTTCTTTCATGATACTTTTTTTTTTAGTTGACTATGAAAAACTAGTCAAGTGACTGAATTTTTTGGTTTTCAATAAAGATTTCTTCAAACTAAAATAAATTCATTCTCTGAATTCTTTGTAATCAAATTTGACTTAAAATTATAATTTATAGGCAGAAAGTACCATAGGAACTTATATACCATTTATAAAATTATATATATATATACATATATTTACACATAATAGTATATATAAATATTTATAAAAATTCATTTCACCTGATGGCAGCATGGCTAAATACTGACCAAAAGTAGACAAAACTGAGTTACTCTGAATATCCAGTTTAAAATTATCAGAATGCTTTAACAATATATTTTAGAATACCCAGTTTAAAATTATTGGAATGTTTTAATAATGTCTTTTAGAGTGATTTTGTAATATATTCCCAATTAAATGCCAAGGAACATCTGTAAATCAGTAATTTCGATCTGAATTTATTTTTCCCTTAGGAGCTATTTGACAATGTCTGGAAATATTACTGATTTTCACCTTGACAAGGTGGTGTAAATGAGTAGCTTTGCTATGTAGGATGAGGATGAGCTAGTCGCTCAGTTGTGTCTGACTCTTTGTGACCCCATGGACCATAGCCTGCCAGGCTTCTCATCCATGGAATTCTCCAGGCAAGAATACTGGAGTGGATTGCCATACCTTTTTTCAAAGGTGCGGATACTGCTATATAAACTGTAGTGTACATGAAAAGTTCCTCACACACACAAAAATAGTTCAGTCCAAAATGCTTAGTTTCACGGTTGAGAAAGCATGCCCTCAACAATTGTTTCCAAAGAATTATAGATTTCATCCTAGTCAGACTGGTGGATGGTGTTACTAAAGGCTTCTACGTGTTTGGTCACTCAGTCATGTCCAACCATCTATGGCCACATGGACTCTAGCCCACTAGGCTCCTCTGTTCATGAAGATATCCAGGCAAGAATACTGCGAGGGTTGCCATATCCTCCTCTTGTGTCTCCTGCCCTAACAGGCAAATTCTTTACCACTAGCCACTTGAAAAGCCTCCTATAGACTTGCTGATTTTCCCAATCAACTATTGTCATTAAATCCTCAGTTGAATTATGCTTTTCCTTTCACATCTGTCACTTTGTTTCATATATCTTGGGGTGACTGTGACAGTTGTTCATGAATTTATAATTGCTAAATTTACTGTGTTTTCCTGTTATTATTATTATTAAAAGCCCCTGTTTGCGTACTGCAGCACTTCTTTTATCAAGGTCTTATTTTTCTAAGGTGTTAGTATAAAATTTCAGCTCTCTTATGGTTACTATTTGAATGAAATCATTTTCTATTATTTTACCTTAAAATATTTATCTATTATTTTATTTTTGGCTGCACTGGGTCTTCATTGCTGCAAGCTGGTTTTCTCCAGTTGTGGGGAATGGGAGCTACTCTCTAGTTAGAGTATACAGGCCTCTCACTGTGGTGGGCTCTTCTGTTACAGATTTATGCTCTAGCATGCAGGGTCAGTAGTGGTACTGCACAGATTTAGTTGCTTTGAGGCATATGGAATCTTCCTGGACCAGCAATTGACTCCATGCCCCTGCATTTGCAGGGGGGGGGGGCAAAAACTGAATGGAAATTGTGTCTCTTTTAGACAGCCAATAGTTGCATTTTTGCCTTTTTAAATTTACTGAATATTGGTGCATTATATTATATTTATAATACTGAATATTGCTATAATTAGTACCTTTATGCTTAAAGACACCTAGAGGGCTTGTTAGAATACATATTGCTGGGTCAAACTCATAGTTTATGATTCAGTAGGTCTGATGCAGAGCTAAAAAAAAAAAATTGCACTTTCAAAAGTTGCTTATAGTTCCCAAGTGTTGAATGTGGTCACTGGGAGGATGTGACCTTTGGTTGATTCTTGAGCTGGACCTGGACACTCAGAGAGTTCTCACTATCAATCCCTGCCTCCATGCTTTTGAAGTGCACTTTTTCTGCTTGTTGCTTCGACAGCAGGATCCATTGTCAAGGATGAAGCCTGGAGAG
Source organism: Antilocapra americana (assembly GCA_007570785.1). Classification (NCBI taxonomy): domain Eukaryota; kingdom Metazoa; phylum Chordata; class Mammalia; order Artiodactyla; family Antilocapridae; genus Antilocapra; species Antilocapra americana. The sequence continues at coordinate 7,881,171 of ML661334.1, read as the reverse complement.
CCTAAGGTGCTGAAACCATCTGGATGATATGCATGAGTGAATCCATAATTTTTTTATATGAATTTTTAAGAGTCCAAGGGGACTTTGTGGAGATTTACTCATTTTATAGCCACCCAAGCCAAGACTCATGGGTATATTCCCTTGCTATTTAAAATTGCCACTGATCAATATGGGATGATTTGCTTCTTTCTTTTGTTTCTCCCTGTCCTCCATGTATGCTTTTCCAGTTTCAGATTTCACCCGGCAAACTCTCATGTTTGCAAACCAATACCAAATTATCCTGATGTTGCTTGTCCAGGGCTCCACTTTGATAGCCATTGCCTAAAATAATCTCTTTACCATATCTGTGTTAAACTTCTGGTGGCTTTTCTCTCTTAAGAGTAAGTGCCTACATTTCTTTATTGGAGAACCATCAGGTTTCCTGAAGCTGTTATGCGTGTGGGCCAGGTAAGACAGAAACAAGTGGAAGTTTACATCCCACAGGAAATAGCCCTTAGCCAATGATTGACATGAGCACAGGAGTATATAGGTGGCCTTGGACAATGCAGGTTTGAACTTCACAGGTCTACCTACACATGAATAATTTTCCATTAGTAAATATTACAGTACTACAAGGTCTCTGATTGTTTTAATCCAATGGGGGGGGGCGATCATTGATACAGAAGGCCAATTCTAAGTTATACACAGATTAATCCACACATTTATGGGTTACAGGTAATCCAAGCTCCTTTGTTCACTCAGAGCAAAGTTACTTCTCTCCAGGACTCTTCCATGGCATCTCACCAAAATTCCTATCATGGGATTTTGATACTGTATCTTTGTTTGGTTTACTTTCTTACCAGGAGCCACTTCCCATTCAATCCAATAGCTATTCTTGGGGGGAAAAAAATCTTAATAAATCATATTTACACCAATCATTGACTCAGTATCTCTTTTTTCGGAAACCCAAATTGAGATGGTATTATAATTTTTTACAATATATTATTTGTGTAATTTTCCAGAAAGCAATATACTCTGATAAGAAATGTATGTTGAAACATTAAAATTGTTTAACATTCATCAACTTTTCTCAGCTTGCTTAATATGAAGTATTTCTAGCACCTCTTCTTATCACAAAAAAGGCTCAGAAGTTTAAAAATAAAACTTTGAAAAACTAAAAGTCTTAACAAGTATTTAGGCGATGTTGTCAAACCTAGTTTGCTCTTATCCTTGAAATTCTGGGTCCTTTCACTTCTGGGCCTTCCCTGCTAGCTCAGATGTTAGAGAATTTTTCTGAAATGCAGGAGACACAGTTTTGATCCCTGGGTCAGGAAGATCCCCTCCAGTAGGAAATGGCCACCCACTCCAGTTCCTTTTGTCTGTAATTTTACAGTATCTATTCAAAGTGCTATTTTCCACAGTTACTCATGACAATAAGTTCCCCGTCTTGAGTGTGATTGTCATACATTTATAATACAACTAAATACTTTTGTGTGCATTTCATTAACTTTTTATTGATTTATTTATCTATATATATATAATTTAATCTTTTCAATATGCAGTTCTATGAATTTATGATAATTATATAGAGTCAAGTAAAAACCCTTTAGGTAACATGAAAAACAGTTTCTTCACCTTAAAAATTCCCTTAATGCTTCTCCTAGTCAAATACTCTCCCCTCCCCAAGACTTTGATCAACTGAACTGAACTCTTTCTCCTGAAGTTTAAGAAATAAAAAGACAAGCCTTCCCCTGGGAATAGTCTTTGCTGACATATATATAAAGCTAATATTGAAATAGCATTATAAAAACCCAGTCCTAACAAGCTGCAGTTAATAACTCCTCTTTATTGTCATTTGAATTCAATCTCATGGATTTGCATGCAGGAATTTATACAGAAGATTTCTACTTAGTTCATTTTCCAACATCCCTATACCGAGTAGAAGTCAAGCCGTTTTACAATGAAACCAGAACATTGTTTTCAACAGTATTATTTTTGTTATTTAAAGCAAAATTAAGTAGGGCAGTTTCAGAATAATTATGTAATTTACTAAGCATAATTCATGCTAATTCATATAATCCTGATTGATGCTGATAAATCGTGATCATATCAAACTGTGAAATACAAGTATTTGCTGTTTTTCCTGTTTACTGAATGACATATGTTAATGCATTGTGGACAAACAATGTTAGATACTAACACTTCCACACCCCTGCAGCCATTATATTAAAGCCTATAGTTATTCCTGAAAATTTATTTCATAGAAAACTACATGGTAAATTTTATATTCAAAAGCACTATACAAAGCAGAATAATCCCTCACTGTGTCCTCACAAACCATATGCAGGATAATCTGGTTATCCATCATTAATTCAGAATCTTTAGGAAGGCAAACTTTTCCTTGCTTTGGACATCACAGTTTGCATCAAATGTCTTACTGATCCTCTCACTTATGTCTTTTAGGTTCACTATGTATAACTGAAGTTTTGTTTTTCACCTCCTATCTATTCAAAACCGCTGGAAGATATAATTAAAGTATCTGCTGCATCCTCAGTCAAATGTTGGACACCGTAAATTACTGAGAAGGCAACATAAATTGCACTATATTGGAAAAAATAAGGATAATTCCATAATTCCTTTCTCCCTTATCACCCTCTCCCATCACACAACAAAAACTTTTCCAGTGTAGAGAATTATTGTTTCCTTAAACATACTGTCTTTGTCCATTCAAGCTACCATAGCAAAATACTATAAAAATCAGAGGTTTTTTTTAAATAATAGAAAGTTATTTTCTTATAATTTTGGAAGCTGATAAGTCAAAGATCAAGGTCCTAGCCAATTTGATTCTTTGTAGGAATTCCATTCCTATATTGTGTGTGGCTGCTATCTAACTACGCTCACGTGGCCTCTTCTGTGTGTGTGTGTGTGTATGAGAGTGTGATGTTTGTGTGTGTTTATGTGTAAATAGAGAGAGAGCAAGCTAGTGTTTCTCCTTATAAAGCCACTGATTCGACCATGAATATTTTGTTCTCAATATTGCATCTAACCTTACCTCCCTAAGGACCATCTGCAAATATCATCACACTGGGTTTGGGCCTCAATCTATGAATTTGGGGAGGATGCAGTTTAGTTTATAGCAGACACATTGTTTCCAAATAAATTTGAAAACCATCTCCTATCTGCACACCCTTGTTGTAGACACAGAAGAGCTAAGAAAGCTTTCTGGGAGAGTGCTGTTTAGACTAGGTCACCAAAGAAACCAAATAATGATGGACAGATACAACCTAAAGAGGAAATGAACATTTCATGAACATTTCAAAGAATAAGACAATGATGTTCAGAAATAGATTCTTGGGGGGTTATAAATTTTTTTCTTTGAAAGAGATGTAGTTAGAAAGTTCACAAAGTATTTTTCTTTTCATCTTTCTTGCAAGGATAGATTTAAATCCTTTTGTTGAACAGCAACAACTACATAACAATTAAAACAACAAATAAATAAGAGCAATTCAAAAAATAGAAAATCTTAGGACAATAATATCATAGGCAGAACTGTAGACTTGAAGTTCTTCAAAATGAATAATAAAGCTAATTGATCTCAAGCCTGCCTTGGGATCCCTTTGTGGTGTGGGCTCTAAGTTTTCTAATTGTTTCACTTGCATCATACTCAAAGTAAGAAAAATCCCTTGGGATATGTCAGTGACAAAACCTTTCAGTTTGCTGCTGCCTAGACCTATTTGGAGAAGAAATAGGAACACAATCTGCCCAGGTAAATTGAGATACAAAGGAACAGTTTTAAAATGAATTAGAATAAAATAAATTTTAGAATAAAATATTTTGGATGACATTTTGGAAACAAGGGAAAATAATATTCCCTCTAATCTTATTTCAATTATATAGACATGTAGTATTATATAAATAGCATTTTTAGTAGTTTGTAATGAAAAAAAATATTTGAAATCTCTGAGATAGAATCTATTCGAACATTTAGACAAGTTAGGTACTTAATTGATTAGATCGTAAACTATGTCAAAAGTCTCTTTTCCATTTTAGCAGACCTAGTCATTTTACCCAGAATGAGAGATGAGCACATTAATATTAAATCATCATTGTAACTCTTAATATACTCAATACAAATAAAAGTATGAATTATGAATGGGGGAATGAATTGAAATAGTATGACAAAAATTAATATTTAATTCATTGTTGAAAGGTTGTTGCTGAATCCACGAAAAGAATGCAGGGATTCTTGACCTTCAGAGGAGAAGAATTCAATCCAGGGCCAGAGACTAGGCTTGGTCACTCAAAGCTTTTGTGTAATGAAGTTTTATTAAAGTATAAAAGAGATAGAGAAAGCTTCTGACATAGGCATCAGAAGGGGGCAGAAAGGGTACTCCCTTGCTAGTGTTAGCAATGAAGTTATATACTCTCTAATTAGTTATTACACTGAATTAAAATAATGTCTGTAGTTTGTAAAGACCTCACTAGACCTACTCCCATAATTTACATTTTAAGATAACAGGATTTGCACTTGACAACATAAAGATCCTCCAGATTTACTTCCATAATATATATTCTAAGATATCAGGATTAGTCAGAAGGTTTTAAGGAAGGAGAAGCTGTCCTTCAACTGGATACATTGTTGTTGTATAACCCCTAATATAAAGTTTAAACTGAGTTGCGTAATTGACTAAGACTAAGAAATGCAGAGGAAAAAACAAAAACCAAAAAACATTTGTCCTTTTCTCCTCCTTGAGAATTCCAGAACCCTCTCTCCTTGGGGACCCCTAGACTTCTTATCAACTTGCCTAGGAGATGACTCTCTTAATGTAGAAGGGGCTATATTAAGAAATGAATTATGTATGATGTTAGAAAGTGTTCTAGTTTCACTCTTTTACAACTGGTTGACCCATTTTCCCAGCACCACTTGTTAAAGAGGTTGTCTTTTCTCCATTGTATATTCTTGCCTCCTTTGTCAAAGATAAGATGTCCATAGGTGCGTGGATTTATCTCTGGGCTTTCTATTTTGTTCCATTGATCTATATTTCTGTCTTTGGGCCAGTACCATACTGTCTTGATGACCCAGCCATCCCACTGCTGGGCATACACACCGAGGAAACCAGAATTGAAAGAGACATGTGTACTCCAATGTTCATTGCCACACTGTTTACAATAGCCAGGACATGGAAGCAACCTAGATGTCCATCAACAGACCAATGGATAAGAAAACTGTGGTACATATACACAATGGAATATTACTCAGCCATTAAAAAGAATACATTTGAATCAGTTATACTCAGGTGGACGGAATTGGAGCCTATTATACAGAATGAAGTAAGCTAGAAGGAAAAACAACAATACAGTATACTAATGCATATATACAGGATTAAGAAAGATAGTAATGATAACCCTGTATGCGAGTCAGCAAAACAGATGCAGATGTATACAACAGTCTTTTGGACTCTATGGGACAGGGCAAGGGTGGGATGATATGAGAGAATGGCATTGAAACATGTAAATTATCATATGTGAAATGAATTGCCAGCCCGGGTTTGCTGCATGATACAGGGTGATCAGGGCTGGTGCACCAGAATGACCTAGAGGGATCAATAGGGAAGAAGGTGGGAGGGGGGTTCTGGAAGGGGAACACATGTATACCCATGGCAGATTCAGGTCAATGTATGGCAAAACTAACACGATAATGTAAAAGAAAAAAAGAAATGAATAAATTAAAAAAAAAAGAAATGAATTAAAAATTCATGGCTCCCACCCATGGAGCTGACAATCTATCAAAAAAAAAAGAGAGAAAGAAAAGAAATATGGAAATCATAAATGATATGTAAATAAATGATGTATAAAATGTTTCCAGAACACAAAAATGAAAACTGTTAAGTAATAGGGGAACTGGAATTTAAAGAAGTCTCTTTTTAGGAAAGGTTGAGTTTTGACAAGCTTTGAAGAATAAATAGGAGCTTTTCTTCCAACTGTTTAATTACCATTCACCTGGTAGAGATGAGCTAAGATAAAACACATAGGAAGTAGCAGAAAATGAAAAGTCATATTGTAATTAAGGGTTTAAAAATAATTACTCTGTGTGTTCACTGCAGCATAAGAGATGTGAGTAGAATATGAATATAAAATATCATGGGATAGATCATAACAGATGATATATAATATAATTTCAAATATATTGTCAAATATATGCATGTGCTACCTTTAAGATAAAATACAATGGCATACTGAAGCACTTCTAACTGATAATCAGTGAAGTCTTAGCTACTGTCTTGTAAATAGTAAACCAAACTTCCAATCAAATATTTGCATTACTATTTCAAAGTGGAATTTATCTATTTGTGGGACTACTAACTAGGCTTTTCAACACTCTGATGACTTTACTTCATATAATGATCAGTACAATCAAAATTTTTCTTCTTCCCATAGAAAGTTGTAGAAACAGCCACACACACACACTTAAAAATATTTTTGATTTTGATAAAATAGGCATCACTTTAAATTCGGAGAATGAGGAACAAATTGAATATTTGATGTGCTAAAATTAATGCATTTTTAGGGTGACAGAGCATTCAAATAAAGATCTCCTAATTTCATTCAGGGTTCTTTCTGCTGTGCTGTGCTTGGCATAAATCTCAATGAAATTGCATTTTTCAACAGTTATCTCTTATTAGAAAATCAACTGCTCATTACTGAGACTCCATTGTACTTTTTGCTCATAGGTATAATAAAATAAGTGAAACCAAATAGAAATTTTGTGTTTACTCTAATTTTTATTAGAGTATAATTTTTATGGATTTACAATATTGTAATTTCTGCTCTTGTACATATATATATATTATGTATAATATATATATAATGTATATATATCTATGGTCTTGTACATACATATATATATATATATATACTCCATTTTGGAGTATTAGATAGACTATGCTGCAGTATAATATAGGTCCTTCTAAGTTATCTAATAGTAGGTGAGCTCCTGCATCAGAAAAACACAAGTTTGAAACCCTCTGTCTGAGCTTACTTCAGTTGCTTTGTCTCTCAATGTCTCTTCCCTGTATATGAAATAGGTGTATAAGAAGCAAAGTAGGTCTTACCTCATGGTCCAGTGGTTAAGAATCCACCTGCCAATGCAGGGGACTTGGATTTGATACCTGGTCCAGGAAGATCTCACATGCCCTGGGGCAATTAAACCCATATGACATAACAACCGCACCTGTGCTCTGCAACAAGGAAAGCCTGCCAAATGAGAAGCCTGGGCGCCACACAGAGGAGTAGCCCTGGTAGAGGAAGCCTGTGTGCACTGAGGAAGACCAGTACAGCCAAAATAAATAAAATATTTATATTATCTTTAAAAAGAAATAACAAACAACCCATGAGGAGGGTTATGAAGTTGCCCATTTTCAGCATTTGCATTATTAACACATTTGTGAAGATTATGGAGCAATCCACGGTGGCCTCCCTGCAATAAGTAGTGGGTATAGAATAAATGGCTAGAGCATGTTGTTCATGGCTCTCTCAGCACTTCAGCAATGTGGGGTTTGTATCATGTATGCAAGTCTGTCAGAATGATGTCACTGCAGGGAGTTCATTTTCTTTTATATTATTAATGTTAGAATATTTTTGATAAATGCAATAGCTTTGATGTTTTGAAAAAAAAATGTTGAATTTTAAATAACATAAGAGCTTTGAACAAAGAGTCAGTGTGAGCTGAATCCTATCTACAGCTGTTACTTTCATAAAATGCACTTGATTTGGGGGAGAGAAATATGCCTGACCTATAAAACATCTCCATTTACTCTTTGTCCCATTGCTAGACTCAAGGATGCTAGCACTTTTACTGTTAGCATTTTCATGTTGATAATACCAATTGCTTTAAAGGATAATAAGACTTGAATTTAATTAAGTTGGATTTCATTATCTTCTCTTCATCCAGACATACTGAAGACACATGATCCAGATAAATTGCACCCAGGTGACAGAATTTGTTCTCGTGGGCCTCACAGATCATCAGGAGTTGTAGATGCCCCTCTTTGTCCTGTTCTTATCCATCTAATTCTTCACAGTAGCAGGCAACCTAGTTCTGATCCTAGTCATCAGAACAGATTCAAGGCTCAACACACCAATGTACTTCTTTCTTAGCAACTTGGCTTTTGTTGACTTCTTTTTTTCTTCTGCCATTACACCCAAAATGCTGGGGAATTTCTTGTACAAACAAAATGTTATCTCTTTCAATGAATGCGCTGCCCTACTGGGCTGTTTCCTGCCCTTCATGACTGCCCTGTGTTTGCTACTGGCTTCCATGTCCTATGACAGGTATGTGGCCATTTGTAACTCTCTCCTCTTTATGGTTGTAATGTCCCCAGGCATCAGCATTCAGCTTGTGGCTGCCTCCTAGAACTACAGCTTCCTGGTTGCCCTGTTTCATATCATCCTCACCTTTTGCCTTTCCTACTGTCATTCAAATATCATCAATCATTTCTAGTGTGATGACATGCCTCTTCTCAAGCTCACTTGCTCAGACACTCACTCCAAGGAGCTATGGAGATTTGACTGCACTGGTCTCATGCTCATTTTCTCCTTTCTGGTTGTCTTTGTCTCCTACATGTACATTATTTCTGCCATCCTGAAGATGTGCTCTGCTGAAGGCAGATGCAAGGCTTTTTCCACCTGTGGCTCCCACATGCTGGCAGTCACCATATTCTATGGGACCCTCATCTATATGTACTTACAGCCAAGTTCTAATCATTCCTTGACACAGATAAGTTAGCCTCGGTCTTCTATACAATTTTCATTCCCATATTGAACCCTTTAATCTACAGCCTTTGGAATAAGGAGGTGAAAGATGATCTGAAAAAAGTTATCATGAATAGAAACCAGGGTTGTATGTTCATGAAATTAAGAAAGTGACTTGAATGAATAAAAATGGAATTTTCTTCACAGTCTGATTTTTTTCTCTTAAGCTACCAAAGTGCCCATTCTTAATACTGGATTACTACATGTCTGTTTATAACGTGCAATACAATTTTCTGAAGATTTTCACTTAGAATGAGATTTCAGATATAAAAGTGTCCATTAGAATTCTCTCATTTTCAAATGAAATTATATTAAAAATAGTTCTTTATTCCATAAGAATTTATACCATTTTTAAAATTTCTCAAATGAATAATTACATAACAAACCATTACCTGGATGTGTAACTAGTTATAGGACAAAGGTTTGCCCTTTCCACCACTTCAGAATCCCTGGGTCAGGAATCTCTAGTTCTATTAATCATATCCCATATGAAGAATAAAGATACACATTGTACTTTTTTCCCTGATTTGCTAGTATCTTGGAAGAATATAACATTATAAAACTATTCCACAAATCAAGTATACTTCAATAAAAATAATTTTTAATTAATTAATTAATTTATAAAACTGCTCCATGTTTATACAGTTAGAAAATTTTCTTTCTTTATTTTTTTCAAATTGTCTTTTTTGAGAAGAATAATACTACATCCTAAGTTTACCTGAGTCACTGGTTTAACATGGCCTAGCATCTGGTCTGATCTCAGAAGACTAATTTTTTTTATTTTTTAATTTTCTTTACTTTATTGCGTTGGTTTTGCCATACAATGACATGAAACCATACATATGCTCCCCCTCCAGAACCCCCCTCCCTCCTCCCTCCTGATTCCCTCCCCCTGGGTCATCTCGGTGCACCAGCCCAGAGCATCAGCCCTGGGCTGGCAATTGATTTCACATATGATAATTAACATGTTTCAATGCCATTCTCCCATATCATCCCACCCTTGCCCTCTTCCACAGAGTCCACGAATCTGTTCTATACATCTGTGTTTCTTTTGCTGTCTTGCATGCAGAGTACCATCTTTCTAAATTCCATATATATGCGTTAGTATACTGTATTGTTGTTTTTCCTTCTGGCTTACTTCACTCTGGAAAATAGGCTCCAGTTCTGTCCACCTGAGTAGAACTGCTTCAAATGAATTTTTTTTTTAATGCTGAGTAATATTCCATTGTGTATATGTACCACAGCCTTGGCCATAGCAATCAGAACAGATAAAGAAATAAAAGGGATCCAGATTGGAAAAGAAGAAGTAAAACTCTCTCTGTTTGCAGATGACATGATTCTCTATATAGAAAACCCTAAAGACTCTACCAGAAAATTACTAGAGCTAATCAGTGACTATAGTAAAGTTTCAGGATACAAAATCAACACACAGAAATCCCTGGCATTCCTATACACTAACGATGAGAAAACAGAAAGAGAAATTAAGGAAACAATTCCATTCACCATCAAAACAAAAAGAATAAAATACTTAGGAGTATTTCTACCTAAAGAAATAAAAGACTTATATATAGAAAACTATAAAACACTGATGAAAGAAATCAAAGAGGACACAAACAGATGGAGAAATATACCGTGTCCTTGAAATGGAAGAATCAATATAGTGAAAATGAGTATACTACCCAAAGCAATCTATAGATTCAATGCAATTCCTATCAAGCTACCAGAGGTCTTTTTCAGAGAATTAGAACAAATAATTTCACAATTTGTATGGAAATACAAAAAACCTCATATAGCCAAAGCAATCTTGAGAAAGAAGAAGACTAATTTTTAAGTGAACTGCTCTTTTTTAAGCCTATGAGACCTTGTTATATTTTTTCAAGATATCTACAAAAGGTATAACTCAAGAATAGAATACCAAGGGTATCATATATTCTAAATTAATATACATAAAATAACTGAAACATCATAGATCATTTTCCAGTAGAAAGGATTCTATGCAGTAATACTGGGAAAATCTTAGGTAAATTGATCATTACTGGATAAGGTATAGTTTATAATATGATAAACACATTAGGCAATGCAGCCTAGTTTGGAAAAGAACACATTCCTTGTAGTCAAAGGATGGAATTGAACTGTGTGTGGGCTTCCTATAACTTATTTGTCAATTAAATAAGGACAACATTACAAAATTTGGAGTCTTCTAAAATATTGAACACAAACAAGAGTAATAATAAAATCATAAGCATTTGCATATCATTTCTCTTGCTAAAGACTTGAGTTCTAGTCCCAACTATACTAAACTTGAGAGGCCAATTTATAAATGAAGATTAATATACACAACAGATAACTGTGATACAGATAGATAGACAGGTATAGATATACAGATATGGATATATAATTTCAGATTATATAATATATATAATATATAATTTCATATTATATTTTATAAATTATAATTATATTTATAATATATATTATATAAATTATAATTTATATTATATATAATTATATATAATTTTACAGTTTCAGTTTCACAGAAAATGGTTATGAGCTTGTAATTTGCATATAATTTTAATATATATTAATGTATGTGTGTGTGTGTGTGTGTGTGTGTGTGTGTGTGTGCGCATGTGCTCAGGCACTCAGTTGTGTGTGACTGTTTGTGACCCAATGGACAGTAGCCTACCAGGCTGCTCTGTTCGCAGAACTATCCTGGCAAGAGTTCTAGAATGGGTTGTCATTTCTTACTCCAGTGAATCTTCCTGACCAAATAATTGAATCTGTGTCTCCTGAATCACCTAAATTGGCAGGCAAATTCTTTACCACCAGCATCACCTGTGAAGTCCATATGCATGTGTGTGTGTATGCCATTTGAATGTTTAATGAAACATAACCAGAGAAAGGAAACATAATAAATATTTTGGTGAATCATGGAGATACAGGGTTGACTTAACCCACAGTTCTCAAAAGTTTCTTTTTTTGTCTTTTCTTTAAACATATTTACCTACTATGTCAACATTTCAGTGTTACATATCCTCAAAGCCTGTCATTAATGTCTTTGAATTCACACCATCCTGTCTTGGCAAGATGGAGCATGACACAACTCTCCAGTTAAAGAGCATAGATTCCTTGGCATCTGAAAGCCTGAATCTGAATGCTAGGTCTGACCTTTGAGGAATCAAAACATCTCAGACACTTAAGTATGCCTCCATCTCTTCGACAGTGTGAAGGTGAAACTAATAACAAATACTAAATCTATTGTCATGAGATTAAGACTATAGATCAATTTCTTTTCTATATGTCATTGTACCAATAATAATGTGATACTATGAATTTATTTGACTTAAACATAAATAAAATGAATATATAAGATGAATATAGCAATTTAATATTGCTAAGCTCAACATTAAATTAAGCCTTATGTTTAAATGTTTTGCTTATCATATGAAGTGGAATTCTGAAAACTATGTTTTCACATTTCACTGAAATTTCAGATATTTTTGTGAAAATTATGTTATGTTTTTCTTAACATAGCACTACAATAGAGACATTATCACAATCATAAAACAATCCAATATTATATTTTCATTAAACATATTAGTTTAGATACACTTTTATACTATATACATAAATATGTTTCACCCTTTGCATTGGCTAGCAAATTAAGAATAATATTTAGTAAGAGTCATAATTGTCTTAATTCTAGTTGAAATGCCTAATGTTTCATCTTGATATATTACTCAATATATTCGTGACCATCTCTTTAACTATTAGTTATCCTGCCATACTACCTATTATGCTGGATTTTTGTATGCATGATATCTTACATTTTAATTCAAAACATTCTGCCTTCCTTAACAAACATCCTGACTATTGAGTATGTTGGAATTTCTGCCTGAGCAAATCCCTTCAAAGCCAAATCAGGCATCACTGAAATCTGAGAATGGCTCATTGATCAGTGAGGATTTATCTTCCCAATATGGTCACCATAAAATAAGCATGAGTGAAGTCTTTAATCCACAGAGTGAAAAATTATCTGCAATGGATGTTCTGGAGATAACAGTATGATATGCTTCTGTACAGAGTTGAATGGTGAAGGAAGCTGAGCACTGAAGAACTGATGCTTTGAAACTGTGATGTTGGAGAAGACTCTTGAGAGTCCCTTGGACAGCAAGAAGATCCAATCAGTCCATCCTGAGGGAGATCAGTCCTGGGTGTTCATTGGAAGGACTGATGTTAAAACTGAAACTCTAGTACTTTGGCCACCTCATGTGAAGAGTTGACTCACTGAAAAAGACCCTAATTCTGGGAAGGATTGGGGGCAGGAGAAGGGGAAGACAGAGTATATGATGGCTGGATGGCATCACTGACTTGATGGACATGGGTTTGGATAGACTCCGAGAGTTGGTGATTAACAGGGAGGCCTGGTGTGATGTGATTCATGGGGTCGCAAATAGTCAGACACGACTGAGTGACTGAACTGAACTGACTGATGCTTCTATACACAATTCATGGCCAAACACAACAATAACTGAACTCATTCTCTTGGGATTCACAGACAGTCCAGAGCTTCACGCCCTTCTTTCTGGGATCTTTTCAGTGATCTACTTAATTAGTGTCATGGGTGATCTTGAATTAATTATGCTAATGCATGTCAGTCTTTAGCTTCACACAGCTATGTATTATTTCCTTAGCCACCTAGCGTTTGTTGATTTTTGCTATACCTCTTCGATCACTCCTAAAACTCTGATGAACTTCCAAGAAACTAAAAGAATATCCTTACCTGCTTGTGCCACTCAATTGTTTTAGTTTATCTTGTTGGTGGTTTGTGAATTTTATATGCTCTCAGTCATGGCTTATGATAGGTATGTGGCATTTTGTAATCCTTTACTCTATACCATTGTCAAGAACAAAAGGGTCTGTATTCAGATGGTGGTTAGCACATATCTAAACAACTTTTCTGTGGGACTCCTAAAAGCAATTCTTACATTCCACTTATCTTTCTGTCATTCAAACAGAATAAATAACTTCTACTGTGATGACGCCCCCTTGGTCCCCCTTGCCTGTCATGAAACCCATTACAAATATATCAAAAAGCTTTTATTGTTCACATTTGCTGGGTTCAATACTTTTTTCTCTCTTTTTATCATCCTTGTCTCCTGTGTATTCATTCTATTTGCCATTCTAAGGATCAAATCAGCTGAAGGCAGAAAAAAGGGATTTTCTACTTGAGCTTGCCACTTGACTTCCATCACTGTATTTTATGGTCCAATCATCTTCATGTAAATGCAACCAGAAACAAGCCATTTCCTGGATACTGATAAAATATCTTCTGTATTTTATATAATCGTAATTCCTCTATATGATAAATCCTCTCATATACAGACTGAGGAACAAGTAAAAAATGGTTTGAAGAGAACTATGGAAAAAATATACTCTACTACAAAATAAATGACTTATGTTCTAACTGAAAGCCTTCACATTTAGGAGTCAAATAAAAGTAAATAAACAAAAAACAAATATTTTTTCTGCATAATCATACCTTTAGTAACATGCTTTCTAACACTGCAATATTTAAAATGTGAAAGTGATAATGTTCATCTCAGTCCTGTCTGACTCTTTTCAACACCATGGACTGTAGCCCACCATGCTCCTCTGTCCAAGGAATCCTCTAGGCAAGAATACTGGAGTGAGTTCCATTCCCTTCTCCCTTGGATCTTCCTGATACAAGGATGGAACCAGTCTCCCACATTGCCGGCAGATTCTTTACCATCTGAGCCACCAAGGGAAAGTTAATATTAATACAGAAGATACACTTATTTTCTAATTTTATAAATTATAACTTCTCATAATGATGAATATGCATTGGAAAGATTGATATTGAAGCTGAAGTTCTAATATTGTGGCCAACAGATGTGAAGAACTGACTCACTGGAAAAGACCATGATGCTTGTAAAGACTGAAGGCAGGAAGAGAAGTGGACAACAGAGGATGAGATGGTTGGATGGCATCATCGACTCAATGGATGTGAGTTTGAGCAAACTCCAGGAGATAATGGTCAGGGAAGCCTTATGTGCTGTAGTCTATGGTGTCACAAAGAGTTGGACATGGTTAATGATTGAACTATAACAGCAATATTGAAAGATACAAGGTTGAAATAAATTCAGTTGCACAGAATAGTTTAAATTTTGTTTTGTAGATCACTTAAAATTTCTTTTTTTCATAGTGGAATTTTGACTTGAATGTTTCAATTCATAAATCTTACATGGCAAAAATATCATTTCTTATTTAGATTATTAAAGCAGCTTTCAATTATTAGAATGTTATATAATGCAGTTATCCACACACACAAACACACATACACATAGAATAAAAGGAATCTGAAAAGAACTGTTGATTCTGAAGCTTCAACATGGACATTGATATCAACACTGACAGAAAATCTCACTTAAAAGGACTGAAACAGTAACTTGAATTTTAACAAGAGAAGCATGACTTTCTACATAGAGTAAGGTCTATAGATCCAATAATAAAGCTAATCTGCTGATTTTTACTGAAGTTTTTTGGTCTTTGAAGAATGTCCTTGTTTTGGGTAACATACACTTATGACTATATGAAAACAATTACACTGTATATGTAAACTGCCTTGGACAATATCGCTACTTTAACAAGACTAATGAGCACAATACATCTTTTTACTTATTTTGTCTTTAATTTTATTCATAAATGTCATAGATTTCAGAGAAAAGTATCTTTTTTGAAACTCTGATTTTATGTCAAAATAAAGTTAAATAAGTCCTCTAGCATTTTTTATTTAATTTTAATTTAATGCTTTAGTTGAACAATATCTTTTAACACATTTCTTATTCTGATGTTCCAATTAATAATCCTTTGTAACTTTAAAAGGTTATAACTTCCAGCCAGTAATATATAAAAGCAATTCCATAAGGAAATAAATAAGACAATTCATCTATTTCCTAAAGTTTAATTTGACACAATTGACTTTTGCTTTATAAGAGCTTATTACTAAGATTGCATATTTAATGTGTTACAAACTGTTACAAAACAATATACCATAGCTTTTTAGAAAACTTTAATTTGCAGTTTTGTATAATATTTTTAAATGGTTGTATATTTGTTACTAACTTTATGATCAGCCTTAAAATTACAGCCACAGTAATGAATATATCAAGTTCTCTTCTCAAGTAGTCAACTCTTTCAAGTTGGAAAGATAAATATAGCTCTTTTAGACTCAATTTCATAACTTTATGTTGGGAAGTCAAATTCTTTGCAGGCATGACAGAGAAAAACCAATCTCTGTATCCACTGTATCATTTTTATTGTTCCTGAAGTGTCTCCTGGCCCAAGCAGAGAAGTCTTAAATCATAGCCACCACCTGTCAGATTCCGGGTCACTTCCACAGATTCCACTGTGCCTGCATCACTATGTTCCATGTACTCCCAAGACAGGTCTTCTCAAGCATATTTCAAGATGTTATAGACTATTGGTGATGATCTATAAAAGGTAATTCAAAGCTGAAATAAATTTTAAAAATGATTTATGATGCAGTCTCTTGCTTGAAGGCACAATTCTCACTAGTGCAAAAGGAACTGACATGTTTACATTCTTTATTTATTGAGGTAGCATTGGTTTATAACATATATAAGTTCCAAGTGTAAAACATTATACTTCAACATCTGCGTACACACAGTACAAGAAAAGGGAGGATGTATATATATGCCTGCGTGTGTGCTCAGTTGTTTCAGTCGTGTCTGACTCTCTGACCCCATGGACTGTAGCCCACCAGGCTCCTCTGTCCATGGGTTTCTCCAGGCAAGAATGCTGGAGTGGGTTGCCATTTCCTCCTTCAGTGGATCTTTCCAATGTAGGGATCGAATCCGTGACCCCTGCATCTCCCGCATTGCAGGCATATTCTTTACCACTCGAATAACACTCCTCTCCAGTATTCTTACATGGAAAATTCCATGGACAGAGGAGCCTGGTGGATTACATTCCATGGGGTTGCAAAGAACTGGACACAACTGAGCATGCATACACACAATCACAAAATTCCAAAAAACAAGGTGAGGTCAAATTTCATATAAACCTCAAACATGTTCTTCAGGATCCAATCCAAGTCCCAGAAAATTTTCCCCAATTTGTAGTATATTTGAGAAAGGCAGATGCCTTTTCACCTGAAATTTTTTCAGTGACCTTCCCTCTTGCCTCATAGCATTAATCTAGTACAGCAGAATATGTTAAATTTCAGGGACTTCACCTTAGCCCATTTGGAGAAAGTCTAAGACAAATTTATCAGCAATCATACTTGCTTCCACTGTCTGTGGCCACAAATCTCTCTGTATGCAAGTTTCCATGTGGCAGGCTAAGCAGCTAGGCCATTGGCAACAGCCCAGGAACCAAAAATACAGCAACTATTACATAGCAAGTTTTTTTTTTTCCCCAAGGAATTAAAAGAAGCTCCTGGCTAAGACTCCCTGGACCCCAGGGTCTCCTTGAGGAGGGGTGGGCCCTCCATAACCTTGCAGACAGGGGGGCTTCAGGAGGCTGGTCATGCTCAGGGCTGGTTGTTGGTGGTGGGCTCTGAGTATTGCCCTTCCTCAGTCTGGGTCCTATCCCTTTCTCCCAGGGGGGACCACTAGTGGACCAGCATGTAATGGGCATGACCTGGGAGATTCCAGTTGACAAACTGACAGACTCTGTGCTCGGACATGGTCAGACTTGTTGTCCAGACTAACCACGCAGACTCCTGGTACACGCTCCCGAGGGACTTGTTGGTCAGGATGCTGTCTCCACTGGCTGTGCGTGCTCACCAAAGAGGCCTGGTGAGGGCACATCTTCTTGGGTGCCTTTGTGCAAACCTCAGCCAGCTCCCAACTCGTAGAATTTTGTTTTTCATTTTTCCTTGATTCTTTCTTTTGTTTCATTACACAGATAATCTCATCCTATATCACAGAAAGATTATTTCTTACTTGGGAAAGAAAAGGATGGATTCAAATAAATGATTATACAATTCATCTCTGATATCACAGGATGAGGAACCTGATGAAAAAGAGAGAGATGGAGAGCAGTATCTAACTCTGTCTTTTGCTGTTTGACCAGTTACAGCTTTCCAGCTTCACCACTTTGTCTCTTTCTAGTCCATAACTGGAGTAAGGAGCCCATTGCTCCATCTTTTGCAGAAGATTCAAACACTGAAAGTCTTTTCCTGCATATGGGAATCCTCACTCAGTCCCAC
This sequence comes from Antilocapra americana, assembly GCA_007570785.1. Classification (NCBI taxonomy): domain Eukaryota; kingdom Metazoa; phylum Chordata; class Mammalia; order Artiodactyla; family Antilocapridae; genus Antilocapra; species Antilocapra americana. The sequence goes on along the minus strand of ML661334.1, from coordinate 7,863,125 downwards.
TAATTCATCACAATAAAAAACTTCAAGCCCCATAACAATTACTGGCTCCTCCTAGCCATATTTTCAGATCAGATTGGGCGTTCACCTCCTCTCTCTAGAAAGCACCATTATGTGAACAAAACCCTTAATGTCTTTTCTTCTTAGATGTGCGGTATCATCTGTCTGGCCATCTAAAGCAAGTTGTGGATGGAGAGGTCCAACTATTTCTGTGAAATGTCAGTTGACCTATGATTTGTATGTTTTGTCTTCTAGGTATTGAAGAGAAAGAAATGAATACTTTTAATCTTTGTTGCTGAACTGAAATGTCAGTCATAACATTGATTTGAACATTAATCTCAGAAGGAAGGAATGAAAGTTACTTATTGGGAAATTCAGTTTTATCCAATGGTTTCCAAAAAATGCTACCAAATACAAGGCCCATAGATTTAACATTTATTTTAAATAAATTCATAATTTTATTTATTTATTCATTTATTTTTATTGTAACAAATTCAGTAAAGATTTTACTTTACAATATTGTGTTGGTTTTGCCATACATTGACATGAATCCACCATGAGTATACATGTGTTTCCCTTCCAGAACCCCCCTCCCACATCCCTCCTGGTTCCATCCCTCTGGATCATCCTGGTGCCCCAAGCACTCTGTATCATGCATCAAATCTGGGCTAGTGATTTGTTTCACATATAATAATTTACATGCTTCAATAATATAAAGCCAGTGTGACAGAATTCAAAGCAAATAATCAAAGCAGACATAACAACTAATCAAGTTGTTTTCCCAAAAGAGATCATTATGATATTTCTTTACTCTAGATTCTTTAACTAAACATAACTGAAAAAGTGATCTACCATTTCAAGGGAGATGTTTTTTCCCCCAGTAACTAAACATTAAATAATTATATTCATGTATGTATAATTATATTGTTTTTAATGTTTGTTAAGAAGAATGTAGTACAAAAAGAAATCTCCCTGAGGGGCTACACACATAAAATACAAAATTGTCCCATAAATACCCAGGTAATTTTAAATGTTACTGGCCTCACAAAGATTCCTTTCAGGTACACTGAACTATTTAGGGATTTGTTGTTGAATTGAATGATGACATATTGAATATTGAAAGGCATCAGGTAGTAGAAAACTGTGCTCAATCCCCTTTTGTGGGGAAAAAAATTTGGACTTACAAAAATATACTCATTCACTTAATCATTTAGGGATAATCATTGACCATCTTCTGTATACTAGGTATAGTTGGAAGTAAAGATTAAATTGAATACGAAATAGAAATATTATTGCTTGCCAAAAGGAGTTCACGTTTAGAATGTATTATAGACATATTAATAGTTGTCTTCAATATAGTGTGGTGAATATTATGAATGAATCAGTGGCTGTAAGCATGTATATATGAGGAAGACTTAAACTCCTTTGAAATCCTCTAAGAGGAAGTGACTCAATAGAGTAGAGAAAATTAAGTAGAAGGAAAATCAGGCAAATAAAAAGAATGATAGCAGAGGAAAAGTGTTCTAGGAAGATAATAATGTATAAAATTCTGTTTTATATTTAAATATATACAGAAATTTTGAATACTTGTGACATAGAAACTAGATTAAAAAAAATGTTTCAGGAGGTGCCTGATCTGAGATGCAGAAATGAAGTTTTCAAGGGCTATCTTAGCTATGAGAAAGAACTTAAAATTTATCCAAATGGCAATGGGAAGACACTGAAGGATTTCATCAGGAAAAAATAAGAATAAAGTTTCTATAAATTTCATGTAAGCTGAAAATTGAGGGACAGAAAAAATAAGAAAGATTGGAGGCAAGACTAAAAGTTCAATTTCATTTGCAAACAAACAAACAAACAAACAAAGCATCAATGTGCTTGGACCAATAAAGCAATATCTATGACCAGATTTGGAAATTTTGTGAGGGATAAAATTGTTAGCATTTTTGTTGTTTAGTCACTCAGTCATGTTCGAATCCTTGGAGTAGCCCCGCTGTAGCCCACCAGGCTCCTTTGTCCATGGGAAGTCCCAGGCAAGAATACTAGAGTGGGTTGCTATTTCCTCCTCCAGGGAACCTTCCCAACACAGGGAATGAACGTGCATCTGCTGTGTCTCCTGCATTGACAGGTGGATTCTTTATCAGTAGTAGAGGGGCAAATTGAACATTGACATGAGGATCAGGAAAGCATAGTAAAAGAAATTGTTCTCTGATTTGGAGGGCAATTGGATAGTGACACTGTTCATTGTGACTCTTTGTGACCCCATGGAATAGAGCTAACTGGGCTCCTCTGTCCATGGAATTCTCCAGGCAAAAATACTGTGGTGGGTTTCCATTTCTTCCTCCAGGGGATCTTCCCAACCCAGGGATTGAACCTGTGTCTCTTATGTCTCCTGCATTGACAGGCAGATTCTTTATCACTAACGCCATCTGGGAAGCCCATTCATTGCACTAGAAAATATATATTCCAGGTCTTGAGTTTTGGGTCCCATGTACAGAAATATCAAATTATTTTCTCTGTGTTATACTTTGATAAATATTTAAATGGCAATTTCTGAGAGATATTTAGATGTATAAAGCTGGAGCAGAAGGAGGTAGTTGGAAAAATAATTTATTTATATATTTGTTCATAATCAGCATATAGATGCCTATTGAGCACATAGGATTGGATAATTAATCAAGAAGGTGCCAAAATGAGAGGAAGGAGCTTTGGAGAGAACATGAAGAACATGCCATCTAAAGCATAGCAATAAGAACAGACTCCAAGATTGATAAGAAAAATGAACAAATAAAGTCAAAAGACTACTTTGCTTTAGAACCCAAGCTTGTGTTCAATAGAGTTCAGTGCTACAGTGCTGCAAAAAGATACAGGTTTTAGTGGATTTTAAAATATGGTAGATGATGATAAACTTGCTCGGGGAATTTCTTTTTTTGTTTTAATGAGAAAGAGAGGTGAATTACACGTTGTTAAGTTATAAATGGAGCTTCCAAGATGGCACTCGTGATAAAATAGTCTGCCTGTCAATGCAGGAGACATAAGAAATGCAGGTTACATATCTGAATTATGAAGATCCTTTGGAGTATGAAATGGTAACCCACTCCAATATCTTTGCCTGGAAAAATTCCATGGACAAAGCAGCCTTGTGGGCTACAATTCATTGGATCACAAAGAGCTACTCTAAAGGAAGAAAGTGCTTCTTGATGAGAATGAAAGACAAAAGTGAATATGCTGGCTTAAAACTCAACATTCAAAAAAATAAGATCATGGCATCTAGTCCCATCATTTCATGGCAAACAGAAGAGGAAAAAGTGGAAACAATAACAAATTTTACTTTCTTAGACTCCAAAATCACTGTGGTTGGTGACTACAGTCTTGAAATTAAAAGATGCTTGCTTCTTGGAAGAAAAGCTATGGCATATGTAGAAGGCATATTAAAAAGCAGAGGCATTACTTTGCCAACAAAGGTCTAAAGTCAAAGCTATAATTTTTCCAGTAGCCATGTATGAAGTTGGACCATAAAGAAGGCTGAGCATTGAAGAATTGATACTTTCAAATCGCTGTGCTAAAGAAGACTCTTGAGAGTCCCTTGGACTGCAAAGAGATGAAACCAGTCAATCCTAAGTGAAATCAACCTTGAATATTCACTGGAAGGATTTATACTGAAGTTGAAGCTGCAATACTTTGCCAACTTGATGTGAAGAGCAGCCTCACTGATACAAACCCTGATGCTGGGAAAGACTGAAGACAGGAGGAGAAGACAGTGAGATAGGATGAGATGTTTGGATGGCCTCACTGACTCAAAGGACATGAATTTGAGCAATCTTTGGGAGATAGTGGAGGACAGGGATGTCTGGCATGTTACAGTCCATGGGGATCACAAAGATTCAGATAAAACTTAATAACTGAAAATTGTCATATTTGAAAAGTTGGGGACAGATACCCATTCCAGTAAGTTTGGTTGAAAATTGGTGATGGGAACAAAAAGAGAAAGGAGTAACCAAGATAAATTTTCAAGGGGATGGCAATCCAAATTTAAGGTGGGAGGAGCTTTTATATTTATTTTATCATGTTTTTTTTACTGTCTTGAAAATCTATAAGGTGCTTGTAAAGTGACCTGAGACAATATAATGAAAAAGAAAAAGTATATTAACTGATACTCTGCCCAATGGGAACAAATTCAATTGTATCAGTTTTTGAGCACTGAGAAGCCACCTTGGGAATGTATAAATCTTCTGTGAAATGAGGTTCTTCTAAATACTGTCCAAATGCTATTCACTTGAGACCATTTGATACTTAAATAAAGAGCTTAAAAACATATATCTTAATTACTTAAAAACATTTTACAATATGGAAAATTGTTCATTGGTGCGTATTTTCCCAAAGTTTAGCCAGAAAACTTCACAATGTCATTTTTCTAAATATCAATATTATGTATGTATTGAAAACATAGAATATGAAGGAAAATAAAATGAAGAAAATTTTAATATTATACCCAACTGATTCCCTAAAGATACATGCTGTTAATATTTTGATTTTTGACTTATACTTTTCATGCTTGCTTTTGCTAAATTTTAATATTTTTATGAAGTGATAAAATAATAGTTCTGTGAAAGAAATTTACAACTTAAGAAATTATGTTAATGTATTTGCTATCAGAGCCACTTTATAACTTGAATGTTTTTTTTTTCTTTAAAGTACAACATAGACTTTGCTATTGTATTGATTATAAAATTGTAATTTAAATTCTTCATTTCTTCTTTTTTTTCTCTCCCTTTATTCTTGTACAACTTCTTAGTGGAATTTCCACCTGGACCAAATGTTTTTTACAGTAAATTCTCAAGTAAATCTACATATAATTCAGAATCCTTATCAAGATTATACTTTAACTGAATTTAGCATAACATCCTGGAGAGCCAGGGATACCTTCTCCCACATAATCATTCCTTACAGAGTCAAGATTATTCAGAGTGTGTGCACTGGTGGAATTTCCTGTAGAATTGTTTATTTAATGGCAGAAAGCAATCATTCAGCAGTTACTGACTTCATCCTCCTGGGCCTCACAGATAACCCAGAGCTTCAGCTCATTTTCTTTTGTGTTTTCTTGTTGATCTACTTGATTACTGCCTTGGATAATCTTGGTTTGATTGTGCTAATACAAGTGAGTCCTCAACTTCACACATCTATGTATTTTTTCCTCTGTCTTCTGTAGATCTTTGTGGTTCCTCCACCATCACACCAAATGCCTTTGTGAGCTCTTTTCATGAAATTAAACGCGTGTCATTTTATGTGTGTGCCACTCAACTGTGTTGCTTTATCACATTTTCAGTTTGGGAAAAGCAGAGACATTACTTTGTCAACAAAGGTCCGTCTAGTCAAGGCTATGGTTTTTCCAGTGGTCATGTATGGATGTGAAAGTTGGATGGTGAAGAAAGCTGAGCACTGAAGAACTGATGCTTTTGTGGTGTTGGAGAATACTCCTGAGAGTCCCCTGGACTGCAAGGAAATCCAACCAGTCCATCCTAAAGGAGGTCAGTCCTGAGTATTCATTGTAAGGACTGATGTTGAAGGTGAAACTCCAATACTTTGGCCACCTCATGTGAAGTGTTGACTCACTGGAAAAGACTTTAATTCAGGGAAGGATTGGGGGCAGGAGGAGAAGGGGATGACAGAGGATAAGATGGCTGAATGGTATCACCGATTCAATGGCCATGGGTTTGAGTGGACTCTGGGAGTTGGACAAGGAAGCCTGGTGTGCTGCAATTCACGGGGTCACAAAGAGTCAGACATGACTGAGTGACTGAACTGAACTGAACTGAATGTTGTCTGTCATGGCTTATGATCGGTATGTGGCCTTATGTTACCCTTTACTCTATGTAGTTCTCATGCCTAGGAAACTCTGCATCCAAATGGTCACTAGCTCTTATATTTTTGGATTCCTGGTGGGATCCATACAAGCAATGGCTACATTCCACATGGCTTAATGTGATTAATCAGTTCTACTGTGATGATGTTCCCTTGACCCCTTTGTCCTTCTCCACTATGAGAGTCAAAGAGCTGATGTTATTAACGATTGAAGGATTCAATGCCTTCTGTTCTCTTTTCATTGTAGTCATAGCCTATGTGTTTATCGTCTTTGCCATTGTAATGATCCATTCTGCTGTAGGGAGACAGAAAGCCTTTTCTATCTGTTCCTCTCACCTGTTTTCTATTACTATGTATTATGGGACCCTCAGTTTTATGTACCTGCAGCCCAAGTTAAGCCACTTACTAGATAAAGACAGATTTACCTCAGTTTTCTTTACTGTTGTGATTCCTATGCTAAATTCATTGATCTACAGCGTGAGGATTGGGAGGTAAAAAGTGCTTTGAGAAAAATTATTGAAAAGATGTATTTGAATAAGAAAATAAGAATTGCGCTGTTACTAAAGATATGCCAGGTATAGACTTCTGTTTAGTTCAGTCTCTCAGTAGTGTCTGACTCTTTGTGACCCCATGAACCTCAGCACACCAGGCCTCCCTGTCCATCACCGACTCTCAGGAGTCTTCTCCAACACCACAAAAGCATCACTTCTTCAGTGCTCAGCTTTCTTCACCATCCAACTTTCACACCATGCCTCCCTGTCCCAGAGTTTACCCAGACCCATGTCCATTGAGTCAGTGATGCCATCCAACCATCTCATCCTCTGTCATCCCCTTCTCCTCCTGCCCTCAATCTTTCCCATCATCAGAGTCTTTATAATGAGTCAGTTGTTAGCATCAGGTGGTCAAAGTGTTGGGATTTCAGTTTCAACATCAGTCCTTCCAATGAACGACCAGGATGATCTCCTTTAGGATGGACTTGTTGGATCTCCTTGCAGTCCAAGGGACTCTCCAGAGTCTTCCCTAACACCACACTTCAAAAGCATCAATTCTTTGGTGCTCAGCTTTCTTTACAGCACAACATTCACATCCATACATGACTACTGGAAAAACCATAGCCTTGACTAGACGGACTTTGTTGACAAAGTAATGTATCTGCTTCTCAATATGCTACTAGGTTGGTCATAACTTTCCTTCCAAGGAGTAGGCGTCTTTTAATTTCATGGCTGCAATCACCATCTTTAGTGATTTTGGAGCCCAGAAAAATAAAGTCAACTACTGTTTTTCTATTTGCCCTGAAGTGATGGGACTAGATGCCATGATCTTAGTTTTCTGAATGTTGAGCTTTAAGCCAACTTTTCCACTCTCCCCTTTCACTTTCAGCAAGAGGCTCTTTAGTTCTTCTTTACTTTCTGCCATAAGGGTGGTGTCATCTGCAAATCTGAGGTTATTGATATTTCTCCCAGCAATCTTGATTCCAGCTTGTTCTTCCTCCAGCCCAGCGTTTCTCATGATGTATTCTGCATAGAAGCTAAATAATCAGGGTGACAATATACAGCCTTGATGTACACCTTTCCCCATTTGGAACCTGTCTGTTGTTCCATGTCCAGTTCTAACTGTTGCTTCCTGACCTGATCCAGGTTTTTCAACAGGTGGGTCATTTGATATGGTACTCCCATCTCTTTCAGAATTTTCCAGTTTATTGTGATCCACACAGTGAAAGGCTTTGGTATAGTCAATAAAGCAGAAATAGATGTTTTTCTGGAACTCTCTTGCTTTTTCAATGATCCAGCAGATGTTGGCAATTTAATCTCTGATTTCTCTGCCTATTCTAAAGCCAGCTTGAACATCTGGAAGTTCACGGTTCATGTGTTGCTGAAGGCTGGCTTGGAGAATTTTGAGCATTACTTTACTAGCGTGTGAGATGATTGCAATCGTGCAATACTTTGAGCATTCTTTGGCATTGCCTTTCATAGGGATTGGAATGAAAACTGACCTTTTCCAGGCCTGTGGCCACTGCTGAGTTTTCCAAATTGCTGGCATATTGAGTGCAGCATTTTTACAACACATCTTTCAGGATTTAAAATAGCTTAACTGGAATTCCATCACCTTCCCTAGCTTTGTTGGTAATTATGCTTCCTAAGGCCCACTTGACTTCAAATTCCTGGATGAAAAGTGTTTAGAGTAACACAAAACTTGTATTTATTTGTTCTATTATCCTACTAGTATATTTAGAGTTTCTAAAAAGTGCTAGCTCTTACAAGGTTTCAGGGAGGTAAGAAAATAACTATCTGTTTTTTTCAAAAAAATGCAATTTAGATTATTTTTCAAAGTAATTAATAAGTGGATGAATTGTCAGACACAACACTTGAGAAGTAATGAAATACCTCTAAGAAGAAGTGAAATTTAATCTGATATCTGATGGATACATTAAAAGATAAAGCCAACTCGATTGTAAAGACAGAAAGAAGAGTTTCTGTTTCAGCTATGTACAAAATTCCTGATCACAATTGAGAAACTGATAGCATGGATAATGGCTGAACCCTGGGAATTACGTGAAAAATGTCACAAGAAGTGAGACTAGTCTGAGTAGATGGGGTTGCTTATCAAAGGTTAATTTAGCCAACCTTTTGGACTCTATCCTATATCAATAGGAAATAGTAAGCTATGATTTGCATGTTAGAAAGTACACTCTAGTTACAGTGAACAGAGAAAGGCAGGATAAGATAAATGTTTGGACAATAATACAGTAAGTTGTGATAGAGGCCTAAATTACAAGTAGACAGGTTTGAAAAAAAATAGGTTAAATAATTAGTGTGTTCAATACCTAATTTTTATCAGTGAATATTAGAAAGATATGTGAAATTCATTTTCTTGGCTTTATGCCTGAATAACTGGCTGGAAGATGACATCACTCACTGAGTTAGCAAATGCATGCTTCAAAGCAGCTGAAAAATATATGATGGTTTTTGAATTGCTGAATCCTCTTTTGAGCATGCTATGTTTAGGCACTTTGGGACTACCTAAATGAAGTTGACTGGGTATCTCTTGAATATATACCTGGAGATCAGAGGAGAAATCTGGCCTAGAAATTTAGACTTATGCAACACAAAAGTGACAACCGTCCCCAGAACACTTGATGAGAGTTCCACAAGAGTGTACAAAAAAAAAAAAATGACACAAGATGGCTTAAGAAAGAAATGTAAAGTAACGCTTTAATGAAAGCATAAACACAAGGAGTAGAGCCACCAAGAAGAGTAAAAGTGGAGAGAAAGATGGCATTCTGCTGACTTGAAAACCAAACCAAACCAAACCAAAACAACGGTTTTCATGAAAACTAATGTCAATGATATCTGGGACTGCATAGACAACAGCAAACAACAACAAAGAAGTCTCCATTGCTTATGGGAAGAAGGAGATTGTTGGTGAACGTGGAATGAGTAATTGTATTGCAATTATCGTGAGAAAGATTTCAGAATACAAGTTCATATATAAATGCTAAAGATGAAGCAAATGACTTTCCAGGATGTTTAGTACTGAAAGAATGAAGAGGAGTAGGGTTCATGAATAGAGGAAAAGGAAAAGAAGTCACAGGTCATTGGTAATGATTTCAGCAGGTATCTTCTTTTTAAACTAATGGGGAAGCTTAAAGAAATTAGTAGCAGATGAACATATGGGATGAACAAAACAGCTTGGGAAACAAAATATGTTTATGTATTAGAAATATAAATGTGAATGTTGTAAATAGTTGTTGTGGCAATTGATCACAGAGTCTAAGCTGTTTTGGGGTGAGCATTGAATAAAAGAGGTGACATTAGGTAAAGGATACTTAGGGGTAAAGTGATTGAGTGGGTATATACAAGGTTGTAGTGTCACAACTGATATGAAAGGAAAGTTCACAAAGTTGTGGTTATAAGATACGTTTTTGATTTTGGATAGCTACTATTTTATCAATTGTCACATAAAACAAGCTTCAAAATGGAATCACGGGAGTAGAATGCTCAGGTGGAATAGCAGTGGGGTAGCTGATTCCAAGATCAAGAATCTAGGAAGCCAAGGTACAAAACAAGTGATGTTCATGACGCTGATGGCAAATTTGTGGAAGATAAACAAAATGGCATCAATACCAGAGCCTTCAGTGAATACGAGGGAGTGACCTGGATGCATATGTGATGACACTGAATATGGGGATAAGTCTCTAAGCACCAGGAAAGTGTACCTGAATGCAAGACACAACAATAAACAGAAAAGATTGCTCCAACATGAACAATGCCTTATTTCATCTGCCAGATTTAACATATGTGGAGAGTTTCAAATGCAATAGCCTGTGGAAACCTGGAGAGAAATACATTTTCAAGGATGATCCAAGTTTCAGTTTAAAGAGAGGAAACTAAAATGACTGAATATATTGGTGAGTTTGATAAGGTCAGACCAAGAGCTACACAGACTCCAACACATCAGAGAAATGTAAGTACTAGAAAAATTAAGAGCCAGGAAAGGTAATGATCTGAGATCACAAGTCAATGAGGCAATGGAAAAAGACCTCAAAATATTGAAAAAAGAATAATCTATAGTCATGGGTATGATGTGATTGCAGTGTTTTCTCTGAGAATAAGCCTAAATCTGAGTAGTATTAATACTAATGGAAAAAAAAACATGTATGTGTGCCCAGTCGCATCTAACTCATGGACTGTAGCCAGCCAGGCTCCTCTGTCCCTGGGATTTTCCAGGTAAGAATACTGGAGTGGTTTGCCCTTTCCTCCTCCAGGGGATTTTCTGACTCAGGGATCCAACCCTTGTCTCCCACATCTCCTGCATTGGCAGGAGGACTCTTTGTTACTGTGCCACCATTTGGGAAGCCCATTTTAAAAACTAAAATTTACTCACTTACCACATACTGCAGGAAAGGCATTATTTCAAGCACTTAAGATAGACAGACTTAGAGATTGCCTTTCCAAAATTTTCTGATTAATGGGGAAATTCTTGCCTCTATGAAAAGAGTTCATTTCTATAAACTATGAATTAAGGTCAGGGAGTCCAGAACGAATTCATGAGATATTTTGCTTCACCCCACACTAATCATGAAATAGGAAGAGGGTTTAAGCTCTCACTCCCAGCTTCCATATCTGAAAATGAAGACAATAGCTTATCACCAGTCAACAGGGTTGATGAAAAGACGATCTGAGATGAAGTAGTAGAAAATTTTAAAAAATCAAACATATTTGCTCAAATAAAGATCATTAAAAGCTATTTCTTTTAGTAAGCCAGAAACTGGTTTTTATTTCTACAAAATTATCTTGATATTTTTATTTTCCTTGTTTGCATTTAAATGTTAGGAGCCACATGATAAATATGTTTTCTCAATCATTTTAATGATTTTTAATCATTCCATGCATATTTCAGAAAAAGTAAAACTATCTATGTATCTAAGGGCTTTTCTCCTTTTAATTCCCAAATATTACATAGTAATTGAAATAAAACTAGAAATCATAATGAGAGAATGAAATAAAATAAAAATAATCCTGAACAATTGATATATATAGAGAGATGGTCAGAATTTAAAATTGCCTTTCATAATATCCCTTCTGGAATAATTTTTTAAATTTATTGTTTTCTTTTAATTAATAATTTTCAAAGATTTAGCATGTTTATTTAAAGTATTTCAATAATTAAAAACATAGTTGTGCTCAAAAACTCTGTCCTTATTTTCTTTTATTAAAAATAGGTAATAAATTATTCAAATATGCTAGATTTTAAATAAAATGCTATCATTCTCTCTTTCCAAACCCCACAGAATTTCATACTTTGGAAATTCTGCAGAGAACAAATTACTTCATTCTGAAACCAGGATTTCCATGGAGAGTCTCCTCTGAATGTGTGCAACATAAGATTAGGGTGGATCAGAATCAGTTCCCAACATCTGCTTGATTGTCTCTAAGGGAGACAAGAATACTCAGACTGTGTTCTATAGGGGGTTTTATTGTTAAAAAGAAAATTAAATCTCTACTATGGCAAAAGGCAATTATTCTGCAGTGTCTGAATTAATCCGCTGGGACTCACAGATAATCCAGAACTTCAAGCCACTCTCTTTGGTGTATTCCTAGTTATCTATTTAGCTATATTTACCTGGGTAATCTTGGTTTTATTGTGCTAATAGAAGTTAGCCCATAGCTTAACACATCCATGTATTTTTTTTTTCCTCAGCCATCTGGCTTTTATTGATTTTTCTTTTACTTTACCTGTCATCCCAAACATCTTGGTGAATTTTCTGTGTGAAGTTAAAAGTATAACATTTTATGCATGTGCCATTCAGGTGCACTGCTTTATCACATTTGCAGTTTGTGAACATTTATTTGCTCTCCATCATGGCCTATGACAGGCATGTTGCCATTTGCAACCCTTTCCTGTATGCCATCCTTGTGCCTAAAAACCTCTGCGATTGGATCATTGCTAGCACATATATTTATGGATTCGTTGTGGGTCTTGCACAGACAGCCACAACATTCCTCTTGTCTTTCTGTGGTTCCAATAGAGTCAATCACTTCTACATTGGATGACATTCCTTTGGCCGCACTGGCTTGCTCTGACACTCAAGTCAAAGAGCTGATGATGTTAACCATTGCTGGGTTCAACACCCTTTGCTCTCTACTGATCATGATCATTTCTTATATCTTCATCCTCTTTGGCATTCTGAGGATCCGTTCTGCTGAAGGAAAGCAAAAATCCTTTTCTGCCTGTGTTTCCCATCTCACCTCCATCACCATATTTTATGCACCAATCATTTTTATGTACCTCCTGCTCAATTCAAGCCATTCTCTTAACACAGATAAATTTGCTTTGGTGTTCTATGTGGTAGTGATTCCCGTGTTAAACCCATTGGTCTATAGCTTGAGGAATCAGGAAGCAAAGAATGCACTGAAGAGAATTATAAAAAAGTTCCATTTGGTTATCAAATAACCGAAAAATCAAGGAGAGGGAGAAGTCAGAGGACTTGGAATTATGGCTTATCTAGAGTCAAAATGACAGAGAGAGAAACAGAGATAGAGATATCTTAACCTGTTTGAACAGGCATCTTTAAAATTAAAGAAATGGAACATCGTGTATAATGACTTTATCTGAATTCTGTATCATATGGGTCATACTAAGATAGATCATCAATATATAGATGGTATCTTATATTTCAAGTTTGCTGTATACAGCAAAATAAGGCAAAGTTTAATAGGAAGATTTTTTTTAAACACTGAATAACCTTCCTAACACTCCTCTTCTTGCATTCAGCTCAAAGAATAGCACCTGCAGAACAAACTTGACATCGAACCCTTGGTGATATCGATACTGACACTGTGTCAGTTTAGTTCACTGAAGCTCTTTTCTGTCATTATAATTCCTTGCTTGTTCTATATCAGTTGTGATGAGAAACATGGACTCTTCCTTCACACAGTTTGGCTAACAATTTAACTAGTTTTTCCAAGTAATAGCTGTTATCCTGGATAAATTATTATATTTCACATCTCTTTTTTCTTGATTTCTTCATCTACAATAGTAATAGTTCCTTTGTACTGGGCTGATTGTGAAGATTAAATAAGATTATTACTATAAAAGACTTACATAGTTTGTAGTACATACCAAGCACTTCATGAGCATTGACTATTACACCTAATTAGTAACATTACTTTCAGCATTATTATTGCATGCATAGTCTTTATAGAAAGAGTTGGCAAAGTGATATGCTTTATTTTAAAATCAACAAAATGAAAATATAAAAGCTAATAAGTTATTGTATTGTCACCATTAAAGCAATTTCATTCCTTTTAATTTTTGTTTCAAATTGATATAAATGATTTTTTTAAATTGTACATATTTAAAGTGCTCAATTTGATAAGTTTTGAAACATCACCACAGTGAAAATGCTGAATGAGTTTGTCCCCTCACTCAAGGTCCTTCCTCCATTGACCCTGGGAAACCACCAACCTGGTTTCTGTCACTATGGATTTGCGATTCTTACTTGCATGCTGCATGCTGAGTTGCTTCAGTTGTGTCTGACTGTTTATTTCCTACAGTTTTATGTAAATGGAATCATCAATATGAACTCTTTAAGAGAGATAAATTTTATATCTCAGAAAAACAAACAACTTCATGTTGAACATTTGGTATAATTATCTCTGAAAGTGCATTGCCCACACCACTGAGATGCCAAGTAGTGCCCATACCACTGAGCTATTCTAAGGCCATTCTACCTCCCACACATGTGTGCATGCTGTCACTTCAGTCATGTCTTTGTGACCCCATGGACTGTAGACCACCAGGCTCCTCTGTCCATGGGAATCTCCAGGCAAGAATACTGGAGTGGGGTACCAGATCCAGGGATGGAAGAGGGGCCCTGGCTTCTTCTGCATTGGTAGGCAGGTTGTTTACCACCAGCACAAACTGGGAAGCCCATTCTACCTCCCACTGCCCCTAAATTTCATCACAATCACTTTTATTAATTTTGTTGGGGTATAGTTGCTTTACAGTATTGCATTAGTTTCCTGGCATACAGCAAAGTGAATTATTTATACATATACATATATCCACTCTTTTTTAAATTCACTTCCCATTTAGGTCACCAGAGAGCACTGGGTATATACTGATGTGCCATACAGAAGGTTCTCATCAGTTATTTATTTTATACATAACACTGTATATATGTCAGTCCAAGTCTCCCAATTCACTCATCTGTCTTTCTTCTCTTGGCAATCATAAGTTCCTTTTCTATATCTGTAATTATATTTCTGTTTTGCAAACAAGTTCATCTGTACCATTTTTGTAGATTACACATAAGGGATATTATATATTTGTCTTTCTTTTTATGACTTACTTCACTCACTTTGACAGACTCTATTGCTCCTGTTGCTATTAATAGTTTTTTTTTAACGGCTGAGTAATATTCCATTGTACATATGTTCCACATCTTTTTTATCCTTTCCTCTGTTGATGGACATTTAAGTTACTTCCACACCCAGGCTATTGCAAATTGTGCTGCAATGCACATTGGGGTGCATATTTTCTTAAAAATTATTATTTTCTTCAGATACATGTCCAGGTGTTCGTCCCCAAAAACTAAGCTGGTAAAGTTGCCCAGGAGACCTGGTTTTGATCCCTGGGTGGGGAAGATCACTCAAAAGAGGGCACAGTAGCCCACCCCAGTATGCTTTCCTGGAGAATCCCAATGGACAGAGGAACATGGACAGTCCATAGCATTGCAAAGAATCAGACATGAATGAGCAACTAAGCACACACATGGAAGCTGTAGTTTTATTTATTTTAAGGAACTTCCATACTGTTCTCCACAGAAATGATACAGGAAAAGAACTTTTGCCTTGTGTTGTGATGTTTTTCTCTAACATTGATTCACTCTCATGTATATGTTCATATATATATATATTTAAGTTTCAGTTATTGTATTCAGTTTTGTTGTTTCTTTCTTATGTTTTCTGTCTGTGTTGATGTTTCTCACTGAATCTCTCCATTCATTTTCTGAGTTTGGTGAGACTCCTTTGATCATTTCTTTGAACTCTTTATCAGGTAAACACTTATCTAAAGACCATTTCATTAAGGTTTGTTCTGGGGTTTTATTTTGCTTTTTCACTTGAAGCTTATTCCTTTGTCTCTTCGTTGTGTTTGACTTTTGATTTCTGTTTCTACGAATTAGGCAAAACATCTACCTCTTCTTGTCTTGAAGTAGTATCTTTGTGTGGGTGCATCTCTTGTGTCTACTGCTTGCAACTGGTCACTTGGCAGGTTGACTCCAGCTAGAGTGCAGCTAAGACTGCATAAAAATGTGGATTTTGATATTTTAACTAGGGAATGATGTTTCACAGTACAGTTTTAAAGGCCGCGCAGAATTGTATGTGCCTGTTTAGGAAGAAGCTGAATAACATAACTATTGATGAATCTCTTCTTGAATTTCCCTGAGAAAAGTCAGGGTTACTTTAGAAAATGACTGCTAATAGTAAGGGATTAAAATTGTATAGACATGAAAACTCCAATTAGTGCTTCAACATTGCTTGGAAGCAAAAAGGTAAAGTGAAACTCCAGAAGAGCAGAGTTCCTCAAGAGCGGCATTAAGATTCTTTAGGTTTGAACTTCTTTAGCTGTGAAAGAGAAATTTTCTGTGTTGTTTCTATGTGTTTTGTATGTGATATGTGAGAATATGTGGGAATATCCATCATATAAATATGTACTCACAAGGCATAGTGCAGTGAATAGAAGCACCATGTTCTCTGTCAAACCCAATTTAAAAATCTGAGAATTCATTCAACTCACAAGGTTTCAAACACACCTCATGGCAACATACATGGGTTCCTTACAAACTAAGTGTAGAAGAGGAAATAATTCCCTTGTACAATACACCTCAAGGCTTCCCCATTGGCCCAGGAGTGAAGAATTCAGCTGCCAATGCAGGAGACTCAGGTTTGATCTCTGATTGGGGAGATCCCCTGGAGAAGGAAATGTCAACCCACTTCAGTATTCTTACCTGGAAAATGCTATGGACAGAGAAGCCTGCTGGGCTAGAGTCCATAGGGTTACAAAAAAGTCAGACATGACTTAGCAACGAAACAACAAACAACATTACAAACCTCAAACTGTATTTTACATAATGACTGTAACTACCAAAATCACCTTCCAAAATGGTAAAATGATAATATTAAATCAGTAACTTAATTATTTTTATAAACTGGTAAAATAATAAAAGAACTTAGAATCACTAATTTTTAAATCATGTCATGATCATATAAGGGTGATTGAATAAATGACATTGTAGCCTAAGATTATTTCTATTTGAACATATAAGAATTGATTCATTTTTAAAATATAATTTTTTATAAACAATGTTTTCCAATTATATTTAAAATCTAATAATTATGTATTCAAATATAGATAACCTATAATTAGGCTTCCCAGCTGGCTCAGTGGTAAAGGATCTGCCTGCCAATGCCAGGGACCTGAGTTCAATCCTGTGTCAGGAAGAACCCCTGGAGAAAGAAGTGGCAACCCACTCCAATATTCTTTCCTGGGAAATCCTATGGACAGAGGAGCCTGGTAGGTTAAAGCCCATGGGGTCGAAAAGAGTCTGACAAAATTTAGCAACTAAACAACAATAACACAATGATCTATAATTAGGGTTTCCCAGGTGACTCTAGTGGTAAAGAATCTGACTGTAGTGTAGGATACACAGGAAAGGCAAATCCAAGCCCTGAGTTGGAATGATCCCCTGGAGTAGGAAATAGCAACCCAGTCCAGAATTCTTTCCTGGAGAATCCAATGGACTGAGAAGCCTGGTAGCGTACAGTCCAAAGTGCTGCAAAGAATTGGACATGGCTGAAAGACTAAGGATGAAATCTATAATACTTTTAACATCCAAAGTGTTAAGAAAATGAAATTCAAATAGACTTGAATTTGAACTTAAAGTATTCCTATTATTAATTGTATGACGTTAGACAATTTATAAATTATTGAGACCTAGAAGTGAAACCTTACACTACAGTAGATTTGATATATAGGGTTTAGTAGAATTAGGTGATTAAAATCCTGACAGGTAGTATAAATCTAGGCTTTGTCTTTCTTATTTAAGATTGATGAAATTTTGAGAACTTAATTGATTGATTTTTAGTTACATATAACAAACACATAAAAGCATTTATATAACAAACATATAGAATTTATGGGCTTCCTAGGTGGTACAAGTGGTAAAAAATCTGCTTGCAGGAGACATATGAGATGTAAATTTGATTTATGGGTCAGGAAGATCCCCTGGAGGAGGGCATGACAATCCACTTCAGCATTCTTGCCCAATAAATCCCATTAACAGAGGAGCCTGATAGGCTACAGCCCATGGAGTCACAAAGAGTCAAACATGACTGAAGTGACTTAGAATGCATAGCACTTACTATAACAGGATACTGTTCTAAGCCTTTCATAAATGTTAACCTGCTTAACTTTCAAAACTGGATCAGTTGGTTCCCATTATTTTGTAAAGTTGGAAAGAGAGTCATGCATAGTCCAGGACAATTGTCCCAAGTTTCACAGCTAATAAAAGAAGAAGATAGAATTCAAACTCAGGCAGTCTTGGTTCTAGAGTCCTGAGTTCTAAGAAAAAGATGCTGATTCCTTTGTATACATGTACATGTGTTTGGGAGTACATTTGTGTTTGAAGATGATTTCATGGTTTTTATTTTTTTTTTTCCACAGGATGAATTCAGCTTTTATCTACTTAATTTAGAAACAATTACAATTTTCAGCATCGCTTTTTATCACAAAGTGCATCATCCTCATGTAGTTCTCAAAGAATAGATAACACTTCCAAACCCACCGGTTTCCGTAATACAGAAGAACTTAGCAAGCAAGCCCAGCTGTATATCAATGGCCTAACATATCAGAGAAATTCTAATGCAGTCTACATTTCTATGGGATCTACAACCAACACAGCAAAGGTTTTATAGTTCTTTTCTTCATCACTGCATGCTTGTAGTGGTTTGGTAATTCAAGGTAGAGTACACCTTTGAACTGGTCAAGTCTCTTCCCATTTTAGAGCTAGAAAGCTAGAAAACCTAAGTAGTCTGAGCTTTGCCACTAACTTAGACAAACCCTTTCTCTGGCCTCTGCATTCCTAGTTACAAGACAAAAAACTCACTGAAGTATGGAGACAGCACCCAAAGCCACCCAGAAATGTCAATACACAGTCTAAGGTCACACAACAAGTCAGCATCAGTTCAGTTTAGTCATTCCGTCATGTCCGGCTCTTTGTGACCCCATGGACTGCAACATGCCATGCTTCCCTGGTCCATGACCAACTTCTGGAGTTTGTTCATATTCAAGTCCATCGAGTCAGTGATGCCATCCAACCATCTTATGCTCTGTTGACCCCCTCTCCTCTTGCCCTCAATCTTTCCCAGCATCAGGGTCTTTTCAAATGAGTCCATTCTTCACATCACATGACCAAGTACTGGAGCTTCAACTTCAGCATCAGTCCTTCCAATGCATATTCAGGACTGATTTCCTTTAGGATAGACTGGTTTGATCTCCTTGCAGTCCAAGGGACTCTCAAGAGTCTTCTCCAACACCACAGTTTAGAAGCATCAATTCTTCGGCGCTCAGCTTTCTTTATAGTCCAACTCTCACATCCAAACATGACCACTGGAAAAACCATAGCTTTGACTAGACTGACCTTTGTTGGCAAAGTAACATCTCTGCTTTTTGATATGCTATCTAGGTTTGTCACACACTTTTTTCCAAGGAGCAAGCATCCTTTAATCTCATGACTGCAGTCATCATCTGCAGTGATTTTGGAGCCCAAGAAAAATAAAGTCTCTCACTGTTTCCATTGCTTTCCCATCTACTTGCCATGAAGTGCAAATCAGCACAAGTTGAAGCAAGATGCGAACCCAGATCTCCAGATTTTAGCTAAACCACCCTGCCTCCCAATCAACTCAACTGAACTCAGGGAAGGATGACAGAGACAACAGAGAAAGAGAGAGAGAGAGAGACTTCTACCTTCACTTTCAACCTGGCTACTGTTTTGGGAAAACTAAACATATTTGACCCTGGGGATCGCTGCTGCAACTGTGGTTTTCCATTCTCTCTAATATCCTCTGGCGTGTGTGTGTGTGCTAAGTTACTTCAGTCACATTCAACTTTTTGCGACCCCATGGACTGTAGCTGGCCAGGCTCCTCTGTCCATGGGATTCTCCAGGCAAGAATCCTGGAGTGGGTTGCCATGTCCTTCTCCAGATTTCATGGTTTTTAAATGCTACAATGTCCTGAGCAGGACTTTCCAGAATTGACCTGGTCCTTGTAGTAATTATCAAGATCTACTGAAGTAACAATCACATTTTCAGTTTACTGGTAAAAACAAAACAAAAACAAAAACAAAAACCCTACAAGCAGTGTTGAAAAGGGAAAGACTGATTGATTTATTTTCTTGTATGTTATAAGGTATTATTATTTTCTTAATTTTAATGTCTTTAAAGTTTCACAACCTTTTCCCAAGAATTTCTTGGAGACGTCTTTTACCTCTTAGACTATAGATGAGTGGGTTCAGCATGGAGAGCACCACTGTGTAAAACACAGATGCCATTTTGTCTGTGTCCAGGGAATGGTTTGACTTAGGCTGTAGGTACATAAAGATCAGCGTGCCATAAAAAATAGTAAACTACCATGTGGGAGCCACAGGTAGAAATGGTCTTGAGTTGCCCCTGGGTAAAGTGGATCCTTAGAATGGCAGTGATGATGAAAAGGTAGGAGGTGAGGACAATAGAAGATGAACAGATCATATCAAACCCAGCAAAAGCAAAGATCAGAATTTCCTTTATGTGTGTGTCTGAGCAAGACAGAGCCATGAGAGGTCATCACAGTAGAAATGGTTAATAACAATGGGGCCACAGTAAGTTAGATGGAAGGTGATGATGGTAAGGAACAGGGCAACCAGAAAGCTGTATGGATATGGAACTGCCACTAATCGAATGCAGACTCTTTTTTACATCAGTGTGGAATAATCCAGGGACTACAGATGACTACATAGTGATCATAGGTCATGGAAGCTAAGAGGAAACACTCCAAGATCATGAAGGTGAGAAAACAGCCCAGTTGTGTTGCACAAGCATAGAAAGCAATAGTACTGTGCTGAACAACAGAGTCCACCATCATCTTTGTTGTGATAGCAGAGGAGTAGCAAAGATCAACAAAGGCCAAATGACTGAGGAAATAATACATAGGTGTGTAGAGTCGAGCATCAGTTCTGATGAAGGTTATCAAGCCCAGGTTGCCCAGCACTGTGACCAGATAGATGATCAAAAACATCACAAAGCAGGGGACCTGAAGCTCTGGCCGGTCTGTAATTTCCTTGAGAATGAATTCAGTGACAAAAGTAAGACTCACTTTAGCCATTTAGTCTGATGGGTTTGTCAGAGTTTGTTGTGAATGGAAGAATAAAAACGACAATTTCTATGGCCTCTGCCAGTGTTGGGGAAGGTGATTAGCATCTTCTATCCCTGGAATCGCACCAGCTTGTGGGGAAAAGGTAGCTGCAACTCTCCAATGACATGCCCTTCTTGCACCAGGGAAAGGATCCTATTACTCTCAGAGTAGTCTTCTTAAGCCTTACTTTGCTTTACAAAGAAGCCATACTTCTTTGCTTTGTGATGTAGAAAATATGGGAATTGGTCAACTATTTGTAAAAGAATGAAACTAGAACACTTTCTAACACCATACACAAAAATAAACTCAAAATGGATTAAAGATCTAGATTTAAGACCAGAAACTATAAAACTCCTAGAGGAAAACATAGGCAAAACACTCTCCAACATAAACCAAAGCAAGATCCTCTAGGACCCACCTCCCAGAATATTGGAAATAAAAGCAAAAATAAACAAGTGGGATCTAATTAAAATTAAAAGCTTCTGCACAGCAAAGGAAACTATAAGCAAGGTGAAACGACAGCCTTCAGAATGGGAGAAAATAACAGCAATGAACAAAGAACTAATCTCAAAAATATACAAGCAACTCCTGCAGCTCAATTCCAGAAAAATAAATGACCCAACCAAAAAGTGAACCAAAGAACTAACAGACATTTCTTCAAAGAAGACATACAAATGGCTAGCACACAAATGAAAATATGCTCAACATCACCCCTTATCACAGAAATGCAAATCAAAACCACAAAGAGGTACCACTTTGTACCAGTCAGAATGGTTGCCATCCAAAAGTCTACAGGCAATAAATGCTGGAAAGGATGTGGAGAAAAAGGGAACCTCTTACACTATGGTGGGAATGCAAACTAGTACAGCCACTATGTAGAACAGTGTGGACATTCCTTAAAAAACTGGAAATAGAACTGCCATATGATCCAGTAATCCCACAGCTGGGCATACACACCGAAGAAACCAGAATTGAAAGAGACATGTGTACCCCAATGTTCTTCACAGCATTGTTTACAATAGCCAGGATATGGAAGCGACCCAGATGTCCATCAACAGACGAATGGACAAGAAAGCAGTGGTACATATACACAATGGAATATTACTCAGCTATTAAAAAGAATGCATTTGAATCAGTTCTACTGAGGTGGACAAAACTGGAGCCTATTATACAGAGTGAAGTAATCCAGAAGGAAAAACAATAATACAGTATACTAACGCATATATATGGAATTTAGAAAGATGGTAATGAGAACCCTGCATGCGAGACAGCAAAAGAGACACAGATGTTTAGAACAGTCTTTTGGACTCTTATGGGAGAGGGCAAGGGTGGGATGATATGGGAGAACGACATTGGAACATGTAAATTATCATATGTGAAATGAATAGCCAGGTTTGATGCATGGTACAGGGTGCTCAGGGATGGTGAACTGGGATGACCCAGAGGGATGGAATCGGGAGGGAGGTGGGAAGAGGGTTCTGGAAGGGGAACACATATATACCCATGGTGGATTCATGTCAGTGTATGGCAAAATCAACACAATAGTGCAAAGAAAATAAATAAATATATTTTTAAAAAAAGAAAACATGGGAAGATGCTGATTAAAAATTAAATAGTATCTGAAAGAAAGCACTTGAGACAACTAATGGTAATATTGCAGTTTTTTTGGTGCCACCAAGGTTTTTATGCCCACGTATACCTTACAGGGAAATACTTACTCCATGTTGGATGTATTTCTTTTCTTTAACTTCTGTTTCCTGTGCTTTTGTTCACTGAAAGCATACTATTCATACATATTGGTCTATCTCAGAAAACCCTGACCCTCTGCTTGAATGTTAAACTAAAGTGCATTTGTTCAGGACCCTGTCCACCTGTTGATGGCTACAGGAGGGAAGGAATTAACACATCCTCTGTCTAAGGATTGCCATTCCAGGAGATGATTGCAAAATTAATGGCCTTTTAAATTCACTTCTTCACCCTCCCCTCATCTCTTTTCTATAAAGAACCTGTCATATGGACCCCGATTTGATGTTCATTTTGAGACATCAACCTGCTATCTTCTTGGCCTGCTGGCTTTCTGAATAAAGTCAATATTCTTTGCCTCAAAACTTAAACTAACAGTTAATTGGCTTGCATTGCAATAAGCAGAATGAGCTTGGATTAGGTAACAAATGTGGCAGTTAAAAAATAGATAATAGATAAATGAAAGTTTACTTATATTTCCCTGTTTTTCAATTTTGCATAAGAGCCCAAAGCTTTAAAATATAAAAATGACCTAGCATGACTTACTTATTTACTTTTATAAAATAAGTACTTGATGCTATATAAGTTAAAAGGAAATTAATCAGATCTATGTGAAAATATCATTTTATTTTCATAAGAATTAAAGAGACTTAGGATTATTTTCCAATTGAAAAATTTACTATGTTTTGTAGTTTATTTTTGAGAGATAACACTAATTAAGTAGTCTAGTAGATAATTTATTCTATATTGCTGCTGTTGCTGCTTCTAAGTCGCTTCAGTCATGTCTGACTCTGTGCAACCCCATAGATGGCAGCCCACCAGGCCCCACTGTCCCAGGGATTGTCCAGGCAAGAACATTGGAGTGGGTTGCCATTTCCTTCTCCAATGCATGAAAGTGAAAAGTGAAAGTGAATTTGCCCAGTCATGTCTGATTGTTTGTGACCCCATGGACTGCAGTCTACCTACTCTGTCCATGGGATTTTCCAGGCAAGAGTATTCGAGTGGGTTACCATTGCCTTCTCTGTTATTCTATATTATATGTAGATAAACATCTTTTCCCATAAATATGTGTCAGTATATTTCAGGGGCTTAAAACATCCAAAGTACTTACCTTCAGTTGTAAATGAAGTTTTGTGGAAGTATATATAGTAGTTCTTGATGAATCCTTCCAAATAATTACTTTTATTTTTGACAGTTTTGAAAAAATAAGACTAATTCTCTAAATCTAATGTTAACTTATTTGAATTTTATTTTGGATCATATTATTACTGCTCACATAGTGGAACCATGAAATATTAACCAAAAAAAGGAGCCTCAAGACATTACTGTGTATAACTCCTTCAAATTTCAATTTTTATTTTTTTTCTTTTGTTTTAATTTTTAAATTAATTAATTTATTTTTTTCCTTTACATTATTGTGTGGGTTTCGCCATACATTGACATGAATCTGCTATGGGTATACATGTATTCCCCTTCCAGAATCCCCCTCCCAACTCCCTCCTGAATCCATCCCTCTAGGTCATCCCAGGGCACCAGCCCTGAGCACCCTGTATCATGCATCAAACCTGGGCTGGCGATTCATTTTACATATGATAATTTACATGCTTCAATGCCATTCTCTCATGTCATCCCTCCCTTGCCCTGTCCCATAGAGTCCAAAAGACTGTTCTATACATCTGCGTCTCTTTGGCTGACTCGCATAAAAGGTTATCATTACCATCTTTCTAAATTCCATATATATGCATTAGTATACTGTATTGTTGTTTTTCCTTCTGGCTTACTTCACTCTGTATAATAGGCTGGGAAGTCCCATGGGCAGAGGAGTTTGGTGGGCTACAGTCCACAGGGTTGCAACGGGTTGGAAGTTACTTAGCAACTAAACAGCAACAGCAATACAGAGAATAGATGGTACAGTACAGGTGTAACTGGGTTTGTTTGACTTCAGAGTCCTTATTCCTAATCCATCAAGCCATGCTGCCCAACATATAACAATACTGGCAAATATGTCCATTTTGGTCTGGTATGCACATAATGTTTAGAGAAGTCAAACATGAAAACTGTAGTTGAGCCAAATTTCAGGAGATGAAACTTCTGAAAAGCTTTCTAAAAGGATTTGAAGTACAAATAGATATCCTATAGATAGAACTGAAATTCAGAGAATATAAAAGTAAGAAATGCAGTTAAGATGTTAGAGGTATTATGATTCCACTTAATTCCGAAGTTCATAAAGGAGAAAGGTATATAGTGGAAAGCTAAGTTCCAGGTGGACGGTTGACTATTCACTCTACAAACTTCACATGATTCATCTGCTTAGCCATGATCCTGGTTCTTAATGTACTCATTCTGAATTTGTCTGGGTGATTTAATAGTTCCTAGATCCCTCTGAGTCTAAATTTTAGCCTCTAGAGATATCAGGAAGATATAATATCTCCTTCTCTGTTTCTCTCAAAGTATGATGAGCTGAATAAATTATACTGGGGATTTTAAAAAATATATAATTATTTGTATTCCTGAAGGAACTATATTCAAGTATATCTATCAGACAATTTCCACAGAAGCAAAAGTAGGCTCTATTAAAGACAGCAATGTAAAAAGATCAATCACTTTCATTCATTTAAATAAGAACTCAAGTTTTGTAAAAGGATAAGACCAGCATTTAAATTCTGAGTAAAGTAAGAAAATGTGGGTAATGTCCATATTCTTTTTAGATCTCAGCTTCCTCAATTGTAAAATCAAGCAAAATATGTTTTATGTTTTAATGAATATTGAATGTATTAATATATGTAAAGACTCAGTAAACTCTATGATAAATAGTGAATACTCAAGAGATATTTGTTTTAAAAAGAGAAGTAAACCAGAATATAAAAGAAAATAAACATACTTCCTCCAAAAAACTACCTTAAAAATGGAACCACTTCAACACAGTGTCTGACTCTATCATGGTGAATCTGCACAGTAAAGGAAATATTATCATTAATGGTGAGATCCAGATTTTTTTTCCCAAAAATTTCAAACTAGAAAATCAACTTTAAACCAATTTCAAAATATGTTTATGCATTAAAAAGGTACTCACATCAGTAGACCAACTTCCTGGAAAAGCTATCCATTGCTTCCGGTTTCTCCTAACCTTTGTCCTTTCCACCCAATTCTTTCCCACAGCACTGACACCAGTCCTTTCAAGCTTGTATGGTTATTATATGATCGATAAACACAATAAGCTTTTGTCAAGTCTTAGTTAGATTCCTCTGAAATTTGAAAATGTGGTACATTATTTTACTTCTTGTCATTTATGATATCATGATTTCCTTGATTTGTTTCTTTTTAATGTTATTTTTAATTTATTCATTTTGGTCTTCATTGCAGTGTGTGGGTTTCTCGTTCCAGTGGCTGTGCTCGTTATGGAGCATGGGCTCTAGGAACACTGGCTTCAGTTGTTTGTGAGTTTGTGGTGCACAGGCTCAGTTTCTCTGCAACATGTGGGATCTTTCCAGACCAGGGATAGAGCCTGTGTCCCCTGCATTGGCAGGCAGATACTTTACCACTGGGCCATCAAGGAAGTCCCTGTTTCTTTCTTTCTTTTTTACCTTTAGTAAGGACACTTAACAAAAGTTCTACCCACTCTAAGTTTTAAGTACACAATAAGATTTTGTTAACTGTAGACAAAATTTTGTATAGGAGATCTCTAGAGGTATCCATCTTGTATAACTGATGCTTTTCTTTCCTAAACAACTCTTATTCACCCCTCCTCCCAGATCCTGGCAACCACCATTCCACCATTTCTTTGAAGGACTATTTTAGATACACTATATAAGTGGAATAATGAGCAATTCATTCTACTCTAATGGGCTTATTTTACTTACAATATTCTCCAGGCTCATTTATGTTGTCACATATGGCAGAAATGTTTTCCTTTTTAAGGCTGATATTCCTATGTATGTATATGCCACATTTTCTTTTCTTTTTTTTTTTATTAAAGGATAGTTGACATTTCTGCAGAGCAAAGTGATTCATATCTGTGTGTGTGTGTATGTGTATTGTGCCTGGAAGGCTACAGTCCATGGAATCGCAATGAGGTGGATATGACTGAGTGACTGAGTATGGATTATATATACATACACACACACACACACACATATATACATATATATTTTTCATGTTCATTTCTATTATGACTTATCACAGAATATTTAATATAGTTCCCTGTGCTATACAGTGGGGCCTTGTTGTTTACCCATCCTATATGTCCTTACAATTAAAATATATACAATAGAATACTACTACTGAGCCATAAAGAAAAAATGAAATAATGCCATTTGCAGAAACATAAATGGACTTAGAGATGAACTGAGCCACTGAACAAGGAGAGGTATGGATGAAATATATCTGACAATGAACAGACATGTTAAAGCTGGAAGGTTTTATGGAGGAAATTATTGTATAAAATCTTATAATTTTGTATAGGTTTGAAATTTTCCATAGCAAAAAACCTGATTACATGGTAATTAGTTTTTTAGTAAAAAGATAAAAATCATTGAAAGTCTGTAAGTAGTTATTTCAGCTTGTGGTTTGAAATATTAATACATCATTGTTAAAACTATTATCATACAGGTCAGCAAATCTTCACACAAGAAAAAAAAAGTATTGTTACCTCTGAATGTGATAGAAAAAATGGAATTCAAACTGAAAAAAATACATATTATAGATGGTGTGTGTACTTTAAAAACAAGAGAATTTAGAGATGTGCTTTCATAGTTTATTGCTCTCTGGTTTATGTTGGTGTGATAAGGGGTTCTACAGTGGAATTCTTAACTGAAGAAAGAAAAATAATTTCTTTGGTTGAGATATTTAAAATAATCCAATGATATATATATATATGTATATACATAAGTATGTATTTGTCTATGTATCATCTATCCATTATACTACTACTACAAATGATACAAGTAGCCAAAAATTTTGTTAGACCTTCTGAAAGGGACACAATAATAGTACATTCTTGAGAATTTTAGATTGCATTAATTTTGAAATATGTAGCCATTCTGAAGTTAGATCTTGACTCTCAATACTAGCTAATGATTTAATCAGCTGTGACTTGAGACAAATTATTTTAATTATCTGTTTTTCTTATTTAAAATATGGGAGTATTTTCCCTGTACCATTGTGTTTTGTAAGGAATAACAATATAAAGTATGTAGATCTTTTTAGTACCTTGCTAGGCACATAATTAGTACCCAATAAATCTTGGTCAAAATTATCATCATTACTATCATTCTACTTGCAATTATTAAAGCAGCATCAATTTGCAGTTTGCAAATTCACTTACTGTATATTAAAGGTTTACTGGTGTTATAAGTAGTATTTTTCTTTCTTAATTGGGACTCAGAGTTTATGATTTTCCCAAGTGTGTGTGGGGAGGTAATTGATGAGCTTGAATCAAACCTACATCCTTCTCCAAAACCTCTAATCTTCCCACAGCAGTCGGCAGTTTGATCTCCCAAAGGAAGGTGCTTCAAGGCTAAGGACAGAATCATCCCTGAGGAATAAGATGGTTACCTCAACACAGTCAAACTGCACCCCATATTCATTAATCCTGAGTTGAAACTTTGTTGAAATTGGTTTCTGTTACTACATCCCCAAGAAAAAGCTGAGAAACATCATTTTAATAAGTCTCCTTGAAACTGATTAAAAGGTAAATCTACTTTAAGCAAATACAGTAGGGAATTCTGTTTTCAGGAAAGAGTTTTGTAATAAGACCCAGAGAGACTTTCATCACTGACACTTAGGCACACTCTGAATTCAGTTTCTCTTTACTTAATGATTAGCAATTATTCAATTAAAATAGACAAATAAAGAATGGTAGCTACAAAAAAATTATACTTTTCTTAGTATTCCCAGATATTCTGAATTTCTGAAACCTGACTAGAAATGGAAATATTA
The DNA here is from genome assembly GCA_007570785.1 of Antilocapra americana. Taxonomy (NCBI): domain Eukaryota; kingdom Metazoa; phylum Chordata; class Mammalia; order Artiodactyla; family Antilocapridae; genus Antilocapra; species Antilocapra americana. Next base: position 7,834,634 of record ML661334.1, on the reverse strand, counting down.
ACCTAATTTCTTTCATACGATATATTACAGGCAAGCAGAAGGCACTAGGAAACTTGTAATTTTGTGGAGAGATAATTCATATTCACTAACACCAAATCATTTGGTAATAGATTCACTGGTGTTTTTTTCAAATTCAATGCTGCTACTATTTTTTTTTCATAATTCAGATTTTTATCATATGAGGGAAGGTTCTGCTAGAATGCATTAAAGGATACCAATGGGTTTAAAACTTCCCTGATGTATAGAACAGACTCGTGGACTCTGTGGATGAGGGCAAGGGTGGGATGATAAGGGAGAATGGCATTGAAACATGTTAATTATCATATGTATAATCAATCGCCAGCCCAGGATTGATGCTCGGGGCTGGTGTATCGAGAATTCCCGGGGAGAGGGAGGAGGGGTTCTGGAGGGGGAGCATATGTAAACCCATGGCAATAACATGTCATTGTATGGCAAAACTAATAAAAGAAAAAAAAAAACTTCCCTGAATTAAAAAGAAAAAAAAAATCTTAAAGAATCAGCTAGGTAAAAGCTAACCTATATGGAAATAGGATTGAAATAGCTAATGTAAAATATATATAATATCAATTTTGGTTGCTATATGTTATGTGTGCATAGATTGGATTAGGTGATAGTGTGAGAGCTTCAATAATTAGACAAAGTTTTGGTTTGTTCATAACTCTAGAATAGAAATTATGAACAAAAATATAATTAAAATGCTTATATTTATGGTTTGATCATTTTCTAGAAATTAGACAGGGCACAAAAATCTCATCATAATGAAAACAAGATAATAAAGGTATCAAATGAAGCCCAGTCAGCGCCAGTGCTCAGTGTCCAGTTGTGTTCAACTCTTTGTTGCTGCATGAATTGTAACCTGCCAAGCTTCTGTGTCCATGGACTTTTCCAAGTGAGAATACTGGAGCAGATTATCATTTCCTAATCCAGGGAATCTTACCAGATCAAGGATTAAACCTGTGTCTGTTGCATCTCTTGCACTGGAAGGCAGATTCTTTACAATTACCTGGGAAGCTCTCAAATCAACTTACTCTGTGAAAACAAATAAAAAACTTGCTTCAAGGAATAAGTCAAAATTTCAGCTTAAAAGTATCAGAAAAATAATTGTGTATGTGTATGTGTTTAATATCAGGGTCTCCTACACTGCAGGCAGATGCTTTACCATCTGAGCTACCAAGGAAGCCCAAATAAAAGCTAAAAGAATGCAAATGAAGGTATATGTAGAGAATTATTCATGAATAGTTTATCCTCCTTCATAGTTAAATAAGAAAGATTGAAACTAGGTATATTAGAAATCAAGTGCCAAAACTGGGTAAAGAAAATAAAAGGCCTTATGTAACTTGATTTTGGGATTAAACAACAACAACAAAAGAAAACATAACTAAATGCAGTCATTTTTTAGCCACTTTATCTGTAGTTCCTGACACAACTGGGGACTTAATAAATTATTATTGATCAATAAGTGAATTTCTCAAAAAATTCTGGCAGCTTTGCTCCCAACAATGCCAATCTCATTATTTTCAAAGGATGTTTCCTCTTTTATGTTTATTTATTTAATTATTAGTAAAATTTAAATTTTTCCAATGATTAACATTGCAATTTACTAAAGGTCTAATGCTTCCCTGATGGCTCAGTGATAAAGAATCTGCCTGCCAATAAAGGAGACACAAGTTCAATCCCTGGGTCAGAAAAACCTTCTGCAGAAGGAAATGGCAATCCACTCCATATTCTTATCTAGAAAATCCCACGAACAAAGGAGCCTAGTGAGTTACAGTCCTTGGGGTTGCAAAAGAGTTGGAAGTGACATAGCAACTAAACAATATTGATTTAATAGATATAAAAGAGAAAATATTATTTTTAAAGAATGAGCTTGGCAAGTGAAAACTATATATATAATTATTCATGTTAGTGCAAAAAGAAAATAAACTCTTACAACTCTGTTGAGAATCTTTATTGAGTCTCCAGTTTGTGTCAACAAACACATATAAAGAGGCTGATAAGAGACCAAAACTTCTTCCCATATGAAAAATAACAGAGAAGACAAAGAAACAAACCAACTAAAAGTTTGGTATAACAATAAATGATATTGGGGGAAAAATTAAGTTAGGGAAGAGAAGTAGTGTACTAGCAATTAATGTTGATGTGGCATTTATGATAATACACACATGATTCTAGACCTTTTACACAATTTACATCCTTTATATTTGCATAGTTTACACACATTTAATCCTCAAAACCCCACCAGAAGCAGTTACTGTGTACATTTTTGTTTCAAAGATGTTGAAAACAAAGTATAGAGTGTTATGTGAAAAAGTATTGTCATGGCTCATACCAACAAAGCCAGAATTTGGGCCTAGATAATCTAAATCTAGTGTCCTCACATTTTACACTGTGAAAGTGTACAGGGGGCTAAAGTTTGAGATGTCAAATAAAGGTATCCTAGGCCGAGGGGACAAATGTAAACATGGGGTCTCCCAGGTGGCTCTAGTGGTATACTAACACATATATATGGAATTTAGAAAGATGGTAATGATAACCCTGTATATGAGAGAGCAAAAGAGACACAGATGTACAGAATAGTCTTTTGGACTCCATGGAAGAGGGCAAGGGTGGGATGATATGGGAGAATGACATTGAAACATGTAAATTATCACATGTGAAATGAATCACCAGCCCAGGTTTGATGCATGAAACAGGGTGCTCAGGGCTGGTGCAGCGGGATGACCCAGAGGGATGAAATCAGGAGGGAGGTGGGAATGGGGGTTCTGGAAGGGGAACACATGTATACCCATGGTGGATTCATGCCAATGTATGGCAAAATCAACACGATAATGTAAAGAAAAATGAATAAATAAATAAAAGAGAAAAAAGATAATAAAAAAAAGAAGTTTGCCAATGCAATAGATATAAGAGACATGAGTTTGATCTCTGGGTTGGGAAGATCCCCTTGAGCGAGGACATGGTAATCCATTCCAGAATGCTTGCGTGGATTGTCCAATGAACAGAGAAGTCTAGAACATACACATTCAAGCTGGCATGCCCCAAAATATTAAGCAGATAGATAGATAGATAGATAGAAGGGAATGGGGGGAGAGGGAAGAATTAAGATAAATGTAGTCAGTAAACCATAAACAGCCTAATCATTCCCAGTTCTGTGGAACCCTGTAAAATTTTTGAAGTGATGTTGATTAACCTAGAGCCTGTTATACAGAATGAAGTAAGTCAGAAAAAGAAAAATAAATATCATATATTTCTGCATATATATTGAATCTAGAAAAACGGTGCTGATGAACCTATCTGCAGGGCAGGAATGGAGACACAGACATAGAGAAGGGACTTGTGGACACAGGAGGAGAAGGAGTTGTCCATCAGCCCCTAAGCGTGTCCCACTCTTTTCAAACCCATGGACTACGCATGCCAGGCTTCCCTGTCTTTTACCATCCCTTGGAGTTTTCTCAAGCTCATGTCCATTGAGCCAGTAATGCCATCCAACCATCTTAGCCTCTGTCAGCCCTTTCTCTTCCTGCCCTCAATCTTTCCCAGCATCAGGGTCTTTTCCAATGAGTCAGTTCTTCAGATCAGGAGACCAAATCATTGGAGCTTCTTCCTTAGTCTTTCCAATGGATACTCATTGTTGATTTCCTTTAGGACTGACCAGTTTGATGGTCTTTCAGACCAAGGGACTCTCGAGTCTTCTGCAGCCCCACAATTTGAAGGCATCAATTCTTTAGTACTCATCCTTCTTTACGGTTCAACTGTCACATCCTTACATGACTACTGAAAAATTTATAGCTTTAATTATACGGACCTTTGCCAACAAAGTAATGTCTCTGCTTTTTAAGAAGTTGTCTGGATTTATTATCATTTTTTTCTTTATTTTTGTAATTATTATTATTTTTTCTTTACATAATCATGTTGGTTTTGCCATACATTGACATGAATCTGCCATGGGTATACATGTGTTCCCCTTCCAGAACCCCCCCTCCCACCTCCCTCCTGACTCCATTTCTCTGGGTCATCCCTGTACTCCAGCCCTGCAAGGATTCTTCAATATCCACAAATCAATCAATGCAATACACCACATTAACAAATTGAAAAATAGATTTATTATCTTTTCTTCCAAGGAGCAAACATCTTTTAATTTTGTGGCTTACAGTCACAGTCTGCAGAAATTTTGGAGCCCAAGAAAATATAATCTAGCACTATTTCCACTTTTCCCCTGTCTAATTGCCATGAAATGATGGGATTGAATGCCATGACCTTAAATGTTTTTTAAATGTTGTATTAAGCCAGCTTTTTCACTCTCCTCATTCACTTTCATCAGAAGGTTCTTTAGTTTCTCTTTGCTTTCTGCTATTAGAACAGTGTCATCTGCATATCTTAGAGAGTGGGGCAAGTTGAGAGTGGGGCATTGACATGTATACACCACCATGTGTATAATAGATAGCTAGTGGGAAATTGCTGTAGAGGATAGGGAGCTCATTTGGTGCTCTGTGATGGCCTAGAGGGATGGGATGGAGGGAGGAACTGGGAGGGGAACTCAGGAGAAGCAGATATATGTTTACTTAAAACTGATTCACATTGTTGTACAGCAGAAATCGACACAACGTGGTAAAGCAATTATATTTCAATTCAAAATAAATTTAAAAAAAACATAAAAAAGAATTTCATTTCTATACTGGGTGAAATGGGCAACTATTGGAGGATTCTGTGCCAGAGAGTGAGATAACTTAATTTACTCTTTAAACAAATTACTTTGCTTTACGGTCGACTGAAGAGAGAAAGGATGGAAACAGAGAACCTAGTTGAAAGGATGATGGATTAAAACATGGAGTAGCATTCTAGCTGGTATAATAAATTGGATGCCAGATAAATTGGAAGAAATGTAGAGTTGTGGGTGTTGGTGGATTTAAAAACATTAATTTGTATTCCAGAAACAGTGTGCCCATCATGGGTTTTGTAGGCTCTGCGTGACACTGTTTCAGATTAGCCTCCAAGGTAAAGCCGAGTAACAGAAAAATCAGGGATTAATTTCCTGTTATATTTATTATTATTTGCTTTTGCATTTCATTTATTTGCTAATTGTTTCTCCTTTGGGTTTTACATATATACACCCATATATAAAATCATTGGTGTTTTTTTTTTTGTTTGTTTCTAATGAAGGCTTTCATTTGGTCCCGTGGGGGAAAAAAAAAAAAAAAAGGAAGAAAGCACAAATCTAAATTCCTCCAAGTCAAGAGTGACTCAAGGTATTTGCCTGGCGCAACCATAGGATTCAGAGGAGTTTGAGAGGAAGAGACTTAAGAAAGGAAAGGGAACGGTATTAGAAACTCAGTTTTGGACACTAAATCTAAGATACTTAGAAGACTACCAAGTAAAGACATCAATTTGATGTTAAATATGAGAATTTAGCATTCAGTATATACTAAGGTGAAGGGTTGCATTGAGAACAATTTGCATATGTACATTGCTAAATGAAATAAGACTGAATGAAATTAACAAGTAAAGAAAAATGTGTAGATATAATCAGATGAAATTGACAAGAACTTGAACTTGTTTCTGTCCAACATTTAGAGGTCAAAAAAATGAAGAGAAACCAGCAATGAAACTGAGGATGAACATGCATGAAGAAATTCAACAGGGGGAAGGAATGAAAATTCAAATGTGAGAAAATTCATCAAGGAAGGAAAAGCTATGGCAAATATGGCTGATAGATTAAATAGCACGATCTTGTTAAGTGGACTTTATATTGAATAATGGGAATAAAAGGATGACTAGAATGATTTCATGAGGAATGGGAGGACATACACTGGAGGCAGCATACAAACACAAAAAACTTGGCAAAAACAGTGCTGCAAAAAAGATAATTTTTCAGTAAAGTAAGTATAAGGCTATATTGTTTGTTTGTTTCCCCAGTAGTCATGTATGGCTGAGACTTTTGGACTATAAAGAAGACTGAAGGTCAACGAATTAATTTTTTCAAATTGTAATGCTGGAGAAGATTCTTGAGAGTCTTTGGACTGCAAGGAGATCAAACCAATTAATCCAAAAGGAAATTAACCCTGAATATTCATTGGAAGGACTGATGCTGAATCTGAAGCTCCAATAGTTTGGCCACATGATGTGAAGAGCCAACTCACTGGAAAAGACCTTGACGCTGAGAAAGTTTGAGGGCAGGAGGAGAAGAAGGTGACAGAGGATGAGATGGTTGGATGGAATCACTGACTGAATATACATGAGTTTGAGCAAACTCTCAGAGACAGTGAAGGACAGGGAAGCCTGGCATGCTGCTGTCCATGGGGTTGAAAAGAATTGGACACAACTTAGTGACTGAACAACAACAACAAAAATGTTAAAGTAGACTTACTGTCTTACTCAACATTTCTATTTTTCAGTATTTAACCTTAAAAATAATAGAAAGTCCAGAGATAAATCCACACACCTATGAACATCTTATCTTTGACAAAGGAGGCAAGAATATACAATGGAGAAAAGACAATCTCTTTAACAAGTGGTGCTGGGAAAACTGGACAGCCACTTGTAAAAGAATGAAACTAGAACACTTTCTAACACCATACACAAAAATAAACTCTAAATGAATCAAAGATCTAAGCATAAGACCAGAAACTATAAAACTCCTAGAGGAAAACATAGGCAAAACACTCTCCAACATAAACCAAAGCAGGATCCTCTATGACCCACCTCCCAGAATATTGGAAATAAAAGCACAAATAAACAAATGGGACCTAATTAAAATTAAAAGCTTCTGCACAACAAAGGAAACTAAAAGCAAGGTGAAACGGCAGCCTTCAGAATGGGAGAAAATAATAGTAAAGGAAGCAACAGACAAACAATCTCAAAAATATACAAGCAAGTCCTGCAGCTCAATTCCAGAAAAATAAACAACCCAATCAAAAAGTGGGCCAAAGAACTAACAGACATTTCTCCAAAGAAGACATAAAAATGGCTAACAAACACATGAAAAGATGCTCAACATCACTCATTATCAGAGAAATGCAAATCAAAACCACAATGAGGTACCACTTTACACCAGTCAGAATGGCTGCCATCCAAAAGTCCACAAGCAATAAATGCTGGAGAGGATGTGGAGAAAAGGGAACAGAGTTACACTGTTGGTGGGAATGCAAACTAATACAGCCACTCTGGAGAAGAGTGTGGAGATTCCTTAAAAAACTGGAAATAGAACTGCCATATGACCCAGCAATCCCACTCCTGGGCATATACACCGAGGAAACCAGAATCGAAAGAGACATGTGTACCCCAATGTTCATCGCAGCATTGTTTACGATAGCCAGGACATGGAAGCAACCTAGATGTCCATCAACAGATGAATGGATAAGAAAGCAGTTGTACATATACACAATGGAATATTACTCAGCCATTAAAAAGAATTCATTTGAATCAGTTCTACTCAGGTGGATGAAACTGGAGCCTATTATCCAGAGTGAAGTAAGCCAGAAGGAAAAACAAAAATACAGTATACTAATGCATATATATGGAATTTAGAAAGATGGTAATGAGAACCCTGTATGTGAGACAGCAAAAGAAGCGCAGATGTATAGAACAGACTCGTGGACTCTATGGGAGAGGTCAAGGGTGGGATGATATGGGAGAATGGCATTGAAACATGTAAATTATCATATGTGAAATCAATCACCACCCCAGGTCTGATGCTCAGGGCTGGTGCACTGGGATGACCCAGAGAGAGGGAATAGGGAGGGAGGTGGGAGGGGGGTTCTGGAAGGGGAACACATGTATACCCATGGCAGATTCATGTCAATGTATGGCAAAACCAACACGATAATGTAAAGAAAATTAAAATAAATAAATTAAATTAAAAAAAATATTGGATCATTCTAAACCAATCTTGAGTAAGATAATTTATTATAGGATTAATATTTTCTAATTTTGTTGTTTAGTCACTATGTCATGTCTGACTCTGTTGGTTACAAGTCATGTCCATAGACTGTAATCAGCTAGCAACTTCTGTCCATGGAATTTTCCAGGCAAGAACACTGGAATGGGTAGCCATTACCTTCTCCAGTGGGTCTTCCTGCCATTTCCTTCTCCTTGGTATCCAGCCCAGGGATAGAACTCATGTCTCCTGTATTGGCAGGTGGATTCTTTACTACTGAGCCTCCAGGAAGGCATTTTACTAATTAGAAAAAATTAAAAAAATAATAAAATTAGATATATTACAGAGTATTATAAACATATTTTGGAAATAATCTTACATGGTATATAAAATCCTGATATTGTAGTAATAGTAGTGTTAGTTGCTGATGTCCACCTCTTTGCAACTCTATGAACTAGAGTTCTGCCAGATTCCTCTGTCCATGGGATTCTCCAAGCAAGAATACTGGAATGGGTTGCTATTCCCTTCTCCATGGGTTCTTCCTAACCCAGGGATTGAACCCAGGTCTTCTGCATTACAGGCAGATTCTTTACCATCTGAGCCACTAGGGAAGCCAAGAATCCTGATATATCATCAGGCTTTTATATTTGTGGACCCTGAATTTGGTAATTCATCCAGGAGCCATGGTTGGTGAATCCGCTGATGCAGAACCTCTGAATTGAAGGGACAACTGTGCTATAAAGGAATTTATCACCTCTGCATTTGTTGGGGAGGGAGGAGAGATGTCCTAGAACCATTCCCCTGGGATACCGATGAACGACTGACTTGCTGGGAAAAAAAGAGGGGGCAGTATAAGTAGTAAATCATCATATACTCTATGAGCATATTTTAATAAAGTACGTAAAATATGAAGGAAAATGAATTGTCTTCAAACTTAAAGAGTAGTTACCTGTAGTGAATGATTTATAGTGTATATTTTTCATATTTTTCTGTATATCAAATTTTATTATGATGCATACATTTACGTTTGACTATTGAGCAATTTAGGATTATGTACATAAACCCCACTGGCTATAGAATTTGCCTTAAAAGAGATACCTGGAGTAACAGGCAAATTTGGCCTTGGAGTACAGAATGAAGCGGGGCAAAGGCTAATAGAGTTTTGCCGAGAGAACACACTGGTCATAGCAAATACCCTCTTTCAACAACACAAAAGAAGACTCTACACTTGGATATCACCAGATGGTCAATACAGAAATCAGATTGATTATATTATTTGGGGCTGAAGATGGAGAAGCTCTATACTGTCAGCAAAAACAAGACTGGGAGCTGACTGTGGCTCAGATCATGAACTCCTTATTGCTAAAATCAGACTTAAATTGAAGAAAGTAGGGAAAACCACCGGACCATTCAGGTCTGACCAAAGTCAAAATTGTACAGTAGAAGTGACAAATAAATTCAAGGGATTAGATCTGGTAGACAGAATACCTGAAGAACTGTGGGTGGAGATTCATAACATTGTACAGGAGACAGTGAACAAGACCATCCACAGGAAAACGAAATGCAAAAAAAGCAAAATGATTGTCTGAGGAGGCCTTACAAATAGCTGAGAAATGAAGAGAGGCTAATGGCAAAGGAGAAAAGGAAAGATACATTGCTTTGAATTCAGAGTTTCAAAGAATAGCAAGGAGAGCTAAGAAAGACTTACTCAGTGATCATGCAAAGAAATGGAGGAAAACATTAGAATGGGAAAGACTGGAGATCTCTTCAAGAAAATTAGAGATACTAAGGGAACATTTCATGCAAAGATGGGCTCAATAAAGGATAAAAATTGTATGGACCTAACAGAAGCAAAAGATACTAAGAAGAAGTGGCAAGGATACACAGAAATACTATACAAAAACGTTCTTCAAGACCCAGATAATCACGATGGCATGATCACTCACTCACCTAGAGCCAGACATCTAGAATGAATAGTCAAGTGGGCCTTAGGAAGCATCACTATGAACAGAGCTCATGGAAGTGACGGAATTCCAGTCAAGCTATTTCAAATCCTATCAGATGATGCTGTGAGAGTGCAACAGTCGATATGCCAGCAAATTTTGAAAATTTAGCAGTGGCCAAAGGACTGGAAAAGATCAGTTTTCATTCCAATCCCAAAGAAAGCAATGTTAAAGAATGCTCAGACTACCATACAATTGCATTCATCTCACACGCTAGTGATGATCAAAATTCCCCTTACCAGGCTTCAAATGTTGTTAATTGTGAACTTCCAGATGTTAAAACTGGATTTAGAAAAGACAGGAACCATAGATCAAATTGCCAACATCCACTGGATCATAGAAAAAACAAGAGAGTTCCAGAAATACATCTACTTCTGTTTTACTGACTATGCCAATGCCTTTTACTGTGTGGATCATGACAAACTGTAGAAATTATTAGAGATGGGAATATCAGACCCCCTGAACTGCATCCTGAAAAATATGTATGCAGGTCCAGAAGCATCAGTTAGAACTGGACATGAAACAACACACTGGTTCCAAATCAGGAATTGAGTACATTAAGGCCGTATATTGCCACCCTGCTTATTTAACTTATATGCAGAATACATCTTGAGAAATACCAGGCTGGGTAAAACGCAAACTGGAATCAAGATTGTTAGTAGTAATATCAATAACCTCAGGTATGCATATTACACCATCCTTACAGCAGAAAGTGAAGAAGAACTTAAAGAGCCTCTTGATGAAAGTGAAAGATGAGAGTGAAAAAGTTGGCTTAAAACTGAACTTTCAGAAAACAAATATCATGGCATCCCATCCAATCACTTCATGTAAATTGATGGGGAAACAATGGAAACAGTGACAGACTTTATTATGGGGGATGGTGGCTGCAACCATGAAATTAAAAGACCCTTGCTCCTTGGACGAAAAGCTATTATCAACCTAAACAGCCTTTTAAAAAGCAGAGACATTACTTTGCAAACAAAGTAGTCAAAGCTATGATTTTTCCAGTAGTCATGTACGGATGTGAGAGTTGGAGTATAAAAAAAAAAAACTGAGAGATGAAGAATTGATCTTTTTGCACTGTGGTGTTGGAGAAGACTCTTGAGAATCCCTTGGACAGCAAGGAGAACAAACCAGTCTATCCTAAATTAAATCAGTCCTGACTATTCATTGGAAGGACTGATGGTGAAGCTGAAACTCCAATACTTTGCCCACTTGATGCTAATACCTGACTGAGTAGAAAAGACCCTGATGCTGGGAAAAATTGAAGAAACCAACAGAGTATCACATGACTGGATGGTATTACAGACTTGATGGACATGAGTTTGAGTAAGCTCCAGGAGTTTGTGATGGATAGGGGAAGACTGGCATCCTGAAGTCCATGGGGCTGCAAACGAGTTGGGCATGACAGAGTGACTGAACTGAACTGAATCAAGGACTAGTGATTTCATGATGACATCATTATAGTTTATTTTTTCTTTTTTAAAAAAATATTTATTTATTTTATTTGAAGGCTAATTACTTAACAACATTCAATTTTATAATAAGACCTATTGTTACCTTTGTCTTTATAGGCTAATTTTTTTTCTAACTGAAGATTTCTTTTCTCTCTCTCTCTTTCTTTTTTTTTTTTGAATTTTTAAAATTTATTTTATTTACATTATCATGTTGGTTTTGCCATATATTGACATGAATCTTCCATGGGTATACATTTGTTCCCCTTTCAGAACTCCTCTCCCACCTCCCTCCCGATTCCATCTCTCTGGGTCATCCCAGTGCACCAGCCCTGAGCACCCTGAATCTAGCATCAAACCTGGGCTGGCGATTGATTTCACATACGATAATTCACATGTTTCAATGCCATTCTCCCATATCATCCTGCCCTTGCCCTCTCTCATAGAGTCTAAAAGACTGTTCTATACATCTGTGTCTCTTTTGCTGTCTTGCATACAGGGTTATCATTATCATCTTTCTAAATTCCATATATATGTGTTAGTATACTGTATTGTTGTTTTTCCTTCTGGCTTACTTCACTCTGTATAGGCTCCAGTTTCGTCCACCTCAGTAGAACTGATTCAAATGTATTCTTTTTAATGGCTGAGTAATAGCCCATTGTGTATGTGTACCACAGCTTTTTTATCCATTTGTCAGTTGATGGACATCTAGGTTGGTTCACTGTCCTGGCTATTGTAAACAGTGCAGGGATGAACATTGGGGTACACGTGTCTCTTTCAGTTGAAGCTTTCTTATCACAGTTGCACCCTGGAGGGTCAGTGAATCTGCTGCAGTCATGTCTGGGAAATATTAGGAACTAACTCCCCAAGGAATAGAGACCACACTTTATAAAGGCCTACTTCACACATTCAGGTACCCTGGGTATTCCAACATTCAGGGGAAGATTTTTTTTCTACAACCAAGTAGGTTAAGAGGTACTGTCAGTCATTTCCATAGCCCTCGTTTTCCAAGCCTCTACACTTTTCACAATTTTAAGGAAAGTAGATGATCCTGTGTAACTCTGCTCCAACTGAATGAAGCTGACATGTATACACAATAATGAAATACTTTCTTAACCTGCCCCAAATAAAATATCCTTTTTGACTTCTGCTCAAGACTTGGGTTTCCTTTAGAAGAAAATACTTTGTTGATGAAACTGTGAAAGCCAGTTCCTAAAGAAGAAAAGCATTTGTATGTATGAGGGTTGTCTTTCTCTCAGGAGAAACTTCAGATGGTTCAAAAAAAAATGTAAAAAAGAGACATTTGTGACTGACAGTAATTCACAAAATAAGAAGCTTTTTTTTTTTTTTAAACTTGATGAGGCTGTGTGGATTTGGCATCCTCTTTCTTTTATTACAAAGAAGAAATATAAGGAAATAAGCTCAATGTATGCTCAAATCAGGGCTGGTGCACCGGGATAACCCAGAGGGATGGAATCAGGAGGGAAGTGGGAAGGGAGTTCTAGAAGGGGAACACAGGTATATCCATGACAGATTCATGTCAATGTATGGCAAAACCACCACGAGAATGTTAAGGAAAAATAAATAAATTAATTAAATTTAAAAAAAGAAAAATAAATCACTATTAAAATTTCTGCTAATTACTTCTGAAATATCTAAATTGATATTTATCAAGGAAGACCATAGTGAGACCAGAATTATTATATTATCATCATGGAAATGGGCAAATGAAGTTCAGATCTTTATTTTATCATTTTTTCCGTTCTTTTACCAGAATGGTGAGCTGAAGTGACAGTAGCTCTGTTAAGATATCTGTTGAGGAAGATGAGTTAGTTGAAACACACCTTTCACAAGCTGACTTTTGCCTCCAGCAAGAGGAAAATAAATGAATGGGGGACAGCAGTTTTCACATCACATTTTATGTATGTACTTATGTGTAAGTACGCATGTGTTTGTATATATACATATGTATGTACATGTGTATGTGGTGGTGGTTTAGTCTCTAAATCGTGTCCGATTCTTCCAATCCCATGTTCTGTAGCCCACCAGGCTCCTCTGTCCATGGGATTCTCCAGGTAAGAATACTGGAGTGGGTTGGCATTTCCTTTTCCAGGGGGTCTTCCCAACACAGGAATAGAACCTGAGTCTCTTGCATTGCAGGCAGATGATTTACCATATATGTATGTATGTATGTATGTATGTATGTGTATATGTGTGTATATACATATATATATAGGCTTCTCCAGTGGCTCAGCGGTAAAGAATCTGCCTGCAGTGCAAGGAGATGTAGGTTTGATTCCTGGCTTGGGAGGAGGGCAAGGAGCCAAAGGAGATGTAGGTTTGATTCTTGGGTTGGGAGGAGGGCACAGCAACCCACTAAAGTATTCTTGCCTGGAGAATCCTGTGGACAGAGGACACTTGCTGACTACAATCCATAATGTTACAAAGAGTCAGACACAACTGAAGTGACTTAACACACACACTTGCATGTGCATACATAGGTGCATGTGAAATTTTATTTTATTTTTTCTGGAAAACACATTAGGTACAAGTCATCAGATTAAGCTGAGTCAACAGAAAGAGGAGGAAAAACTAAAAGGACACATTTTCTGACTACTCACAGTAACTTGTTAAAAAACAACAACAATAAGAAATGAAGCTTCCCTTTTGCTAATATGTTTAACAGAAAAGTAAGGGGTTATTCTTTCTGTTTTGCACACTTCACTTTAATTTGCTATGGTGAGATTTTGTCCTTTTTTTTTTAAAACTTTACTCCTGAAATTAAAATTAACTAGTTATCTCCCTTAGTCTCAGAAGTGGATAGAGGCATAGAACTCTCAAAAACCACATCATGTAAGTTGAACATCATGATAGGAATATCACTTCCATGTAATTGCTATTTCTCTTGTCAAAGAGATGGCTACATTTTAAAAGCAGGAGTGCATGCTATTGTTACACTAAAAATTACCAGATAATTTAGAAAGCATTGCTGATTATAAGTGTTGAAGATGATTAATGTAAAACTATTTGTTGCTATTCACTTACTCAGTCATGTCTGACTCTTTGTGACCCCATGGACTGCAGCATGTCAGCCTTCCCTATCCTTCACTACCCCGTGGAGTTTGCTCAAACTCATGTTCATTGAGTAATTGATTATAAAGAGCTATACTTTTTAACATATGTATATTATAGCTCTAACTACAAGTGTACTTTTTCGCTTTTAGAAAGTAGTATTTGAAAATGAATAAATTATATATGGATCCAAAATTTGCCTAATTCACAAATAGAAATATAATTGCCTCCACTCTTCTATCCACTGAATATCCTGTCTAGCTTTTATCATACTTAGCATAATGTACATTTGTTAAAATAAATGTCTATTAAAACAGATAAAATGTTACATATTAATGTTTTACTCCTTTAGTAAAGAGAAGCAAATATTGGAGCAGGGTATTTAAAAATATCTTTATATTCTCTATTATTAAATACAGCTAAAATAATCTAAACCTAAAATATTACATATCTTTATAATATTATTTTTATTAAACCTCAATTTTTGGCTTCAGAAAAATATAAATAGTCAAATAGGAGAGCTTGAGAGGGGTTATATTTATTTGTTCCAATATTCTGCTTCAATGAGCAATAATTTCTCAAGTTAAAACATGCTCAGTTTGGCATCTGATAACAATTCCTTACTCCTGGTAACTTATCTGTCTTTAGCTTGTCTCTTTTTGGCAGTTCAGAGACTAGAACACATGATTGAAGATAGTATTACTGGGGTGATGGAATTCATAATTTTGGGTTTTTCATTCCCGAGAGTAATTGAAATCCTTCTCTTTCTTCTCATTTCAGTGGTATATTCTCTAACTCTGGTGGGAAACATTGGCATGATTTTTTTAATCCAATTGGATCCTCACCTTCACACACTCATGTATTTTTTTCTCAGTAATCTGGCCTTTGTAGACTTTTGTTACTCCTCATCAATAGCCCCCAAATTCCTGGACACCCTCCTGACCAAGCACAGGTCTATATCTTGTTATGCATGTGTGCACAGCTGGGCTTTTTTCTGAACTTCTTGATTTTGGGAGATATTCCTTCTTTCAGTAATGGCTTATGACTGCTATGTGACCATCTGCAATCCCTTTCTCTACTTGGTGATCATGTCCCAAATGCTGTGCATGCAACTGGTAGCAGGGCCTTACTTACACAGTTTTTCTGTTGCTTTCCTCCACACAGTTGTTACTTTTCAATTAGTCTACTGTGGCCCCAATGTTATTAATCACATATATTATGATGATGTCCATTTGCTGGCCCTTGCCTGCTCAGACACCAGCTTCAAAGAGATCTTGATTTTTATCTTTGGTAGATTCAACATGATCAGCTCTTTGACCACGGCCCTTATTGCAGCCCTAATTTCTTACCTATACACTGTGGCTGCCATCCTGAGAATCCAATATGCAGAAGGGAGTCAAAACTCATTCTCAAACTATGGTTCTCATTTGACTGCTATCACTATATTATATGGGACTCTGATCTTCATGTATCTGAAACCTAAATCAAACCATTCTCTTGACACAGGCAAAATGGCCTCTGTCTTCCATACAATACTCATTCCTATGCTGAATCCAATGATCTACAGCCTGAGGAACCAAGAGGTAGAAAATACCTTGAGGAAAGAAGCCTTTGAAAAATGTTGTTTCCTGTCTCTAATAAACATTAAAATGTAGCTTGTAACACTGACTGTCTTGGAATGATGCCACATGCAGATATGTTGTTATTCTTATCTTTGATAGGTTAATTTTATTTTCACCATTTTATATGAACAAAATGACTTTGCACATGTGTTGTATTTTTTTTAGATTCCATTTTTATTTTTATTATTTTAATATAAATTTATTTATTTCAATTGGAGCCTAATTACTTCACAATATTGTAGTGGTTTTGTCATACATTGACATGAATCTGCCATGGGTGTACATGTGTTCCGCATCCTGAATCCCCCTCTCTCCTCCCTCCCCATCTCATTCGTCTGGGTCATCCCAGTGCAACAACCTTGAACACTCTTTATCATGCATTGAACCTGGACTGGCAATTTGTTTCACATCTGATAATATATGCTTCAATCTCATTCTCTCAAGTCATTCCACCCTCACCCTCTCCCACAGAGACCAAAAGACTGTCCCATACATCTGTGTCTCTTTTGTTGTCTTGCATATAGTGTTATCATAACCATCTTTTTAAATTCCATACATATGCGTTAGCATACTGCATTGGTGTTTTTCTTTCTGGCTTACTTCACTCTGTATAATAGGATCAGGTTTCATCCACCTCATTAGAACTGATTCAAATGTATTCTTTTTAATGGCTGAGTAATATTCCATTGTGTATATGTACCACAACTTCCTTATCCATTCGTCTGCTGATAGACATCTAAGTTGCTTCCACATCCTGGCTAATATAAACAGTTCTGCCATGAACGTTGAGGTACCCACGTCTCTTTCAATTCTGGTTTCCTCGATGTGTATACCCAATAATGGGATTGCTGTTCTAGTTTTAGTTTCTTAAGGAATCTCCACACTGTTCTCCATACTGACTGTACTAGCTTGCATTCCCACCAACAGTGTAAGAGGTTTCCCTTTTCTCCACACTCTCTCCAGCATGTATTGTTTGTAGGCTTTTGGATAGCAGCCATTCTGACTGGCGTGAAATGGTTCCTCATTGTGGTTTTGATTTGCATTTCTCTGATAATGAGTGATTTTTGAGCATCTTTTCATGTGTTTCTTGGCCATCTGTGTCTTCTTTGGATAAATGTCTGTTAGTTCTTTGGCCCATTTTTTTATTGGATTGTTGATTTTTCTGAAATTGAGCCTCAGGAGTTGCTTGAATATTTTTGAAATTAATTCTTTGTCAGTTGCTGCATTTGCTATTATTTTCTCCCATCATGAAGGCTATCTTTTCACCTTGCTTATAGTTTCCTTTGTTGTGCAAAAGCTTTTAAGTTTAATTAAGCCCATTTGTTTATTTTTGTTTTTATTTCCAATATTCTGGGAAGTGGGTCTTAAGGTATCCTGATGCAATTTATGTTGGATAGTGTTTTGCCTATGTTTTCCTCTAGGAAATTTATAGTTTGGGAATATATCTACCTAAAGAAACAAAAGACCTATATATAGAAAACTATAAAACTGATGAAAGAAATCAAAGAGGACACAGATAGATGGAGAAATATACCATGTTCGAGTATTGCAAGAATAAATATAGTGAAAATAAGTATACTCCCCAAAGCAATCTATAGATTCAATAAAATCCCTATCAAGCTACCAATGGTATTTTTCAGAGAACTAGAACAAATAACTTCACAATTTGCATGGAAATACAAAAAACCTCTAACAGCCAAAGCAATCTTGAGAAAGAAGAATGGAAGTGGAGGAATCAACCTGCTTGACTCTGGGCTCTACTACAAAGCCACAGTCATCAAGAGAATCTGGTACTGGCACAAAGACAGAAATATAAATCAATGGAACAAAATAGAAAGCCCAGAGATAAATCCACACACCTGTGGACATCTTATCTTTGACAAAGGAGGCAAGAATATGGAATGGAGAAAAGACAATCTCTTTAACAAGTGGTGCTGGGAAAATTGGTCAACCACTTGTAAAAGAATGAAACTAGAATGCTTTCTATTTTTTATATATATAAATAAGATGAAATGTTTAAAAGATTATAATGCACATTTTAAACAAATTGCTGCTATTTACATATGTGACACTTGACAGTTTTGACCTGGATAGTGTCTATTTAATTAATAATAAGACTTAGCCACTGCTTTAAGCAATGTTTCTGTTTTATACATTGTGGAGACAGAAAAAGGGAAGTGATCAAGTGAGTTTCGTGTTCATCCTCACATCATTCCACAAAGTAGCCATTCCTCAACTGCACCCTATCTGCTAAAAATCATTCCTCTCTGCTTCTGACCACCACTAGATTCATTGTTGGTCACTCTCTGCAATTCCATGATTCCCACGTTGTTCAAAATTATGTCATTTTTTTCACCATGCAGATCTGAGAATCAGGGTCAGCTTTTGGAAAGTCATACTCTCGTTTTCTGTATCAGAACAAAAATGCAGACATACTCCTATATTCCCCCAGGAAAGCTTAAGATCCTTTTATATTTTAGGCATCTGAAGAAACTACAGTGGGTTGAGGGGACAGGAAGGGGTAGTTTTAAACCAAATTATAAATGTGGTTGCTGTCAGATGTCAGGAGTATAGTTCTATGTTGGGGTGGTTATAAAGTGATGCAATCTAAAACCCAATTAAACTGTCAACTAGAATATATTTGTTTTCTTTCATTCAGATTCAAATTTTGTTGTCTACCAATGTGGGTGATATTGTGAGCTATTCTTGTAGAGCAAAATCAAAAACACTCCTGAATATGCTGGACAGTCTGCTATTTTGGGAAATATTGGCAAAAGAAATGATTGTAGAACTTATTCAGAAACATTTTAGCTTATTTTATTCAAGTTATCTTAGTATACATTTCATTATTAAATTAGATTTCAGATTTATGTGAATACATCAATATTGCCATATTAAATTATTTAAATTAAACTTTATTTTAATATATGCCTCGCTTAACCTCAGCACCATTATTAAAGCAGCAACGAGGTGTTCTAAGTGGATGTAAATTGTACAAATTCTGAAGAGAAGCAATGAATTGCAATTCTGATTTTTTAATTAATTAATTTATTTTTCCCTTTACATCATTGTGTTAATTTTGCCATACATGGACATGAATCCACCATGGGTATACATGTGTTCCCCTTTCAGAACCCCCTTACCACCTCCCTGCCGATTCCATCCCTTTTCTTTCAGGGTCAGGGAGCACAGTTGCACAGAAATTAATCTTGGAAATCATGAATGTTAATTGCCAAAGATAAAACTCAAAGAAAAGAGGACATCTTTGTTGTAACTTTTTAAAAAAATAATTTCAAAAGTATAACTTAAATAGTTAAAAGCACAGCAGTGATCTTATATAGTAAACTACAGAGTAACGGCTGGCTGAACCTGAGATTGGCAATGTGAGAAGGGTTTAAAGCTTAGTGATTCGTTCAAAAGGAATCTGGCTGCCCTTCTGGGTAGCACACTGGATTCGGGGGGAGGTTGCTGCAAAACCACCCATTTACCAAAGAAAGTTCAGATACATTTCAAGAGCTCCCAGAGAAGAAAGGGTGATAGCCTGGGAGACTAAAAGAGACTAAAAGAAAAGCAAAGTTCTAACACTGAGACAAAATTGTAAAGAAATATATTAGTTTCATTAGTCTGTGTTAACAAAGTACACACACTCATTGACTTAAAAGAACAAAATTTATTTTTTCACAGTTCTGGAGCCTACAAGTCTGAAGTCAAGATATGGGCAAACCATGCTCTCTATGAAGCTCTAGGGGAGGTTCCTTCCTTGTTTTTTTCCAGCTGCTCATGGTCCCAGGCATTCCTTGGCTTGTAAACATCACTCCAGTCTCTGCTGTCTTCATATGATCTTCTTCCCACTACGTCTGTGTCCAGAATTTCTTCATTCTTGTAATGACATCACTCACACTGGATTAACGGTCCACCTTACTTCAGTATGACTTCATATTAACAATCACATTTTCAATGACCCTGTATCCAAATAATGACCCTATAACCCAATGACCCTATAACCAAATGCTGAGGTTCTTCTGGTTAGAAACTTAACACATCTTATGGAGAAACAATTTCACTCATAATAAGTGCATGTAAGTGTGTGCATGCTCAGTTGTGTTCGACTCTATGTGACCCTATGGACTGTAACCCACCAGGCTCCTCTGTTCATGGGATTTTCCAGGCAAGAATACTGGAGTGGGTTTCAATTTTCTTCTCTAAGGGATGTTCCTCCAGGGAGTGAAACCATGTCTCTTGCCTTGAAGATGATTCTTTGCTGCTGAGCTATTGGGGAAGTCCCACTAATAAGTAAGGACAGTTAAAGATGGGTTGGCTCAAATGTCTGGTGAAAACACACCTTATCTACACCTGCAAGCAGAGTGCAGAAAAAAAAAAAAAAAAAACAATAGCTGAGATTCCCTAAGCTTAAGAAAGAGACTTGTAAGTACCTAAAAAGGCTAGTGAAATGGCCAAGACGATGGGTCAAAAGGGATCCAAAACCAGTTAATGTGACAACTGGAGTCTTAAAGGTTATTAACCAGCCCAAGGACTCATCAAGTAATTAGGACAAAGGGATATATAACCTAATACCTAATATAGATCAGAAGCTTGAGTTTTTCTCCTTCTGGTTAAGGCAGAAGACAAGATGCCCTTCTCTCCATACCAGAATAGTTTCTGAAGAGACTTGATCATTCTCAGGTAAAAATCGTCCTAGTGAGTGGTAAGATGAAGAGATGAAGTGCCAAGGATATGTTTATGGAAAGTATTAGAAGTATTTAGTACTATAGCTAAATGAACTCCCAAGATGCAGTGACTTAATAAAATAATTTATTCCTTTCTCAGGCAGCAGTATGAGTTAAGGGGTTTGGGAAATGCAATTAGACCCTCAATATATGGTTTCCATCTTTGTCTAAAAAGTGATCATTTCAGTGGCAACATTTTCAAGTGGGAAGGAAGAGAAAGTCTGTATCTAATGGATTTAACATAGAGAAGTTGATCTTTAGGTTTTAGGCCTCACTTTCTACTGATGGCTATTGCCAAGATTTGACAACATTGTGCTTCTCACTGACAAGAGACAATGGGAACGGTGGCTAACAGCTGGATGACAAATGTTTTACTTATAAAATAAATATAAAATAGTGGACATTGAGGAATATGTCTGCCATAAGGATCACAGAAAATGTGATCTTATAGGGTCAAGTTATAAGGATCTCTGTCAATATGATTGTTTCTTGAGCAGCCTATCATTTCATACTTGACACCAACTTGTTAGACGTGAACATGGGTGCTTTGAAAACATAAAAAAAATTTGCTAATATAATTTCCAATACTAATCAAATGGTATGCTTTCTTCCTGCTCAGAACCTAAAGTTATGAAAAAAGAACTCTCCTACTACCATCTGCTTTTTCTCAGAACCAATCTGAGGGAACGTGGCTGTGGACAATTAGTAAATTAGCCTGAGTAACAATACTTTCTGTGCTTAAATGAATCCATCTTTACAATGATGATACCACAAGTAAATGTTATTCTCAGAATCTTTCTACACATGTTCAATTGTGCACCCCTTTTAATTGGATTAGCCATTAAACAAGAATAAACTCATTCATGAGAAATTACTTCTGCTTCTGATTTGTTTTTATGCTGGTATTGTTAGCAAAAATCAACAAGGACAAAAAATGTATTCCACTTATATTAAGAATGAAGCTAGATTAAGTGGACACTAATCAACATAAATTGAATAGTAAAATTGCAATCAGATCCCAATGGATATCAGTTTGAGCCGTGCTGATCACATTTTAACACATGTCTAGTGCAATGTCATTTGGTTTTGCAGATTCTTATCTCGTTGATCCACTCTAGTTATTAAAAGCTTGACTTAAGCAGCTAAACACAGATCTAAGAATGTAATGTTAGTGACAAGAATTTGGAATCAAACAATAGGTTTATCATAACAATCAAATGTTTAATAAGACATTCTTCTGATCAAAAGTTAGATTTTAAATGATGAAAATCCTTATTGCTTCATCTTTTTAAACCATGAGAAGGACATAATAGGCTTTAGTCAAAATTTTTCACCTATTTAAATTAATAAAGAGAAAAACAGCTAGTCAAAATCCAAGATTAGAATTACTGTGAGTCAACAGATTGTTTGAAACACAAATAGTGTTAGCTATAGAGCAATATATACTGAGAATTAATCTTCTGATTTATTCATGACACCCAATTGAAGATTTTGAATACACTCTTGTTTTCAAAAGTCCATGCATGTATGAGTGTTATTGAAAGCTTTTTTGGTAAATGAGGATCCACCAACTTTTATATTCATGGAAAAATGATTAAGTCTTTATTTTTTCTCATTAAATTATATGTTACTTATAAAGCAAGTGAAGAGCAATTACATATAGAAAATAGCCTAAGAAATCATATTCATCTCTCACAAAGATAACTTCAAATTAACATGTGCTTATCCAAATGTATTAATGAGTCATCTGATGACTACACTTAGCACAGTTTTACATACACTGTGACTAACAGTAACAGGTCAGTGTTAGTATGTTGGCATATGTGGATAAAGGAGGCTTAGTCCTGAGAGTCCATTCATGGGGTAAACCATCACTGTGTAAGACTGGACCTCTTAGTATATTTAAGTGTTGCCTGTATACAGTCTATTTTAAACAGGGAAGTTATATGCCTGGACACTTATAACAGGAAGTGGCATACACAGAATTATGTACTGCAGGTTCACTGCCTCAAGTTTGCCTTGATGATTGCTTTGTTGACCGCCTCTTTCACATCTTTGTTCCTCAAACTGTAGATCATGGGATTCAGCATGGGAATCACTGTGGTGTAAAACACAGCCACCATCTTCCCCTGCTCCACAGACTCTTCAGTGGGCCTCCTGAGATACATGAAGATGAGAGTCCCATAAAACATGGTAACAGTGGTCATGTGGGACCCACACGTGGAGAATGCCTTCCTCCTGCCATCGGCAGAGCGCATGCGCAGCACCGCCGCCATGATAAGGGTATAGGAAATGAGCACCACAGAGAGGGAATATGTGAAATTAATCCCAGCAATCACAATCATGGTGTATTCTTTAATGTGGACCCCTCCACAGGCAATCTTGATAAGAGGAGGGTCAGCACAATAGAAGTGGTTGATTTCAAAGTTTCCACAGAAGTACAGGCCATATGTCCACAGTGTGCAGATTAGGCTAACAGAGAATCCATAGATGTATGGCAAAGAGATGAGACGAGCACAGATAGTCCTGGACATTTTACTGCCATAAAGCAGAGGGTTGCAGATGGCCATGTAGCGATCAAAGGCCATCACAGCCAATATATATACTTCCACGTGGACAAGGGCTATGAAGAAGTAACACTGCACCAAGCACCCCACATAGGAAATGATTTTTGTCTCTGATAGTAAGTTTTCCAGCATCTTTGGAGTGACATTGGAAGAGAACCACACATCCACAAAAGACAAATGACTCAAGAAAAAGTACATGGGGCTCTGAAGCTGGGGGCTGATGCTGATCAAAATAATCATACCAATGTTCCCTATCAGAGTGATCATGTAAACTACTAGAAACACTACAAAAAAGAGAACTTGAAGCTCCTGATGACTGGTCAACCCAAGAAGAATAAATGCTGTCACATCTGTGAAATTTGGCATTGTCTTCACTTAGACCCAGTCTACATTGCCTATGGACAAATTAAAAGAAATTAATGGATTTATTTTATTCTTGAAAATTTTGAGTAATGTTTATCAGTGTTCTAGTTCAAATAATATAAAAATCAATGTAGACTTTGCACAAAGTCTACTATAAGACTATATAATCACATTTATTTCCTTTAATAGGCCTTATAGGTGATTTTTGCAATATTTATTAGTTTCTTAACTCTAAAACAGACAATTACATTCATATACTACTAGTATTAGACACTTATTTTTGCTAACATCATATAGTGCTAATAGAAGTAAAGCTAGACTGAGAGTCATCAGATAATGACTACATCCATTTCAACATATTATCTTTTGGGAAAAGACTTGAGACTCTTAAATGTAAATATTTAACCAAGGTCAGACAACCATTTTGTGCTGAACAGGGAAGTTAGAATAGTGAATCACTGAAATTCCATTAAACACTATTTTTGTGTATGATGGCTGTCTCTCATTGTCAATATTAATACAAATACACATGTAATATTAACTTACTCATTTCTCTATGACTTGGAAGGTATCTTTTTTTTTTTTAATGTACTTATTTATATTTGGCTGCGTTTGGGCTCCTCTTGGTTGGGGTGTGTGGGCCTCTCACTGCAGTGGCTTCTCTTGTTGTAGGGCACTGACTCTAGGTGAGTAGGCTTAAATATTTGTGGCTCACAGATTCTAGAGCTCAGACTCAGTAGCTGTGGCACCTGGGCTTAGTTGCTCCATGGCAAGTGGAATCTTCCTCCAGCCAGGGATCAAACTTCTGTCCCTTACATTGGTAGATAGATTCTTACCCTCTGAGCCACCAGGGAAGTCTAGAAGATATCTTCTTATCTATGCAATTTTATGGGATCACTGTCTTAAACCTTGGTCTTACAATCTAGTCATTGACATACTTTTCTACACTATGCCAGCATATGGTATCAAAAACTTTCATCTTATGAAAATCTTAGTCATGTTTTATTTTATTTAGCTATATATTTTACTTGCTTTATTACTGCTTCTTGCAGGATGAGATAAGAGGTATTGAACAACACAGACTGTATCAGTTTAACAGTTATCTCAGAAAAGTAAACTACAAATGGTTCAATCACCATATCAAGATTATATGAATAGATAAATTCTATATACATATAAAATAAAATTCAGATGCCATGTTTTTAAAAGTACTGTCTTATTTCAGATTCCACTGCTTTTCAGCAATAATTCATTATATGTCTAATTATTTATTTTCAAATTCAATGTCATTACAAGGAAAATGTCCACAAGGAATGTTTTCTCCGTTTAATACATTTCCCCACATAAGCCTTCTGAGAAGTAAACTTCTCTGAATACTTAGGGATGCATCTGTAGGATTAATATCATCTCGAGAATTTAAGATTCCTATAATAATATTGCTTAAAGAGAATATTATGACATAAGGTGGGCTGTAGTTGTAATTGCTTATAATAATTCAGTTACAGACATCAAAACTAATTTTATATAAAATATATTTGCTATATTACATTTATTATTTATTATATTATATCTAGAAGTATTCTAATTTTTATAATATGAAATTGAACAAGTTACATTAGATTCTGGTTTGTAACATACTTGATCATTTTTGAAAAGGGGTGAATGAAAAATATACAAATGAGCCATTTTAGGGAATGGAACTACTGTGAGACAAAAATGGAGCATGCTGATAAACACAGAAATAAGAAGAGGCAGGATGCACACAGAGGGGTCAAAGATCTCTTTAAGGATGTGACTTTTCAGTTATGGGCAAGTAGCCAGTTATATAAAAATATTGAGGAAAAAGAAAATGAAAATACAAAAAGTTAGAACATGAACTATTTTAAAAAGTATATAAACTTGGTGATTGTATCATGGCTTCCTCCAACTAGGACAGTTCAGTTCAGTATCTCAGTTAGGTCTGACTCTTTGCAACCCCATGAACCGCAGCACACAAGGCCTCCCTGCCCATCACCAACTCCCAGAGTCTACCCAAATTCATGTTCATTGAGTCAGTGATGCCATTCAGCCATCTCATCCTATGTTGTTCCCTTCTCCTTCTGCCTTCAATCTTTCTCAACATTAGGATCTTTTCAAATGAGTCAGCTCTTCACATTAGGTGGGCAAAATACTGGAATTTCAGTTTCAACATCAGTCCTTCCAATGAACACCCAGGCCTGATGTCCTTTAGAGTGGACTAGTTGAATCTTCTTGCAGTCCAAGGGACTCTCAAGAGTCTTCTCCAACACCACAGTTCAAAAGTGACAATTCTTTGGTGCTCAGCTTTCTTTATAGTTCAACTCTCACATCCATACATGACCACTGGGAAACCATAGCATTTACTAGATGGACATTTGTTGACAAATTAATGTCTCTGCTTTTTAATATGCTATCCAGGTTGGCCATAACTTTCCTTCCAAGGAGTAAGTGTCTTTTAATTTCATGGCTACAATCACCATCTGCAGTGATTTTGGAGCCCCCCCCCCCCAAATAAAGTCTGTCACTGTTTTCACTGTTTCCCCATCTATTTGCCATGAAGTGATGGGACCAGATGCCACGATCTTACTTTTCTGAATGTTGAGGTTTAAGCCAACTTTTTCACTTTCCTCTTTTACTTTCATCAAGAGGCTCTTTAGTTCTTCTTCATTTTCTGCCATAAGGGTGGTGTCATCTGCATGTCTGAGGTATTGATATTTCTCCCGGCAATCTTGATTCCAGTTTGTGCTTTCTCCAGCCCAGTATTTCTCATGATGCACTCTGCATATAAGTTAAATGATGTACTCCTTTTCCTATTTGGAACCAGTTTGTTGTTCCATGTCCAGTTCTAACTGTTGCTTCCTGACCTGCATAGAGTTTTCTCAGGGGCAGGTCAGGTGGTCTGGTTTTCTCATTTCTTTCAGAATATTCCACAGTTTATTGGAATTGTCAAAGGCATTGGTATAGTCAGTAAAGCAGAAGTAGATGTTTTTTCTGGAACTCTCTTGCTTTTCCGATGATCCAGTGAATGTTGACAATTTAATCTCTGGTTCCTCTACTTTTTCTAAAATCAGCTTGAACATCTGGAAGTTTATGGTTCATGTATTGCTGAAGCCTGGCTTGGAGAAATTTGAGCATTACTTTACTAGCATGTGAGATGAGTGCAATTGTGTGGTAGTTCGAGCATTCTTTGGCATTTCCTTTCTTTGGGATTAGAATGAAAACTGGCTTTTTCTAGTTCTGTGGCCACTGCTGAGTTTCCAAATTTGCTGATATATTGAGTGCAGCACTTTCACAGAATCATCTTTTAGGATTTGAAATAGCTCAACCAGAATTCCAACAACTCCACTAGCTTTGTTCATAGTGATACTTCCTAAGGCCCACTTGACTTCACATTCCAGCATGTCTGGCTCTAGGTGAGTGATCACTCCATCATGATTATCTGGGTCATGAAAATCTTTTTTGTACAGTTTTTTTTTGTGTATTCTTGCCACCTATTTTTAATATCTTCTTCTTCTGTTAGGTTCATACAATTTCTGTCCTTTATTGTCCATCTTTTCATGAAATGTTCCCTTGGTATCTCTAATTTTCTTTTTTTCCCCCTTTATTTATTTTCTTTACATTATTGTGTTGGTTTTGCCATACATTGACATGAATTCTAATTTTCTTGAAGAGATCTATTCTATTGTTTTCCTCTGTTTCTTTGCATTGATCATTGAGGAAGGCTTTCTTATCTCTCCTTGCTATTCTTTGGAACTCTGCATTCAGATGGAGATATCTTTCCTTTTTGCCTTTGCTTTTTGCTTCTCTTCTTTCCACAGCTATTTGTAAGGCATCCTCAGACAGCCTTTTTGGCTTTTTACACTTCTTTTTCTTGGGGATTGTCTGGATCCCTGTCTCCTGTACAGTGTTACAAACCTCTGTCCATAGTTTATCAGGCATTCTGTCTATCAGATCTAGTCCCTTAAATCTATTTTTCACTTCCACTGTATAATCAGAAGGGATTTTATTTAGGTCATACCTGAGTGGTCTAGTGGTTTTCCCCATTTTCTTCAATTTAAGTCTGAATTTGGCAATAAGGAGTTCATGTTCTAAGCCACATCCTGTTCCGGATGTTGTTTTTGCTGACTGTATAGAGCTTCTCCATCTTGGCTGCAAAGAATATAATCAATCTGATTTCAGTGCTGACCATCTGGTGATCTCTATTTATAGAGTCTTCTCTTGTGTTGTTGGAAGAGGGTAGCAACTCACCATTTGAAATTTGATTAATATCTGTGAACTATTTTCCTATCCCTGAAATCATTCATATGGGAATTAGATCCAACATAGAGAAAATGATTTGGGCACATAACATAGGCACTCATATATCAGTTCTGGTCTGGGTTCACCTGTACCCTATATTTTCATAATTATAGATCTTCTGGCTGCTGAGTGTGGATAAACTAAGCCAGATGAGATTTGTTGATTTTGACTGGGAGAAAGAGCTAAGACCAAGAATTTTCATATATAAAAACTCTCACCTCTGCTTGATGAACCCATAATTACCTAATTAACAGAGTTTGATTTGGATTATTGGTACAACTAATTATAAGAAGATGATATGGTTAGATAGCATCACCAACTGAGACATGGGTCTGAGCAAAGTCTGGGAGATAGTGAAGGACAGAGGAGCCTGGCATGCTGCAGTCCAAGGAGTCTCAAATAGCCAAATACAACTTAGTGACTGAACAACAACAGCAACTAAATATAAAATATATAAAAATTATCAAGGCACCTAAGAAACATAAAGTAATACTACTTCTCCAATTTCCCTTCCTGTGTGGTATGTGAGTTTTCTTCCACTTTTCATAATCATTAGCTCTGTGATAGTAGAGTTTGTCTTATTCATCTTAGAACACCTCAAACTGACTATATTAGTAGTTATATATTGTAGACATTAAGGGATATTCACACATGATTTTTAAGCATCCTGATCCCCAGATCAGCTTCATAGAATGCATTATTGTGTCCATAACTAATAAAATCTCTATCAAAAAATTATTCTAGTGGCAACAGGCTCAGCTTTAAGAGAATAGCTAACTTTTCTTGAGTCCTTACACAATATTTTATAAGCAAAAGTCCCATGAGAGAGATTCTAATTAGTGTATTTTTCTAAAATCTGGAAACAACTGAAGCACTGACAGACTAAGAGGCTTTCCTTACTGGCCAAACAGAAATGAAAACCAATTAATTGGACTCTAGTGGTACACTCTTAATACCTTTATATCACTGCTGCCTCTTTGATAACTTTTTCTAATATTATATTTCCCTGCATTTAAAATTTAGTTTGATTATTATCCAAAAAAGAGAAAATGTTATCCTTTTAATAAGTCATGCTTGATGAACCAGAAGAGTTTGGCATTGCCCTAGAGTATGAAAAACAGAGTTCTTGGACCACTGTTAATCTATGCCTTTCAAGTTCAGGTGATCCCATAGTCCTAGGGTCAGATGAGTGAAGTAACTTCTCATGGAGAAACACTTTATTATGTAACTGTGCATCATCTTTTAAAACAATTAAGCATGTAGAATGTATAATTTAGAAGTTAAAAAAAAAGTCACTTTCATTAACTTTTCAGGAATTTTACACACACACACACACACACACACACACACACACACACACACACACACACACATTACAGCAAAGGTATAATTATTTGCCCAATATAGTGAAAGATTAGGAAGCATGGTATGCTACAGTCAATGGAATGGCGAAGAGTAGGACACAGCTTAGAGACTGAAAAATAACAATCATTCCAAATGATGCAATACCTTCAATTCCACTCAGGTACATTTTAAAACACAATCTGAAAATCAATGATCTTTGTAGAAAAGACATAAAAAGCAAAACCTGAAGAGCAAAAATTCATGTAAGTCCCTATGGTAGCAAGGTATTCTTATGAATTTTTATATCAAGTATTAATATAAATAGTAACATTTCCCAAGTATATAATTCCAGACAATAAAACACTTGATAACAAATAGGTCCACAAAGAAGGTCTTAGTCTCCTCTTCAAAAAAGGGATAAAAATAAAAGATATGACTGCATTAATCTCTATTGCAGAGTATAAAACTTGCAGACCTACCTTCAGCAGCAACAAAAAAAAAATGATAATTTCTCACTATTTATAATAGAGTCTTGCACACTGAACACATTGAAAGCATCTCCCCAGGGAACTATCCAGATAATGATGAAACACATTATAATTAAAATTATAGAAACATCACAGGAGTAAGGGAAGTTAAGGAGGGTTAATCAGAAGAATGTTTTATGATAACATTAAGTGAACAATATCCTTAATATCATGGTATAATCTCTTCCATCTTCACATGGTATAATATCTGCCTCAGGAAAACATCTTGCACCTCAGGGAAACATTCTTGGTTTACATTATACAATATTGTTCAGTCACTTTCTTTTCTATTGTGCTTTAGTTCTAGTAAGCATGATCTTTCAGGCCAATCACAGCAATGCACACCCTATGCATCTCATGGCTGTTGAAGAGATCCCTGGTGCCTCAAAAGTACAGATCACATGGAAACATCTAGGTAGAATGAATACAAGTAGAGGTAGTTGGTGGAAAGTTGATTGCAGTAAAACAATTTATTAGTTAACTTAGGCTCTTTGGGAAGTCAGTAGAGCATCAGCCTCGATGTCAGTTAGATCAGAAATGAAATCTTAACTCTGCACCATAAGTAACGACCTGTCTTTGGAAAAGTAAGGATTTTCAGTTTCAAAGCTCATCTGTAGAAAAAGGAAACTGCTGTCTCACAGTGTGGTGTGGGGATTGCAGACAACATTAGTAAATTCTTAGCACAACACCTGTCTCTGATGAAGCAGTCAAAAAATTGAAATGACCTGTGTAGTTTCACCTATTAACAGTTCACAGGTAAGATCTCACCACCTATTTGTGATCGTGATCAGTATTGTCTCTGTGTTGAAGGGTTAAAAAAAAAAAAAGCATATGTAAAATAATTCCGAGGTTCAGTTTTTCCACAAAGCATAAATAGTAGGGCCTTCCCTTGTGCCTCAGATGGAAAAGAGTCTGCCTTCAATGCAGGAGACCCAGGTTTGATTCCTTGGTCCTGAAGATCCTCTGGAGAAAGGAATGACTATCCAGTATTATTGGTGCTTGCCTAGTGGCTCAGATATTAATGATAGCTAGCAGATTAAAGAATCTGAATGGAAACCAAAATTGTTCATGATCTCTGATTTGTACTACCTCAACTTTGCTGGAAAATCATGGACAGAATAATAATCAGGCAAAGATTTTCCTTGTATTCTTCAATGCCCAAGGACCCCAGACTACTTAGTTCCTTCTCACCTTTTATGCAGAAAAAGCATCAAGCAAACTCATTGGCACCATGTTATTAGATAATGTAAAGGAAACAATTAATTAATTAATTAAAAAATAACTTAACCTGCACTCCCTAGAGAAAAAGGAAATTTAAAGAGGAAAGCATTGTGTGTGTGAGTGTGTCTGTATGTGTATGTGTTAAAGAGGGATAGAGCAAGGAAGAGAGTGAAGGTTAAATACATTTTATACTATAGATGCTTAACTAAAACAGAATTGATAGATATATAAATAAATGTATGAATGAGATCCATTTTTTAAGGTATGTTAGAAAAACATCCTGAATTTCCTGAAAATGGCAAAATTGCTTGAAATTCACTGAAAGAATCCAGATTTGGGGAAATTATGAGCAGAAGTGATGTTGGAGATCAGATACTACATCCTAAAAATTAACTGGATGAATGACAATAAATAAGTGGTTCAAGATCACCCACAAATTAATTTGAATATTGGAAACTAAAACCAGGAACATGACTTAACCAATGATCTTGACATTATCATCCTTCATGCGAAACTGAAACAACTCTGAAAAGAGTAGAGAAAGTGGTTCACTTTTGAAAAAGAGAAAAAAAAGAAAAAGAAGTAACAAAGATTATTGAAATCCACTTGCCAAATTCACTTGCTAAATTTAGACTTAAATTGAAGTAGGGAAAACCACTAGACCATTCAGGTCTGACCTAAGTCAAATCCTGTACAATCATACAGGGGAGGTGACAAATAGAGTCATGGGATTAGATCTGATAGACACAGTGCCTGAAGAACTATGGACAGAGCTTCATGACATAGTACAGGAGACAGAGATCAAGAAGATACCCAAGAAAAAGAGTTCAAAAAGGCAAAATGGTTGCCTGAGACGGCCTTACAAATAGCTGAGAAAAGAAGAGAAACAAAAAGGCAAAACAGAAAAGGAAAGATGTCAATTTGAATGCAGAGTTCTAAAGAATAGCAAGAAGAGATAAGAAAGGTTTCCTCAGTGACCACTGCAAAGAAATAGAGAAACACAATAGAATGGGAAAGACTAGAGATCCCTTCAAGAAAATTAGAGCTACCAAGGGAACATTTCATACAAAGATGGGCTAATAAAAGACAGAAATGGTATGGACCTAACAGAAGAAGAAGATATTAAGAAGTGGAAAGAATACACAGAAGAACTATACAAAAAAGATCTTTATGACCTGCATAATCATGATGGTGTGATCGCTGACCTAGAACAAGACTTTCTGGAATGCAAAGTCAAGTGGGCCTTAGGAAGAATCACTACGAACAAAGCTAGTGGAGGCAATGGAATTCCGGTTGAGCTACTCCAAATCCTCAAAGATAATGCTGTGAAAGTGTTGTACTCAATATACCAGCAAATCTGGAAAACTCAGCAGT
Organism: Antilocapra americana; assembly: GCA_007570785.1. Lineage (NCBI taxonomy): Eukaryota > Metazoa > Chordata > Mammalia > Artiodactyla > Antilocapridae > Antilocapra > Antilocapra americana. The sequence continues at coordinate 7,802,149 of ML661334.1, read as the reverse complement.
GGCCGTAGGACTGGAAAAGTCAATTTCATTCCAGTCCCAAAGAAAGTCAGTGCCAAAGAATGTTCAAACTACCACAAAGTTGCACTCCTCTCACACACTAGCAAAGTAATGCTCAAAATCCTTCAAGTCAGGCTTCAACAGTACATGAACCTTGTACTTCCATACATTAAACCAGGATTTAGAAAAGGCAGAGGTTCAAGAGATCAAATTGCCAACATCTGCTGGATCATTGAAAAAGTAAGGGAGTTCCAGAAAAACATCTATTTCTTCTTTCTTGATGATGCCAATGCCTTTGACTGTGTGGATCACAATAAACTGTGGAAAATCCTTAAATACATAGGCATACCAGATCACCTGACCTCCCTGTTGATCTCTATGCAGGTCAAAAAGAAACAGTTAGAACTGGACATGGAACAACACACTGGTTGCAAATAGGAAAAGGAGTACGTCAAGGCTGTATAATGTCACTATGCTTATTTAACTTATATGCAGAGTACATCATGAGAAACTTTGGGCTGGAGGAAGCACAAGTTGGAATCAAGATTGCCAGACGAAGCATCAATAACCTCAGATATGCAGATGACACCACCCTTATGGCAGAAAGTGAAGAAGAACTAAACAGCCTCTTAATGAAAGTGAAAGAGTAGAGTGAAAAAGTTGGCTTAAAGCTCAACATTCAGAAAACTAAGACCATGGCCTCCAGTCCCATCACTTCATGGCAAATAAATGGGGAAACAGTGGAAACAGTGGCTGATTTTATTTTGGGGGCACTCCAAAATCACTGCATATGGTGACTGCAGCCATGAAATTAAGAGACTTACTCCTTGTAAGAAAAGTTATGACAGCATATTTAAAAGCAGAGACATTACTTTGTCAACAAAGGTCCATCTAGTCAAGGCTATATTTTTTCAAGTGGTCATTTATGGATGTGAGAGTTGGACTATAAAGAAAGCTGAGTGCTGAAGAAATGACTCTTTTGGACTGTGGTGTTGGAGAAGACTCTTGAGAGTCCCTTAGACTGCAAGGAGATCCAACCAGTCCATCCTAAAGAAGTCAGTCCTGAGTATTCATTGAAAGGAATGATGCTGAAGCTGAAACTCCTATACTTTGGACACCTGATGCAGAGAAGTGACTCATTGGAAAAGGCCCTTAAGCTGGGAAAGATTGAAGGTGAGAAGAGAAGCAGAAAACAGAGAATGAGATGATTGGATGGTATCACCAACTCAGTGGACATGAATTTGAGTGGACTCTGGGAATTGGTCTTGGACAGGGAGGCCTGGCATGGTGCATTCCATGGAATCGCAAGGAGTCAGACACTACTGAGTGACTGAACTGAACTGAGAATTTACTTGTGAAAACAAGAGCTATGAAGTCAACTTGTTGAATTCTCATTCTGGCTTTAGCAATTTTTATTCAAGCACTCTGGACAATGTTTTTTTTTTTTTTTAATGTTTCTCAGCTTCATCATTTTTTTCTACTCACAATGGATGCTAGGGCTATTTTGAGAATTAAACAATGGAAATTATGCAATACAAAAAATATTGTTCTCCATACATGTCTGTGTGCATGTATGCATGCTTAGTCATTTCTGACACTTTGTACACCCATGGACTGGCTAGTTCTCATTGATGGTAGCTATCAGTCATCAAGTCAAGAATCCTAGAGAATGGCATTCAATATATTTCAAATTCTTTATCATCCACAAAAATGACTCAATGAATTTTATAAGTGACAGTATCTGAAATAGTAAATATCTAATCATTGGTATTTCGTTTTTCTATCTTGTCATTTATAAATCATAAATCTAGTTTTGGTAATGCACATGACTGTCCAAATAAGAAAGCAGAATTGTGATGGTTATAAATATATAAATGTGTAATATAGATATCTATATATCTATGAAGAAATAACCATCTTTGGAAAGAAATCTTTGTCATGACTCTTCTGCTGAATAATGCAGGCAGAATTCACATTATTTGTCGATTGATACATTTCCCTAAAAGATTGCACATATAGGTGATTATTAAATAATTACTTTTTTAGATAGTATTTTGCACTAAATGAATTCTCTGGAGAAATAACAATGAGATACAATGCAGATTTGCCATGGGATGCAACTGCTTTTCTAATGTTTTTCCTTTTGAGATTCAATGTCAATATTTTTCTTCATAGGTTGGGAAGTTCACATCATAATATTTATGTCTGCCATTGATACTCATACCATATTCTGTTACCCATAATATTTGCTTAATCCAATTTAATGCAATTTCTTCCACACAATTATCATATCTTTGTGCCACAACCTATTACCATCTCACTTTGGGTTATGGTCTGAATAGTTTATTTAACATCCGTGTATCAAAATCTTGACTCCCAATACTTCTGAATATGACTGAATTTGTAGATACAGTTTTTAAAGAAGAAATTAAATTGTAATGAGTTCATATGAGTGCATCTTAACCGAAGATTACTAGTGCCATTTTTAAGAAAGGAGATTAGGACACAAAAGTACACACAGGAAATACTGTGACAGACACAGGAGGTGATGGTCGTCCATAAGCCAGACAGAAGCTTCAGCATGAAATCAGCCTTATTAATGCTTTGATCTTGACTTACTATCCTCCAAACTGGAAGGAAATTAATCTCTTTTGTTTAAGCCATCCAGTCTGTGATACTTAATTATAGCAGCCCTCTCAAACTAATATGCTCTGCCTTCTGTAGACAGAGACTGCTTTCATATTCAAAGGAAGCTTTGTTTCTTTGAAGAGTATCATTTTTAATATCTTTTAAACCATTATAGTATACATTCAAAATGTGCACAAAACATAATTTTTTATTGGGTCACAGAGTCGGACATCACTAAGCATGTGCAGGCATTAATTAAGTTCATGAGGGCAAAGCAAAGCCTCCATGACTTAATCACTTCCCTAAAGTCCTCACACCCAAATAGCAATTGTTCTTTTATTACTGTAAGTGTAGAAATCAAATTGCCGGCATTCATTGAATCACGGAGAAAAGAAAGGTGTTCCAAAAAAAAAAAAAATCTATTTCTGCTCCACTGATTACACTAAAAGCTTTGACTGTGTGGATCACACAAACATAGAGACATAGGAGTACCAGACCACCTTAGCTGTCTTCTGACAAACTTCTATGTCAGTCAAGAAGCAATAGTTAAAATCTGACGTGGAATAACAGACTGGTTCAAAATTGGGAAAGGAATATGCCAAGCCTGTATGTTGTCAACTTGTTTATTTAACATATGCAGAATACATCATAAGAAATGCTGAGCTGGATGAATAATAAGCTGGAATCAAGATTGCTAGGAGAAATATCAACAATCTTAGATATGCAGAAATCTCTCTAATGGCAGAAAGTGAAGAGGAACTAAAGAGGATCTTGATTAGGGTGAAAGAAGAGAGTGAAAAAGCTGGCTTGAAACTCAGTATTCAAAACACTAAGATCATGAGTTCAGTCCCATTGTTCATGCGTGCTCACTCACTTTAGTCATGTCCTACTCTTTGTGACCCCATGGACTGTAGCATGCCAGGCTTCTCTGTCTATGGGGATTCTCCTGGCAAGAACACTGGAGTGGGTTGTCATACCCTCCTCCAAGGGATCTTCCTGACCCAGGGATCGAGCCAGCATCTTTTGTATTCTTTATGTCTCCTGCATTGGTAAGCAGGTACTTTACCACTAGTGCTACATGGGTTGTCCCATCACTTCATGGTCAGTAGAAGGAGGAAAATTGGAAGCAGTGACAGATTATATTTTCTTGGACTCCAAAATCACTGTGGATGGTAACTGCAGTCATAAAATTAAAAGAGGCTTGCTCTTTGGAAAGAAAGCTATGGCAAATCTAGATAGCATATTAAAAAGCAGAGATATTACTTGGCTGACAGAGGTCTGTATAATCAAATCTATGTTTTTTTGTTGGTGATGGTTTTTGTTTTTGTTTTTCTTTCTTTCTTTTTTTTAGTAGTCATGTATGGATGTGAGAATTGGACCATAAAGAAGGCTGAGCACCCAAGAACCGATGCTTTCAAATTGTGGTGCTGGACAAGACTCTTGAGAGTCTTTTGGACTGCAAGGAGATCAAATCAGTCAATCCTAGAGGAAATCAGCCATGAATATTCACTGAGAGGACTGTTGCTAAAGCTGAAACTCCAATACTTTGGCCTCTCATCACCAACTTAACAGACATGAATTTGGGCAAACTCCAGGAGATAGTGAAGGACAAGGAAGCCTAGTCTGCTGCTATTCATAAGGTCACAAAGAGTCAGACACGACTGAGTGGCTGAACAGCAATAACATAATGCCCATTACATTACAATACTAAACTTATGCATTCTTCCTATTTTTGAGAAATATCTAGAGTGCTTCCTGATGTGGCTATTACAAAAGACATTCTTGTTCTTGTCTCCATATGAATATATTCATGCACTTCTGCTTGATAATTTTTTTGATAGAATTGCTGGTTTACAGATTAAGTGTATATTCTGCTTAAACTGGCAAATAGTTTCACAAACTGGTTATATGAATTGCTTTCCCATTAGCACCATTTATGTAGTTTTGTTCCATGGTCTCACCAATATTAATATTACAAGATGTTTATAAAACTTTTTGTATGCTAGGTTTGTGTGTAGGTACACATATTTTATAGTTCTAATTTGCATTTCCCTAATTACCATTGAATTTGAAGATACGTTACATGTTACTCGGTTGTTTGAATATCTTTGTTGAGAGCCTGTTCATGATTTACTTTTTTTTTAAAATTCACTTCCATGAATTAATTGGGCAGTGTTCTGACATATTATAATGAATTAGGCTTAAATCACATTAAGCTTTCTAGCTCTGACACTTAATACCTGTAATCTGTGGTAGTCATTTAACAGCTCTTTGTTTCAGGTTCTCCCAAGTACAATCTGAGACAATAACATCACATGTCTGAGTTGTCCCAATAGCCATTGACATCTGTAAATATCTGGGGGAAAAGATCTGTAAAATAAATGCTGATTATTGTTTGGCATATAAGCAACACTATATATGGATTGTCTATTCATTTATCTTCAAAGTTTTATGTTTGGTCTTTCACTAGTATCACTTGTTATCCTAACACCCACACTAAGCTTAATAAATTATGAAGTCATCCAATTTTTTTTTCTACTTTAAAAATGCAGAATAAAAACCCTTTTAGCTACCTTCTCTTCCTCCCTCTTTATAATTTATTTTCAGTAAATCAGTTCTGTCTTTTGAACTACCCAAATTTATACTGTTGTTCCATTTGGTCTGTATTTATATACATTTAGTCACAAGTTTATTTTCATTGATGGATTTTATTTTCTTTGTGTTAAGTGTTAATCTCTCAGTCATGTCTGACTCTTTGTGACCCTATGGACTGTAGCTAACCAGGCTCTTCTGTCCATGGTATTCTCCAGGAAAGAATACTGGAGTGGGTTGCCATTTCTTCTCCAGGGTATTTTCCCAATCCAGGGATTGAACGTGGCTCTCCTGCAATCTTTACCTTCTGAGTTACCAGGGAAGCTCTTATTTTCCTTGTACTCCATCCTAACTGGAAAGTTTCTTCACAAGTTCTAGCTGTTCACTTTACTCACTATAGTCCCATGGCATTAACATTAACTTTTATTTCTTTCAAATACTAAATGTATATTTTGTATAATATAAATTCAGTATCTGAAGTTAATAGTATCCTTCCTTTTTTTTTTTTTCCCTTTCCTATTTCTTTGGAAATTTGCATGAACAAGGACTTTATCTATGGAAGTTCCTTCATGTATGAGTGGTTGATAGTTCATTTCTGTGTTTATGGTTTCAGTCCCACAAAGCTTATTTTAAACTAGGTACACCTTAAATTCATTTTAAATGAATTTGACAGCTCATGAAAGCACTGTAAATCTAAACCCAAAATGACCAAAAAATTGACATATTATTTTTTTCACTTTCAATAAAAATTATTTTTAATTTGTCCATTCATCAAAATCTAAGTAAACTACTTTGATTTTGTTGTGGCTGCTGTTATTGCTGACTCTATACCTCTGTAGAAGTTATAGGTAGGCCTACAACTATCTTAGTTTCTTGAGAGGCGTCTATTCTAGCTCCTTGCTTTGTGTGAACCTTATCACCGGCCTCATATTTTGTCAGATGGTTGTACTTAAAGTCCGAGTTACCTTTAGATGACCTGTTGGCCTCAGTATGTATGAAACACAAGTCTACATGATTAGAAGAGGTGGTGATGGATTGGACTATTTCTCATCACTTTGAGATTTGAATTGCAGTTTCTTTGTCTCTAACAGGAAAAATAATTTCAGTTCCATGGGGTTTCCATTGAAAATAAGTATTTTCTACTCTTAATATTCTGTGAAATAAAGTGAGATAAGGTAAAGGACTGTGTGGTTTACAAATTGCTATTCAAATGTGAAGTATTACTATTATTATGTTTTATATATATATTATGGAATTATTTTATATTATTACAGCTGTGTTTTAAGCAATATGAGTGGACATAATAGTTTTAGACACATGTATTATCAAGAAAGCTGAGCACTGAGGAATTGATGCTTTTCAACTGTGGTGTTGGAGAAGACGCTTGGGAGTCCCTTGGACTGCAAGATCAAACCAGTCAATCCTAGCGGAAATCAGTCCTGAATTTCATTGGAAGGACTGATGCTGAAGCTGAAAGTACAATACTTTGGCCACCTGATGAGAAGAACTGACTCATTGAAAAAGACCTTGACTCTAGGAAGACTGAAGGCAAGAGGAGAAGGGGATGATAGAGGATGAAATGGTTGGATGGAATTACGGACTCCATGGACATGAGCTTGTGCAAGCTCCTGGAGTTGGTGATTGACAGGGAAGCCAGTCTTGTGACTTTGTCATCCGAGTGAGGGGGCATCCTGATGGCTCCTGGCATTTATCAATAGCAACATCCCAAGCTTCCCTCCCACAGTGATCAGATAGATCCCCAGGAACAGTACAAAGAGGATGGGCTGAAGATCTGGATGATCTGTTAATCCAAAGAGAACAAAGTCAGTCACCAAGGTGGAATTTCCTCTGTCCATTTTCTTAGGTGCCAGCATTGTTCACTTAGATAAATTAAAATAAGAAGTGAATGAGAAGTCTATCACACATTTCTTCTCTCTTTTTCTTGTATTCCCTTTCTCTCTTTTTCTTCTACCCTCATTTACCCTCACACATAGCTAATATCCGACATAGTCTAAGACTGAAGGAGGTAAGAATTTTAATACAGTCATAACCCTGTTATGTGCAGATGATTCCCAAACAGAATAGCTCCTGTGTCTCCACCTTATTTTGTTTTTGTTTTTGCATAAATTTATTTATTTATTTATTTTTCTTTACATTATTGCATTGGTTTTGCCATCCTTATTTTGGAATGAGGGAATTATGACCCAAAGTTTATTTACAATGGCTTCAACCACCAACTGTTACTTACAGATTGCTATAAAATTGTAGATTCATCATTGGTCCCAGGGATGATTCTGGACAAAATGGTGAACATGTTTGGAAACACTTTTGCAGTCTTTAACAGTATGTGCATATTTATTTGTTTATTAGTCATGCCACATGCAGGATCTTAGTTACCTGACCAGGGATCAGGGACCTGGCCTGTGTGCCCTGCAGTGGAAGCAGTGTCTTAACCACTGGACCACCACGGAAGCTTCCCAGTATGTGCATACTTAGAAACTCAAACTTTGAGAATTACATTTCCTACTTACTGTAAAATTGTTGTTTTTTAGTTGCTAAGTGATGCTCAACTCTTCTGTGAGCTATAGTCTACCGGGTTTCACTGTCCATAGGATTTCCCAGGCAAGAATACTGGAGTGGGTTGCCATTTCCTTCTTAAGGGGATCTTCCTGACCCAGGGATTGAAATTGCATCTCCTGCATTGGCAGGTGGGTTCTTTACCACTGAGTATTAGAGTCCTACGTTATAAGAATTTGAAGAAAAATTACTGAGGCCTATTTTATTGATCACTCATCTCCAACTCTTTGCTAACTCATGGACTATAGTCTGCCAACCTCTTTTATTCATGGAATTCTCCAGGCAAACATACTATTGTGATCAGCCATTCTCTTCTCCAGGGGATTTTCCCAACCCAGGAACTGAACCTGAATATTCCACATTGCAGCCAGATTCTTTACAGTCTCAGCCACCAGGGAAGTCTCACTTTACTACTATGTCCCCACAATACAGGAGGATGCAGCATTCCTTTGTGAATAAACCAAAGACAAAACCTGCAGATTCAGAAATAACAAACCCTATATAAATTAGTGGAAAACTTTTTCATTCAGAAGAATTTATGTGAATAAATCAAGAGAGACTTGGATAGGGGAAAAGAGAAGTGGCAAAAACTTAGATCATAGTTTTGTTTGCTTATCCATTTATTTATTCATTTTTCATTTATCCAAGATAGCACTTAAGGAGTTTATAGCATATAACACAATTTGGTAACTTTGTGCTGCTAGTGGAACAGAAATTTGACTCTAACCTTCCTAGCAGCATATAGTTTAATTAATATAATAGTTCAATTTATATAATATATAAACACATATTATATATATAATATATAGTTCAATTTATATAATAAATAGTTCAATTATCTTCTTTACAGACTTACAATGTCCAGAAGTTATAAAAAAATAGTCAACAGAGAATCATTCTTAATGCAGAGTTTACATGATACTAAATATAATGAAAGGATTATACTTTCAGGAAAAGATTATCAAGTTCAAATTATATAGATGATGATGAAAGAATAAAATGAGCAATTCTTGTTCCATACTTCTCATTACAGATTCAACATATTTTTATTGTGGATGCTCAGTATTGTCATGTGTTATTTTATAAGCTATATACTACATAAGATAAGAAACAAAAACTCAAACACCTGTGGGAGCCATAGAGATAATAAGGGTAAATATGTGTCTGTATGACAAGTCACTTTAGTCATATCTGACTCTTTGTGAGTCAGACCCCCTGGACTACAGACCAGCAGGCTCCTCTGTCATGGAATATTCCAGTCAAGAATACTGGAGTGTGTTGCCATGCCCTCCTCCAGGGGATCTTCCTGACCTAGGGATGGAACCCGTGTCTGCTAAATTTCCTGCATTGGCAGCTGGGTTCTTTACCACTAGTGCCACCTGGGAAGCCCATCAGAGTGATTATAAGAATGAACTTAAATGAATTAGGTGGAGGCTCTGAGGATAAATGATCAATAGCCACTCAGGATAGTCTAATTTTAACTGGTTGTTCCAAGTTGTGTGATCTAAGATCGTGTGTGTGTGTGTGTGTGTGTGTGTGTGTGTGTGTGTGTGTGTATCACTCAGTTGTGTCACTCTTTGCAACCCCAAGGACTGTAGCCCACCGTCCTCCTCTGCCATGGAATTCTCCAGGAAAGAATACTAGTGTGGGTTGCCATTCCCTTCTCCAAGGGATATTTCTGACTCAGAGATTGAACCTGAGTCTCCCACATTGCAGACAGATTCTTTATCATCTGAGCCCTATAAGATTTTAAGTGAAGTGAAGTCACTCAATCATTTCCGACTCTTTGTGACTCCATGGACTGTAGCCTACCATGGTCCTCCATCCATGGGATTTTCCAGCCAAGAGTACTGAAGTGGGTTGCCATTGTCTTCTCCAGAGGATCTTCCTGACCCAGAGATTGAACCCAGGTCTCCCACATTGTAGGCAGATGCTTTACCATCTGACCCACCAGGGAAGTCTTAAGAGCTAAGACCTTAACAGCTTCTAAATTTAAAGACATATCAAAATGTATTGTTTTTTATGTAAAACTTACAAAATACAGTATTGGCAAATAATCTGAATTTTAAACCTATTCTTAACCAGAGCAAAACAAAAGAAATCTGTGGGCTTGATCTATTGAAATGCAGATAACAATATATTGGCTATATTTACAGTATCTAAACTGTTCCTAGAGGTTGAATGAAGTACCCTCAGAAGTTAGCTACTTTAATTTTGTGATACTTTCAAGATGGCATATGAGTTAGTCATTAAAATAAGGTAATCTTTGTACACAAATAGCAGTCAACCCTACATGTATGTGAGTCACTTTGCCAGGAAAATAAAGGTAAATGGTAATAGTTCTTGCCCCACAATTTCTGTTTGGTGTCTTCATGGTAAAGGAGATAAATGAAGAGAAAATTAACATTAGAAGTGATTAGTTCAATATTAAAGATTTGAATGGAGGAATTAATTGTGTTCTAGAATCAATATATGGATCAAAGAATAATAACATTTAACAAGAGCTTGAAGGAAAACTAAGAATTTTCTACAAGGACAAGGATAAAGAGTACTTTCAGATAGAGGAAACATGCAGAGACAAAATCCTTTCAAGAGAAATCAAATAAACCCATAGGTATATTTTCAAGGATGAATTTTCTACAAGGAAGAATTTTTTACAGTACAAAGAAAACATTTTAAAGGGAAAACAGTTAAATAAACTGAAAGTCCCCATAACTGGCTAAGAAGTTAAGATGCCTTTGAAAGCTACAAGGTAGCATATCTCTGAAATTTTCTGGAAAGTATATATTACACCCAAATTATGGCAATGGATTAGATCCAATGTTTTCTGTTAATTTGTCAAAGAAATAATTTGCAGGGCTTAAATCTATATCTTCGGTCTTTGGGAGAAAAAGGCAATAATTAGAAAAACAGAATTTATGTAAATAACAAAAATACTCTTATCAGAGCACTTGGGTTTCTCTGGCTTATTGGTACAGATTCCGCTTGCAATGTAGGTAGACCAGGGTTCAGTCCCTGGGTGGGGAAGATCTGCTGAAGTAGGAAATGGCAAACCACTCCAGTATTCTTGCCTGGAAATATCATGGACAGTGCAATCGATGGGGCACAGAGAGTCAGGCACGACTGAGCAACTAACTCTTTCACTCACCAGAATGACGAGTCCATTTGGAAAGTATTCATTTTGAATATACAAAGCTTCCAATTCAATGGCATAAAGATACTTATCTAATCTTTAAATCTATACACTTATGCCCTGCTAAATAACAGCATCTGTTTGGTCACTGTATTGCCTTTAAAAACTAATAAAGACAAAAATATGATAAAGTTTCTTGTAGCCAAAGCTATGATTTTTCCAGTAATCATGCATGGATGTGAGAGTTGGACCATAAAGAAAGCTGAGCAATGAAGAATAGACACTTTTGAACTACTGTGCTGGAAACTCTTGAGAGTCCCTTGGACAGCAAGGAGATCAAATCAGTCCATCCCAAAGGAAATCAATCCTGAATATTCACTGGTGAATCTGAAGCTGAAGCTCCAATACTTTGGCCACCTGATGCAAAGAGCTGACTCGAGGGAAAAGATCTATATGTTGGGAAAAATTGAAGGCAAGAGAAGAAGGGAACAACAGAAGATGAGATGGCTAAATGGCATCACTGACTCAATGGACATAAGTTTGAGCAAACTCGGAGCTAGTGATGGACAGAGAAGACTGGCATGCTACACTTCATGTGGTTGCAAAGAGTTGTACATGGCTAACAACTAAATCACAAAAGACAAAAATAGATATAATCAAAAAATAGAAGAGAGATTTTAATCAGAATACTTTCCATTCTTTCCTTTAAATAAATTCAATGATCATACTCCACAATTCAGGGAAACAAACAAACAAACAAACAAACTATATTTTGATAGTAGTACTTCCTCCCATGCACATGGTTGCTTCAATTTTACAAAGCAGTTATGCTATTCTATATTATTTTACCTTTAGAAAAGTCCTGCAACTGATATAAAGATGTATTAATAATGAGGATAATAGGTCATAGATAAACATTGTTTGCTATAACCTGAGTTTTTTATATTTCAGTTTTCAAAACTATTCAGCAAGGCTTCCCTGGTGACTCAGTGGTAAAAAATCTTCCTGTTAATGCAGCGGAGATGGGTTTGATCCCTGGTAGGATGAATCCATATGTTGTAAGACAGCTAAGACTGTGCACTGCAATTATTATGAAAGCAAATGTTTTAAGTACTTTCAAATATTTATAATTTTCACACATTTTAAATTGTCTGTGTTGAAGTTAGTAATAATAATCTCTTTTTAAAATCACATCTGCCTGAGTTTCTCCTCCTTTCTCTTTTTTCATCTTTATTTTGCCATCCATGATACTTATCAAGAGTGCTCTAATTATGTTTTTGTCTAATGCACACTTTAATGGTCTGTGGTAATTGGAAAACATAATTCTCAACATCTCAGTTAAAAATTCTTTGCAAACTTAAATGTGCATCTTTCAAATATAAATGACGTTAAAGATTTTTTATAAATTCAGTCGTTTCTTTAGAGATAAAGCCTTCCTTTTTCCACTGAAACTTTCTGAACTTTTAATAGAAATTCAATTGGAGATTGGTTCTGTTTCCATAAACAAATGCTTATAGAGCTTGAGATATGTCAAAGACTCATGTCCAGTGGCTATAAGAATGACTTTTGATAAATTTCCATTTAATTTTTACTACACTATTTCCTGTGGCTAGAAATATTGTTTATTTGATGCTTATCAAAGTGGTAAATAAATTTATCCTCCACAAATCTTTCATTTTTAAGCTCCTTTTCTGATAATGGAATACTATTTAATTTGTATTAAATTATTATATCAGCTATATCTCAATATGAAATAAAATTTAAAGTTTGGGGAAAAAATTATTGGAGACATTGCTGAACTAGTTTTAAAATAACCATGAGTATTTTGCTCTCTGTCAGAGAAATATCGCACACAGACATTCAGTGAAGTTGAGCAAGGCAAGGACTAGACATCCTTCTAAAAACGGTTTTCTCATGGGACATTGATATTCTTTTTTTTTTTTTTTCTTTTTTAATGTTCAGTTTGAAATTCTGGATCATTAGTTGTTAAGATAAGTCATATCTGCTTTTTGAAAGTCTAGTTTACTTTTCTTTTCTCAAGAAATATAACTGAAATAAACTCGACATTAGGTTTCACTGGCTCAATATTTATTTTTTTTTTAATTTTCTTTAATTTACTCTGTTGGTTTTGCCATATATTGACATGAATCCACCATGGGTATACATATGCTCCCCCTCCAGAACCCCTCTCCCTCCTCCCTCCCAATTCCCTCTCCCTAGGTCATCCCTGTGCACCAGCCCCTAGCATCAAACCTGGGCTGGCGATTGATTTCACATATCATAATTAACATGTTTCAATGCCATTCTCCTATATCATCCGACCCTTGTCTTCTTCCACAGAGTCCACGAGACTGTTCTATACATCTGCGTTTCTTTTGCTGTCTCGCATGCAGGGTTCTCGTTACCATCTTTCTAAATTCCATATATATGCGTTAGTATACTGTATTGTTGCTTTTCCTTCTGGCTTACTTCGCTCTGGATAATAGGCTCCAGTTCTGTCCACCTGAGTAGAACTGATTCAAATGAATTCTTTTTAATAGCTGACTAATATTCCATTGTGTATATGTACCACAGCTTTCTTATCCATTCGTCAGTTGATGGGCATCTAGGTTGCTTCCATGTCCTGGCTATTGTAAACAATGCTGCGATGAACATTGGGGTACACGTGTCTCTTTCAATTCTGGTTTCCTAGGTGTGTATGCCCAGCAGTGGGATTGCTGGGTCATATGGCAGTTCTATTTTCAGCTTTTTAAGGAATCTCCACACTGTTCTCCATAGTGGCTGTACTAGTTTGCATTCCCACCAACAGTGTAAGAGGCTTCCCTTTTCTCCACATCCTCTCCAGCATTTATTGCTTGTAGACTTCTGGATGGCAGCCATTCTGACTGGTGTAAAGTGGTACCTCATTGTGGTTTTGATTTGCATTTCTCTGATAGTGAGTGATGTTGAGCATCTTTTCATGTGTTTGTTAGCCATTTTTATGTCTTCTTTGGAGAAGTGTCTGTTGAGTTCTTTGGCCCACTTTTTGATTGGGTCATTTATTTTTCTAGAATGGAGCGGCAGGAGTTGCTTGTATATTTTTGAGATTAATTGTTTGTCCGTTGCTTTGTTTGCTATTATTTTCTCCCATTCTGAAGGCTGCCTTTTCACCTTGCTTTTAGTTTTCTTTGTTTTGCAGAAGCTTTTAATTTTAATTAGGTCCCATTTGTTTATTCAACATAGTTTTGGAAGTCTTGGCCACAGCAATCAGAGCAGATAAAGAAATAAAAGGGATGCAGATTGGAAAAGAAGAAGTAAAACTCTCACTGTTTGCAGATGACATGATACTCTACATAGAAAACCCTAAAGACTCTACCAGAAAATTACTAGAGCTAATCAGTGAATATAGTAAAGTTGCAGGATACAAATCAACACACAGAAATACCTTGCATTCCTATACACTAACAATGAGAAAACAGAAAGAGATATTAAGGAAACAATTACATTCACCATCGAAACAAAAAGAATAAAATACTTAGGAGTATTTCTACCTAAAGAAATAAAAGACTTATATGTAGAAAACTATAAAACACTGATGAAAGAAATCAAAGAGGACACAAATAGATGGAGAAATATACCGTATTCATGGATTGGAAGAATCGATATAGTGAAAATGAGTATACTACCCAGAGTAATCTATAGATTCAATGCAATTCCGATCAAGCTACCAGAGGTCTTTTTCAGAGAATTAGAACAAATAATTTCACAATTTGTATGGAAATACAAAAAACCTCGTATAGCCAAAGCAATCTTGAGAAAGAAGAATGGAACTGGAGGAATCATCCTACCTGACTTTAGGCTGTTCTACAAAGCCACAGGCATCAAGACAGTATGGTACTGGCACGAAGACAGAAATATAAATCAATGGAACAAAACAGATAGCCCAGAGATAAATCCACACATCTATGGAAACCTTGTCTTTGACAAAGTAGGCATGAATATACAATGGAGAAAAGACAATCTCTTTAACAAGTGGTGCTGGGAAAACTGGACAGCCACTTGTAAAAGAATGAAACTAGAACACTTTCTAACACCATACACAAAAATAAACTCACAATGGATCAAAGGTCTAATCATAAGACCAGAAACTATAAAACTCCTAGAGGAAAACATAGACAAAACATTCTCCGACATAAACCAAAACAGGATCCTCTATGACCCACCTCCCAGAATATCGGAAGTAAAATCACTGGCTCAGTATTGTCAAACTGCTTTCCTCTGGATTGGAACAAACCAGAATAAGCTAGGTAACACAGAAAATATAGATTTGTGTAACTTAATGAGTTTGATTCACAAAGATATTGATATCATATGTGTTTATACTTTACTATATACTGATGTAAGAAAAAAAAAAAAAAAAACTTTACTTGTAATTTAGTAGGAATTATTGCTCCAAAAACCAGTGGTGTCATTTATGGTAAATTGATAAACATAGTAAATATTCGATAGAATCTTGGAGTTCCAAGAATTTCCTCTTCTCCCTCACTAAGAAAAACACACCACAACAAGAAAAATATCAATCATTCAAAGTACAAAGCTCACCTCTTCAAGGGACACTGTTACCTGGAATACAACTCATTGAAATGTTTATAGGAGAAAAGCTTGCTCCCTTCTGGGTCCATTTAAAATAATGTAGCAGATTATTTTTGAACTGTTGTCACATTTACTAAAAATTTTAAGTGCCCAAGGCTACAAGTTTGTAGTCATTTAAGATGAAATGAGTATGAGAATAGGGTATACTGAAGCCAAGATAAGGACAACAGAAAATGGAAGTAAGAGTTATTGAAATTCAATTTCAGTCTAGAAACTATCTCAACTGGTCATAAAGACATAGACAAGTCTCTGAGAATAGCTTGGCAAGCGATGATATTTTAAGATAGTAAATGAAGAAGACAGATAAGTCATGCAGGTGATGGACTCATGCATCTCAAGTGAATATAAATTTCCCAAGGAGATCTGCCCTTGTCTATTGTACCACAATAAACCCCAGCTCTTCTCCCTCCTTTGTTGTTCCAATCCAGTATCTCACAAATGTAAGGACAAGGTACAGTAAACACAGTGGTTTATCTGATTACAGTAAACACAGTGGTTTTGCACTACCCAATGCTATATCAGTAAATTTTTATAACATAAAAATATTAAAATATTATAAAACAATATTTTTATCTTGCTTTTGATGAATTTCTCCCATGTTCTTCAGGGTCCTCACCTATTCAATATCAGACTTTATCTACATAATTTTTTAGTCAGTTTAATTTTTTGTTAGAATGAGTATAATTCCTGTTGAATCTGTCTCTTTTTTAAATTATTTCATAGTTTTTTTTTGGAGGGGTGGGATATTCTTTCAATAGATATTATTCTAAAAAGGTTTATATGATTATCATATATAACCATATTCAATGTGTGTTAAATTACTGAATGAATGAAAATAATGTTATTTGTAGAATGATGAGTGTAAACACAGACCAATCTAAATAAAAAATATATGCACAGTGACTCATTTTAACTAGCTAAGAAATTAAGATAGCTTTAAAAACTGCTTTTGTTTTTATCTGACTCCTACTGGGTGAAGATCCAAAACTGGAACAGTAAGAGAAAGTGTAGATCAGAAGTCAGAATTTTCATTCCTACTTGACCCAAGGAAAGATTCTCTCAGAGATATTAGTAGCCCAAGTGATGAGTTTGCTAAGAATGATTTATACCCACCTTATAATTTGGAGCTTTTATCTCTAAAGCATTTTCCAGCACACTCTGAAAAAATATTTGCATTGTTATTGTAAATCTCCTGAGAAATAGTAACCTATAATGATTTATACTCATTAGAGTCTTGGGATTTTCACAATGATATTTCATCAATTTGAGTTATTTTGAACTGATGGCTTTGGATTGTCAAGAGATTTTTGCATTATGGACCACCACTTTTTTCAATTGAGTCAATAGAACAGTTAATAAAGATATAAAATGATTGCATAATTCAAACACTATGATGTTTCTGTGTTAGCATTTCAGTCTGAGTTGTGTCTTTGTAAGTGCTTTCCCCTAAATTACTATTGAGTGGATGCTTGTTGAAAAGACTAATATCCAGAATAAAGTGATTAAATTATAAGACAAGAGAGAAAAATCACTTGGACAAGATATCATAATGAGTTGTCATAAAGTAAGTGCAAAATGTGATGTCCAGGTGTTGGAAAGTAATATTTTATAGAAACTTGGTGAGCAAGTAATTTAGCAATGTTATTTACTTGACCACAAATGAAAATATATGGAATAAAGGTGAAGATAGCATTACTGCATTTTCTTCTCCTTTACCAAGTATTCAATTATTATCTTATTCAAGAGATACAAAGATAAAAATGGTATAAACCATGTGCTTAAGTAGTTCTTAGTCTAACTGGAAAATCTGGAGACAGATGAGTCTCTCTGTAGAACATATCATTCGAAGGATATATTGAAATCAAAGCTCTTACTATTGTTTATATTATATATAATATATATATATATATGAAGACATATACAATGGAATATTATTCAGTCCAAATAAAAGAGGGTAACTGCCATTTGCTACAACATGAATGTACCTTGAGGAAATTACATTAAGGGTGACAAGTCAGATAAACAGAAAGAAAAGTATTAAATACAGCATGATCTCTTTGTGGAATCTACAACATCAGACTCAGAAGTATAGAATGGAACTACAATTATCAGGACCTGGAGGTTAGAGAAATGGGAAGTAGTTGGCCAGAGGAACAAACTTCAAGCTATAAGACAAATTCTGGGAATCTAATATACAACATGGTGACTAAATTTAACTATATGATGTATATGTGAAAGTGCTAAGAGAGTAGATGTTAAAGGTTTTCATCAGCACACAATAACAACAAAAAAATTGTAGCTATGTGAGATGATAGATATGACAATTAATATTATTATGATAATCATTTTGTAATACTTGTCTATATCAAAGCATCACATCTTAAGCTTATACAATATTTAATATCAAATACATATAAATAAAGCTGGATAAACATAGTCCTAATAAATTTTCAAAGTTAAAATCATAAGAAATATCATCTCTGACAACAGAAATAAACCAAAAACACTTGATAAAGAAATATATCTTTAAATCCCAAATATATGTTAATTAAGCACTGTTTTCTAAATAGCACATAAGTTAACAAAGACACAAAAAAATTAAGAAAATATTGCAAACTCAAGGATAAAATATATCAAAGGAAATGGCTTTTAGCCCAAGCAATACATATGTGAAATATACAAAGATTTTATATAGGAAAATAAATAAGACTCAAATCAATATTTCAAATTATAATTAGAAAACTCCAGAAAAGAAAATAAAAGGTAACCCCAAGTAATGTAAGTTTTTTAGATCCAATGATACCAAAAGCATTTTTTCTTTCCCTAGACCTGAGTATGCGGATTCACACTTGCACATCTGAGGGAGAAAGTAGGTCCTTACAGAACAGAGGCTTCAGACCAGATCCATAAACAGCTGTCTTGGAAAAGGATGCTGATTATATTCTTCTTTCTTCTCATTTCAGACTGATTATCAAGCAAGTGCATTCATAAGAACCAGGAAAACACTATCAAGACCCATAGTTCACCATTTTACTTAGTAAGCTAGGGGAAGAGTACAGAAAGTTGGTCTTCTTAAAGATCCTTAGCCCCTCAAAGTAAATGGCAATAAAAAGAGAATAAATGTAAAGAACTTAGTTCAGAGTATGTGTATCCTTTTTACTATTTTAATCAGTAAGAGCATACCAGTGCTCGGGGAATATCTAGTAGAAATTTTCACTTAGAGAGGGGCTCCTCAAAATATAATGACTTAAAAGAACTTAAAATTTGGTTCTAAAAGCAGTTTTGAAATAGTGGAATTCTGAGGTGCAGAATTCTATGCTTCATTTCTAACAGTATCCAAGGAAATGTCACTACCGCCAACCCAGGAAACACATTAAAGTGCAGCAGTCTAGATAAAGTATAGCTTATTTCTTCTCAGTCCCAAGAACAATTGAAACACAGCAACAAAGAAAATGAAAACTGATCTTATAAATGTAAAGATATTTGAGCTAAAGATTAAGAATCATAGTTTATTGAAAATCAAGGCATTGCCATCTTAGTGACCATATTTCTTCTGAGGACTCTCTTAATTGCTTGTTTTACATCTTTGTTCCTAAGGCTGTAGATCAATGGATTAAGTACTGGACTTAAAAAGGTGTAGAAAACAGCTATTATCTTGGATTCTTCCACCGTCTTCTCTGTTGGTGGCCTTACATACATGCAGAAGAGTGTCCCATAAAATAGGGTTACAGCCATCATGTGGGAACCACAGGTCGAGAACGCTTTGTGCCGTCCTTCTGCTGATTTGATCCTGAGGATTGCAGTGAGAATTAAGGCATAGGAAATCAGAATGATGATGAGGGAGCTGGAGAGGTTGAAGCCTGCTGATATCAACATGGCATGCTCTTTGACATAAGTATCAGAGCAAGAAAGCTTAATGAGTGGTGGGTCGGCACAGTAGAAATGGTTGATGATGTTGGATCTACAGAAGGTCAAGTGGAAGGTCAGGATGGCCTGAAAGAGTCCATCTGAGAAGCCATAGGCATAAGGGAATGTGGCCAAGCTTATGCAGACACATCTGGACATCTTCACACTATAGTGCAGAGGGTTGCATATGGCCACGTAGCGGTCATAGGCCATTGCTGCCAGCATGTAAAATTCAGTGAGGAGAAGTGCTATGAAAAGGTAACATTGTACAAAGCAGCCAGCAAAGCTGATGGTCTTCTTCTGTGATAACAGATTAATCAGCATCTGTGGGGCTGCAGTAGAGGTATAGCACAAGTCTACAAAGGATAAATGAGTGAGGAAGAAGTACATGGGTGTGTGAAGGCGAGAGTCCAGTCTGATTAAAACCATCATGCCCAGGTTCCCTAGGAGGGTGACAAAGTAAATAACCAGAAACAGCACAAAGAGGAGAGGCTGGAGCTCTGGGAGATCCGTGAGCCCCAGAAGAATGAATTCTCTTAGTGAAGTGTCATTGGTGAGGGGCATTTTCTGCACTTGAAACAGATGGAATCAGAGATATGAAAGTATACATTTTGTTACTGACTGTTGAAATGATTTTTATATACACTTCCAGATCATGCAAAATGAATACTATTGTAAGCTGATGTTTTACTTCTACTAAGCCATTGTTTCAGCTTCTTTAATACAGAACTATTATTCTATTTCCATGTCTTACCTACCTTGTATCTACATCTGTACCTAAAGATAAATATGCTTACAGCCATGTCCATATGTATAAGTGAACTACATATTCCCTATCTCCCTGCACTTTTTATGCTTCTTCATTCTACATATCTTTATAGTCCCAGCTCCAAGGTTGTTCTTTGTGAAGTACTTTCGCTCCTCTCCCATCATACATAAAATTGAATTAATCCACTTATACTTCTCACACACCCTATATCCTCTCATTTGTTCTTTAGCACATTGCATCACTAAAATGGATCCACTTGCTACTTATATGTTAGTTCTTCAAGGGCAGAGTAAATCATTCTCCATTACTGTTCTGTGATTTCTAAGGCCATATTTATATATCACTTTAAAAAAGAAAAGAAAAAAAAATACCATAAGCATGAAATACCAATACTTGAAATCTTTTATTCCTTTTTGAATCCCCACAGAATGATTCACAATGTTATATTTTTCATAGGAAAAACAGGGGCTTATAAACTGTTTAACAAAACAGTTGCTGCAAGAAGCTTGTTAATCAAGATAATCTACAGAAAGTCTCTGTCAGAAAGTCACGTGGGACAGTGGGATCTCACACTTCACATTTATCCCAGTGATCCTAACACAGATGTTCCCAGAATCACACTTTAAATATATAATTACAAACCAAAATGCAAAGGCACAGTCACCATAATCTTATAAACACATGACAAATCAATGAACAAAGAATTGTTAGATGAAACGAATTCTCACATAGTATTTTGAGGGTGGTTTACAGCAATGACAGAGTGTTTTCATAAGGAAAAGAAACAAGCTTGGCATAAAAAAATATTTAAGTTATTAAACATGACTCCATCTATCTAGACATATGGCAATTTGTAGCTTATTAGCTCATCTTCACTTCTAAATAAGTGCTGAGTCCCCTCTTATACTCCTCAGATGCTTTTATGTTTTTATTTCTCTCACACTTCATTGTTTTAAACTCACCCAATTTTTGTCTCATTTCCTGATGAGTCACTAAAACTTACTGTAATTATGATTTGTAAATACAGTTTGCAAGAAAGCACTTTTGTACCTATACCTCCCTTCCAATGTATATTAAGTACTTAACATATATCTATGGAATATGCTAATAGTAACTGTTACTGTTACATAATAGATGATTCTTACCAAGATGTCACTTCATTTCCTTATTTTAAATGGGAACAATAATATCTGTTTTGTTTCGCTCTAAAATCCTTATGAAAATCACAAAGTAGTCCAAAAAGTACTCATTGATATTTAACACATTATGTATTTAGGCACTGTAGTTGGAGAAATGAACCAAAGCTTCAAAATCCCTGCCCTTCTGGCATTCACATTCTAGTGGACACAGAAAGATAAAACCACAATAAATCAATAGTGTTTCAAATGACTCTAGTATGTAGGAAAAGAAAGAAAATGAAGGAAAGGTTGTTTAAATTTTAAGCAGCAATATTAACAATGAATTCATATAAAGGTGACTTTTTAAATAGCAAGGCGAAAGAGAAAGAGAAAAATCAATCAGGCTAGTCAAAGAAGAATATTCTAGGAAGGATAAGGACCAGAGGCAAAGATACCATATGTGATACATTTGGAAACCTGTAGGCCTATGTGAACTGGACATGGAACAACACTCTGATTCCAAATTGTGAAAGGAGTATGCCAAGTCTGTATATTGTCACCCTGTATTAACTTATATGCAGAGTACATCACAAGAAATGCCAGGCTGGATGAAGCACAAGCTGGAATCAAGATTACGAGGAGAAATATCAGTAACCTCAGATATGCAGATGTCACCATTCTTATGGCAGAAAGTGCAGAACTAAAGAGCCTCTTGATGAAAGTGAAAGAGGAGTGAAAAAGTTGCCTTTAAACTCAACATTCAGAAAACTAAGACCACGGCATGTGGTCCCATCACTTCATGAGAAATAGATAGGGAAACAGTGGAAACAGTGGCTGATTTTATTTTTCTGGGCTCCAAAATCACTGCAGATCGTGATTGCAGCCATGAAATTAAAAGACGCTTGCTCCTTGGAAGGAAAGTTATGACCAGCCTAGACAGCATATTAAAAAGCAGAGACATTGCTTTGTTAACAAAGGTCTGTCTAGTCAAGGCTATGGCTTTTCCAGTGGTCATGTATGGATGTGAGAGTTGGACTTAAAGCTGAGCACTGAAGAACTGATACTTTTGAACTGTGGTGTTGGAGAAGATTCTTAAGAGTCCCTTGCACTGCAAGGAGATCCAACCAGTCCATCCTAAAGGAAATCAATCCTGAATATTCATTGGAAGGACTGGTGCTGAATCTGAAACTCCAATACTTTGACCACCTAATGCGAGGAACTGACTTATTGGAAAATACCTTGATTCTGGGAAAGATTGAAAGAGGGAGGAGAAGGGGATGACAAAGGATGAGATGGTTTGATGGCATTACCGAATCAATGGACACGAGTTTGAGTAAGCCTGGGAGTTGGTGATTGGCAGGGATGACTGGATGCTGTAATCCATGGGGTCACAAACAGTTGGACACAATTGAGCAACTGAATTGAACTGAAATGAGGTCTATGTTTGCATGTTCAGAATTGATACAGAGGAATGTAGAAAGTCAGAACTGATAAATCCACTAAAGCACAAATATTTCACTTCATTGAGAGACTGATTAATCTTGCCTATGAGATTTTATCAAGATATCATAACATCCAATTGAGAAAAAGAAATAAATTAGTGATTTATTTCAGCTTTCCTGTAAGAAGTGTCTAGTGATAAATTAGCTGAAATCAGGATATCTGTTTGTGTGCCAGCAACAAGGTGGCTTAGGAGATTTTTCATATACTTCAGTACCCAAGAATTCTAGAGAGAGAATAGGCAGTAGTTACCAGAAGAGAAACGCTAGGGAAAAAAAAAAAGGAATGTATAAATTTCAGGTTTGTTAAGACATGGAAATAAATTAGACTGAAGGACCAGTCCACTATTGCAGAAGGACTTGTTTATTACATGTCACATCCTAATTGCTTCTGGGATCTGCAAAGGTCTTGATTCACAGTCTCAGTGACTTGTGTGGATCCAGGGATACCCTGCCTTGAGGGCAGCAGGAGTACTGATAGGTGGAGAGATACCAAAACGTCTATGGAGAATAAGAAAGAAAATCACAGCTGACCTGGCTACCTTTGTTAGCCTAGAATGACAGGTGAGCATTTTCTAAATGGGGCACTTGTGGGTTTACTACGTCACAGCTATGGAGAATCTCTCTCTGATGAAGGGAGAAACAGCAAAGGAGCAACTCAAGGACAGTAGAAAGTTATAAATTGTTAAACCTGGGTAACTAGAACAATCTACACAATAGACACAACCCCGTAACAGAGAAAATATACAACATCCTTGCCAAAAATAATTAAGGATTTCAAGACAATGAGTAAGAACATTGTATTTAATCTGTAGTTTCTGAAAACAGAGCCCTATCAACTGCATTCATTGCATGGACATGAAATCATCCATTCCTACAGCACTCAGACCAGCAGAGCTGACAATGGGGTATATGGAACTGGAGAGTATCCTCTTTTCTGCAGAAAGAAATGGAAGGAATAAAGAAGGGAAGGAGACAGAATCCAGAAAGCAAGAGTTCAGCCCTGTTGAGATCACCCTAGAGAGGAACCCAGCTCAATGGGCTAGAGCTCTAGATTGAGGACAGGAGAAGGGGTCAACAGAAGAGACAATAGGATAACATCACAGACTCAATGAACATGAGTGTGAGTAAACTCCAGGAGATAGTAAAGGACAGTGAAGCCTATCACATTTCAAGCCATGGAGTGTCAAAAAGTCGGACATGACTGAATGCCTGAACAACAGCAACTGAAACATAAAGATTTGCATGTGTATATTTTGAGCAAGCAATGTAAAAGTTGGTGGACCCGCTTGAGACTTTACAACAATCTCCTCTTGACTTAAAAATAAGACATGCAATGACTTACTTCTGGTTTGGATATGGACCTATTTTCTCAATATCTGCTTAGGAAAGTTCACTGATGCCTTACTAAGCTGAATACCATTGATGTATTTCTAGCAGGATTTGGGAGGTAGGAACCTGTTCTTAAAGCAAATCTCAGAAGTACTTAGCAGCAGCAGAAATGAGTGTCATTGGGAATCAGCCCTTTGGGAATTCACTGTAACACTGTGGGATCAAAGAGTTAATCATATGTTTCAGACATTTTTTTTTTTGTATTTTCTAATTTATTATTTGCCCTGAGAATTATGTGGGAGGCAAGCAATGATTTCATGTTCACATTTTGAAGATGGTCTTATTTTATGTTTTCTTTTTATTTTATACTGAAACTTCCTCTTTTTCTAAAATCCGGAGCTCTTAGCAATATCCTTCTTAATGAACATCCATATTTTGGGCAAGATTAGGTATAAGCAGAACTATGAAATAAATGAGGTGTTTGGCAATCAGTTTATGGAGCACTTCTTATGTGTGGAACACTTTCCCATAGGCAATTTAATTGATTCCTCAATTGGAGGTAGGGACTCCCACCTGCCCTTTCAACTAAAGAACTAGACCTTCCAATAAAGGAACAGTAAACCCTATGCCACACAGCTAGTCAGTGGCAGAGTAGGTTTTGAATTTCTGCCTTCCTGTTGACCAGTTTTTCTTTCTCTCTCTCTCTCTCTTTTTTTTTTTTTTAATTATGAAAGTGTGATAACACATATGCAGGAGACTTGGGAAATACAGAATGAAGTGACATGTAGTTCTACTATATTTTACAATTATTTTAAGTATGAAAAATAAGATTTTTAGTTGGGGTTTTAATATCAAACTTTCAAAAATTAATAAAATAAATATATAGGGACATAGAAGGTTATAGTAGACCTGAAAACACCATGAACCAATTCAACATAATTAAGATTTATACAATTTTCACACAACAGTAAGATATAAATTTTATTCATGTCCCTACAGACTATAAACTAAGCCCTGGAACATATCCAGGGACGTAAAAGAACGTGCACCATTTTCAGTGTCTGAAGGTATTGAAACCATACAGGATCTGTTTTCTTATCACTGTATAATTATGTCAAAAATTGATATCAGAAGATATTTGAAAATAGCCAACATATTTTCAAGGGCAATGTGATATTTACCAAGGGAGATCTTTGACTTAACCATTGAAAGCTTCATTAAAATTAGAAAACAAAACAAAATAAAAAAATAGAGAGGGGGAATGCTGAGAAGAAAGTGTTTAAATGAGAAATTAATGTCAAAGATACTTTCAAAACCTTTTCAATTGTGGGAAGGAAGCTGCCCTTCCTCAGTCTGAAGTGACAGTTTGTCCTCTTTCCTTCTCTCACCTTTTTAAAATTCTTGGTTTAGTTTCTTTCCAGTCAGTGCTTTCATTGTTCTCCTCTGATTCATGTTAACCTTGACACTAGAAAGTGCTTACATGGAAGTATTCTCAAAGAATGCTATCCTGCCTCCACAGAACTCAATTTGACCCCCATGCTCCACTCTATCTAACTGCTCTGCCCTATCCTTGGCTGACACACTCAGTTTTCATCACCTACTATACTTTTAGTTGCTACCACTAGACTGCAAGCTCTTATCTCATGCTTAACTGTGATATCCACAGTTTAGCATGTGGCCTGGAGAGTAATACTTTATCAAAAAACATTGATGGGGAGAACCAAGATCCCACATGCCATGTGTCTCATGATATGGCCAAATAAATTAAAAAAAATAACAAATATTGATGAATAATTTAAGGAGTGTGTGCAGTGTATAATTCAGCAAATATGCTGCACTTCTTGTCTTGTATATTGCTTTCCAGGTACATTTCCACTTATTGAATACACAACCTCATCCCTCACACTTGAAATTCTATAGGGAGATGATATGGCATGAGTCATTCTCTTCCTTAAAAACTACAGGAAAAAAAGAAATAAATGGAAATAATTGATTATGAGCAATAGGCATTAAATCCTTAATATGTGCTAGGCATTGGCCTCACCACTTTACATGGGTTAGCTCAGTCAATTCTCACAAACTCTTTGGGTCCATGGTATTGAAAGGTTGTGGATGAAATCACAACAAAGACGCCAGGAATCTTGGCCTCCGGAAGAAAAGAATTCAATCCGGGGCCAGGGACGAGGCTTGATTGCTCAGAGCTTTTATATAATAAAATTTTATTAAAATATAAAGGAGATAGAGAAAACTTCTGACATAGGCATCAGAAAGAGGTAGAAAGAATACCCTTTTGCTAGTATTAGCACTGGGGTTATATACTCTCAAATTAGTTATTACAGTGAATCAAAAGAATGCCTGGAAGTTGTAAAGACCTCACCAGACCCATTCCCATGATTTACATTTTAAGATAACAGGATTAGCCAGAAGGTTTTTTTTCCAGACTGCCCTCAAGCAGAATACATTATTGTTATATAATCCTAAAGAATGTAGAGAAAAAAAAAAAAATAAGTTTGTCCTTTCTTCCTCCTTGAGAATTCCAGACTCCTCTCTCCTTGGGGATCCCTAGACTTCTTATCAACCTGCCTAGGAGATGACTCTCTCATTCCCCCCTTTTCTTTTAGGAGAATTATGTTGCCTAGGGAAAAGGGGCATCATTTTCGTTCCATAACTGCTTCCATGCTGACAAGGGGCGTGGTCCCTAGATTGATGAGGCAACATATTCTCCTAACCCTCATATGAGGGTCTCTGATCCAGGGTCCCCAAGTAATAGTTGGAGGAGGCTGAGGCACTCACAGGAGCTTGGACAACCATTTGAATCTTAAAGGCTTTCATGTTGTGGTGTGTAAACAAAACAGCTTCCATGACAGGCTGCTGGGAGATACAGCAGGCCCTAGCTGCGGAGACCTCCCCCATCCTCACACCTCCCCGTACCTTACTCCGTGACAGGCTGCTGTGATAAACAGCCTGCCCTAGTTCCAGCGACCTCCCCCACCCTCACCTCATACCTCCCCCCACAAGCCAGGAAAGTCCCGCGCACGCCAAGAGATAGACCATCTAGGGCAGATGTGCAGTTTAAACTGACCAAACATTGACTGCCAGCTATACCAATGCTGTAACAAAGAACTGCCTGTATAAAAGCAACTGTGATCTGGAGCTCGGGGCTCTTGTCGGATTCCACTTCTTGGATGAGACTTGAGCCCTAGCCCGGCTAGCAATAAACCTCTTTATGCTTTTGCATTGCTGTGTGGACTTGGTCTCTTCAAGGGCTTGGGACCCGGAGTTTGGACTTAACAATGTGACCAGAAACAAATCCAGGTACACAGTTACAGATGCAGAGAGCAAACAGCAAAAACAAAATAATCAGAATTACTGTAGTTAAGATAGTTTTCCACCATAGGGAACTAGTTAACTCCTCCCAAAGTAAAGCAATTGAGGATTCAGGAGTATAGATGTCCTTTTCCAGGAATTAGCCATATAACCTCATCCCATATTTGATAAACGTCAGGTAAAAAATCATTAGATCTTGACCTGTTTGCCTTATGTGTAGTGAAATAGTCTTTAAACCGAGACAATGTATAATCAAAATTAAAAGTCACGTATGTCCATAGTTAAAGTACAAAGAGTTACATCAGTCCATCTTAGGGTTGTTAGATGTCATCGGTTTAAGAGGCATCACGTGCGATTGTTGAAGGTAATTGCAGACTTGGAGAAAGTCTTTTCCTTGAAGTGGAGATGTCCACCATGGGAAGCCTTCCACTGATGAAGAGGGGAGTGCTCCACAGACCCAGCAGTTAGACCGGTTTTGGAATGCAGCGTAGGAGTGAGCCCAGGACAGGAAAGCATTGTCTTGAGGATCAAACAGCAGACTCAGGATTTTTGGAGTCAACAGAAGTAGGCTCACATAGATTATCAGGCCCACCTGAAAAGTACAAAGTCAGAGCATGGAAAGTAAAGACAAAATGAAGTCACTTTGTTCGGGTCTGGGTGCCACCTCTTAACTCGGGTGTGATGTACCCACAAATCAATTCCTGGCACTTTGATAGCTGTGGGAGAAGAAAGAATAATCTGGTAAGGGCCTTCCCAGAGGGGCTCAAGGGATGGGGCCCCAGAACCCAATGTTTTTATGAGGACCTCGGTTCCCAGCTCAAATAAAGTCTTGCTTGACTCAGGGGCTGGGTCAGGAGTCATCTCCCGGAGTTCTGTTAATTCCTGTTGAAAAGCTGAGAGCTGGGTAATGTAATTAGTTAATTCCAAGGCTTCAGGGTCTATAACAATGTCTGTGCATAAGAAAGGCCTTCCATAAATTCATTCAAAGGGGGACAGTCCCTCCTTTCTTGGGGCAGTTCGAGCCCTCATTAAAGCTATGGGTAGGACTTTAAGCCAATTGTCCTGTGTCTCTTCAGTTACTTTGCACAGATGTCTTTTGATGTCATTAGCTTTTTCAACCTTTCCTGAGGATTGGGGTCTCCAGGAACAGTGTAAGCGATACTCTATTCCTAGAGCTTCAGACACCCCCTGAGTTACAGCAGCTTTAAAGGCAGAGCCATTGTCGCTCTGAAGGCTCCGTGGCAGCCCAAACCTCGGGATAATTTCATGGATTAAAATCCTTATAACCTCTTCAGCCTGTTTGCTACGACAGGGAAAAGCCTCAGTCCAGCCTGTAAAAGTATCTACCCAAACTTGTAAGCAAGAATAGCCATTAGCTTTTGGCATATGGGTAAAATCAATTTCCCAGTCCTCTTCAGGATACTTTCCACTCTGTTGTAATCCAGATTTTGCTGGCTTTTCAGTCTTTGGGTTATTTTTCTGTCAAACCTCACATTTTTTGATAGTGTTCTTTCAAGTTTTCATTACATTTTTACCTTCAAACAAACAAGAAGCCATCTGGTAAGTACTCTCTGCACCCAAATGAAAACTCTGGTGTAAACCCTGAAGAATTTTCCATTGAGCACTTTCAGGAATTATTAATCACCAGTCCTCAGACTGTAACCATCCTTTATCAGTAATCTTTGCTCCTCTTTTCTCCTATCTTTCTAATTCTTCCTCAGTATATTGTGGCTTTTCCTGTTCCACAGGACCTGTCCAGATTAAAGGCCTCTGCAGTGAAGGGGCTTCATAAAGTGCCGCTTTTCTGGCTTGACAGTCGGCCAGCTGATTACCTTCGTTACTTCACTCCCATCCCTGCTGTGCCCTTTGCAATGCATAACAGCTACTGCTTTAGGACAATATATAGCAGTTAAGTCTCTCAATCTCTCTGAAATACTTAATAGTTTCTCCTGTTGCTGTTTTAAACTGTCTTCTTTCCATATTGCAGCATTAGCATGTAAAGTCAAATAAGCATACTTAGAATCAGTGTAGATATTTACCCGCTGTCCTTCGCTTAATTCTAGAGCTCAGGTCAGAGCCACAAGCTCCACTAACTGAGCACTGGTTCCCTGGGGGAGAGATTTTGCTTCTAAAACCTGTTCAGCAGTCACCACTGCGTAACCTGCTTTACGTTTTCCATCCTGAACAAAAGAACTGCCATCTGTAAATATTTCCTTGTCAAGGTTGTCTAATGGGGTATCCATTAGATCTTCCCGAGCTGCATAGTTTAAAGTTAGAAATTGGGAACAATCATAATCAGGTGTTTCATTTTCCTTCTCAGGAAGGAAAGTGGCAGGATTTAAATTTCCACAAACTTTAAGTTTAGTCACTGGTCCTTCTAACAACAGTGACTGATATTTAAGAAGCCTACTGTCCGTCATCCAAATATTAACTGTGGAATTTAAGATTCCACTCACCTCATGAGAAGTCAATACAGTGAGATTTCATCCATTAATTATCTTTAAAGCTTCAGGTGCTGATAAAGCCGTTGCCCCAATTACTTTTAGGCAGTGGGGCCAACCACGTGCAATTACATCTAATTCTCTGCTCAGATAAGCAATAGGTTGTTGAGGCCCTCGGGGTTGTGTCAGAACTCCGAAGGCCATACCTTTTCTTTCAGTGACAAACAAGTTAAATTCTGACCCTGTGGGCAAGCTCAAAGCCGGAGCTTGCAGGAGAACAGTCTGAAGAACCTTAAAAGCCTTTTGAGTATCTGGAGACCAAACCAGTTTGTCAGTTTTGGCCTGCTGTTTCAGCTATAAGTTTATATAGAGGCTGGGCAAGTTACCCATAACCCGGAATCCAGATGCGACAGTAGCCTGTGATTCCTAAAAATTCTCTCAGTTGTCTTAAAGTCATAGTAGGTAGGGGATGATTTAATATAGGTTTAATTCTCTTGGGGCCTATGGCCCTAGTCCCTTCTGATATGATTAGGCCCAGATATCTAACAGATTGTTGACAAAGCTGAGCCTTTTCTCTTTATGCCTGGTAACCACAGCCTGCAAGAAAGTTTAAGAAATCTTCTGAGGCTCGTGAACACATTTCCTCATTTTCAGCACACAGTAAGATATCATCTACATATTGTAACACCACCACTTCAGAAATATTAAAGTTTTGTAGATCCCGTGACAAACTTTGTGCAAATGAGTGAGGACTGTCACAAAATCCCTGAGGCAAAACTGTCCAGGTTAACTGAGAAGCTGGCTGGGTAAGGTCTTCAAAGGCAAATAGAAATTGACTCTCTTCCGTCAAAGGCACTGAATAGAAGGCATCTTTCAAATCAATTACTGAGAAATATTTGGCTCATTCAGGAATTTCAGACAATAGAGTATAAGGATTAGGGTGTAAAGGAACTACAGCCTCATTTATTATTTGTAAATCTTGAACTAGTTTCCATTTACCATTTGATTTTTTTTATGCCCAAAATAGGAGTATTACACCGACTGTTACAGGGAATCAATAGCCTTTGCTCCTTTAAATTCTCAATGATGGGTTTTAACCCTTCCTTAACCTTGGGTTTCAGTGGATACTGCTTCTTATGTGGAAATAAGTGCGGGTCTTTGAGCTTGATAACTACAGGAATAGCATTTTGTGCTCAACCCACAGATTTTCCATCAGCCCATACTCTAGGATTTACATTTTGTTCAATTAAAGGGAGAGAAAGGGAGGGCTCCATATTCATGAAAACAGAGGCCTGGACCTTATTCAGTATATCCCTTCCCAAAAGGGGTGAGGGCCATCCGGGCACAATCAGAAACTCGTGTGAAAATAGTACCAAATCCCAGTCACAGCTGACAGCCACACTGAAGTAAAACCTTTTGGCTTGTCCAGACAGTCCCATTACAGAAGCGGATCGGGAAGAAAGTGGGCCAGGGGCTTCAGTAAGCACGGAGTAAGTTGCCCCAGTATCTAAAATGAAATTGACCAATTTGTCTCCCACAGTTATTACTACCCAGGGTTCCTCAGGTATAATTAGGACCGGAGCTTGTGTGGGGACCCCCGGGCACCTTCAGTCCTGATTGTCTTGAGAGTCCGACCCCTGAAACCATGCAGTCTCTCTTCCAGTGTGGTCCTTTGCAGACGGGACAGGGAGCCCAGAGCGGCTTGGATGCCTAAGGGCAATCTCACTTGAGATGCCCCTCCTTTCCACAGTAATAGCAAGTCCATTCCTTCTGGGCATTTTTCTCAGGCTGTTTAAGAAAGGTGTTCATAGCCTTTGCGAAGGCTTCCGCCTTTTCCTTTGTCTTTTTCTGCCTTTCTTTATTTTCCTCATAATAGACTGTCAGAGCCAGTTGTAACAAAGTATCTAAAGACTGATTAGGTCCAAACACCTGTTTTAATAGTTTAAGGCGAATATCTGGAGCCGACTGAGTGAGAAATCTATCTTTTAAGATCACTTAGGAAGGCCAGGTGTGTCTTCTTTAAGCCCTGGAGATCAAATCTACCCCAGTTTTTCAGGATACAGTTCAAAGGAGTGAGGCTGGAATTGTTAGCTCCCATCTATACAAGAGAAAAAAAGCGACCAGTGCCCTCTTTCTATCGGAGGCGTCCCTTCCTGCTCTAGATGGAGGTGTAGACAGACGTTACACCAAAGCTTTTCCTTCCTGGTCGGACTTAGTCTGTCCCTAGTCTGTCCCTTACCGACGCAGGCACTGCCCTTGTCCCTCCCGGTTCTACCGAGACAGGGTGGAGATGCACTGGGGTAGACCTGATGGCATCCCTAACTGATTTCCAGCTCTTCACCATTAAAACCTTGCTTGCCTCTGATGCCACCCAGGGTGCAATCACAGCAACCTTCCAGAATGCCTCCCAGGCTAAGACTGCTAGGAGAAAAAATTGTCACCTGAGTACCTGTGCATGACCCTGAGTATATTCCTGACCACAATAAGACCGATACGAACATAAAACTGAGATATTTCTTCCAAGCGTCACCACACCAGTATAAGAGCCTCCTCTGGTCCACGAACAGCCAGTGCCACCAAAGGAAAAAAAAAACACTGCAGTTCTAATCCGAGTAACCTTTAACCTCAGAGATGCACTTGGAGCTTCAGCTCCATTTGGCTTCGGAACATTCGAATCCTAGCAAGGCTAGGCACTTCCTAGCGAGGCTAGGTGCTTCCTGACAACAATCCAAGTTTGGGACCTAAGTCATAGTACACAGTAACAGCATAGATCACAAGTCCCTTGAAAGTCTATGATCCAACAGATAGGTTAGTACTTCTAATTCCCAAGGGGTTATGAAATGGTCAAAGAGACCAAAAAGTTTGACTGAGAAAGGAGAGTTCAGTCCACCCGCTTTGCACATTTCTGGTCGGTCCCTGAAAGAGACATTGGGTGCCTCTAGGCATTGGCAGGTTGGTATACAGATTCCTGCCATCAGGTGTATGAGGTCACCGTGGAACCGCAGAGCAGGGCTCCTCATTTGCTTCACTCAGGGCGTTTCACTCGTTCACGCAAGCACACCGTAGAGTTAGTAACATGCAGCAGAAAACGTTCACTAGGAGAACAAAGAACTAGAGCTCCAAGCATCCTTATCTTGTCCTGAAGGATCCCAGATGAGCCCCTAAGATGAAAGGGTGTGGACGAAATCACAACAAAGATGCCAGGAATCTTGGCCTCCAGAAGAGAAGAATTCAATCAGGGGCCAGGGACAAGGCTTGATCACTCAGAGCTTTTATATAATAAAGTTTTATTAAAGTATAAAGGAGACAGAGAAAACTTCTGACATAGGCATTAGAATGGGGTAGAAAGAATACCCTTTAGCTAGACTTCTAATCAACCTGTCTAGGAGATGACTATATCAGTATTATTATATTCACTTTACAAAAGGGAAACTGAGGACAGTGGAGGATAATTAACTTTCTCTGTCATATTGCTATGAATAAATTGTGAGATTGCATTTAAACAGATCAATAGATAGTCTTTGATATCATATTGTTTAGGAAAGAAATGTGGCAAGCTCATGCAGTGCTACATTCTGGGTAGAGGCAATCATTCATTCATTCATTCATTCATCCATAGAGCTAATAAATTTTCAACGAAAAACTTATGTTTGCACTTTGCTGTGAATGTAGAGAATATAATATAAACTTAAATGATGATTTGTGTCCTTACCAATTTCCTTTCACAGTGGGAAAGGCGAGATATGCATATTTAAAGTCACACAATAGGATTTTAGATTGTTAAGAAATCTTGAAGACCATTCTGGAAAGTGACAGTGTGTAGAAATTGCACTTAATTCTCCATAATGAGAAAGGGCTATAATAATAGTTCAAGAAATATTTATTGAGAATCCTCTTATTCACACGATTTATGGTAAATGTTAACTTCAAACAGTGAGCAAAACTACACATGAACCTTGCCCCCATGGAGCTGAGACCTCCAAAGTTATGCTGTTTCTTCTGGTTCATGAACAACATATTGAAAGGCAAGAGCCTAGACAAATAAGTGAAGTTCATTGTTCTAGACTTGAGTATTTTTTGGTGAAATATTCTTCCATAAAGATGTAGCCATAAAGAACCTGAAAACCCATCACGATAATGCAAAATCCTTTGAGTCAAAGGTTAAGAGTTACCGTTTATTGAAAATTGGAGTTGTTGCCATCTGAGTGACCATATTTCTTCTGAGGACTCTCTTCAATGCTTGTTTTACATTGCTGTTCTGCAGGCTGCACATCAATGGATTGAATACTGGACTTACAAAGGTGTAGAAAACAGCTATTATCTTGGGCCACTCAGCATTCTTATCTGTTGGTGATCTTAAATATGTGCAGAAGATTGCCCCATAATATACGGTTTCAACCATCACATGGGAACCACAGATGGAGAATGTTTGAGCCTTCCTTCTGCTGATGTGATCCTGAGGATGGCAGCGAGAATGAAGGCATAAGACAAAGGGGGATGATGAGGGAGTTGCAGATGTTGAAGCTTGCTGAAATGAGCAAAGCAAGCTCATTGACATGAGTTTGAGAGCAAGAAAGCTTAAGGAGTGGCGGGTCAGGACAGTAGAAATGGTTGATGATGTTGGATCTACAGAAGTTCAAATGGAAAGTCAGGATGGCCTGGAAGCATCCATCTGAGAAGCCATAGACTTAAGGGAATGTGGCCAAGCTTATGCATACATACTTGGACATCTTCACACTGTAATTCAGAGGGTTGCATATGGCCACATAGCGGTCATATGCCTTTGCTGTCACCATGTAAAACTCAGTGAGGAGAAGTGCTATGAAAAGATAACACTGTACAAAACAGCCAGCAAAGCTGATGGTCTTCTTCTCTGATACCAGATTAGTCAGCATTGGTGGGGTTGCAGTTGAGGTATATCACAAATCTATAAAGGGTAAATGAGTGAAGAAGGAGTACATAGGTGTGTGAAGTCCAAAGTCCAGCCTGATTAACATTCTCATTCCCAGGTTCCCTAGGAGGCTGACAAGGTAAATGACCAGAAATAGCACAAAGAGGAGAGCCTGGATGATCCGTGAGCCCCAAGAGAATGAATTCTCTTAGTGCAGTGTCATTGGT
>ML661334.1:7719744-7766980 GCA_007570785.1 Antilocapra americana | reverse complement strand
CCCCCCCCCCCCCCCCCGGGAAATCTCGCTGCACCAGCCCCGAGCATCAATCCTGGGCTGGCGATTGATTAGACATATGAAAATTAACATGCTTCAATGCCCTTCTCCCATATCATCCCACCCTTACCCTCATCCACAAAGTCCACGAGTCTATTCTATACATCTGCATTCCTTTTGCTGTCTCATATGTTGGGTTCTCGTTACCGTCTCAAATGAAATATTAAGGTACACATTTTATTACAATTAAAATGATTTTTATATACCTCTAAATGTTATTCAAAATGAATACTCTCATACACTGCTGCTTTATTTCTATTAAGCCATTGTTTCAGCCTCTTTACTACTGAATGGTTATTTTATTTCCATCTCTTACTTATTCTTATATCTGTGGCTGTGTCTTTAGATAACTATGCCACTAACTGTAGCTATGTTCAAAGTCACAAGTGAGCTGCATGTTTCCTATATCCTGCACTATTTTTTCTTCTGCAACTCTACTTATCTTATAAAGTCAACTTTAGTTCCTTGTGAAGCGTTTCTCACTCTTCTCTCATTATACCAGAGATTGAATTAATCCCCTTCTGTTTTATACTTCCCCAACACCCTATATACTCTAATTTATTCCTTAGCACATTAAATCACCAGAGGAGATTCACTTTCTACTCATGTATTAGTTCTTCAGGGGTAGAGTAGATTCTATTTAATTAATGTACTGTGATTTCTAACCACATATTTACATACTAAATATGTAACTTTGTAAAATTTACATTTTAAAAAGAAAAGAAAAAATAATCTGTGCATGAAATATCATACTCCTTGCAATCTGTCACCTCTGAAACGCCACAAAATTTTCACAATGTCATACCTCCATAGGATAATTAAGAGCTTTGAACTTTTATCAGAGCAATTGCTTGAGAGTGCTTATTAACAAAGGTAATCTACAGAAAGTCTGTATCAGAAAGTCTCACGTGGGATACTGGAACCTCACCTCTAACAACTACTGTGGTGATTCTTACATAGATGTTCCCAGAATCACAGTTTAAAAAGGCACAGTCATAGTGTTTCCATAAATGTGATGGTGGTGGTTTAGTTGCTGAGTTGTGTGCGACTCTCGCAACCCTATGGACTGTAGCCTACGTGGCTCCTCGGTCCATGGGATTGCTCAGGCAAGAATGCTGGAGTGGGTTGCCATTCCCTTCTCCAGGGGATCTTCTCAAACCAGGGATCGAACCTGGGTCTCTTGCATTGTTGACAATCTCCTATATTGCAGGCGGATTCTTGTCCATAAATATATGACAAATAAATGAACAAAGAATTGTCAGATCAAATGAGTTCTTATAGTGTTTTGAGGATGGTTTACAGTGATGATAGAATGGTTCATAAAGAAAAATAATAAGTTTCACATAGTTCATATTTAAGTTGCTAAACACAATTCCATCTGTATAGACATATTATTAATACCATATCTATAGATTTATTAGCTTGTCTTCACTTCTAAACTAGTGCTGAGTTCCCTATTTCTTACTCTTCAAATGTTTTTATACCCTTCCCTTTCTCTCATATACTATATTTTTAAAACTTGCTCAAATCTTTGTCGCATTTCAAAGTGAGTCAGAAAAGCTTACTTTAGTTAGGTTTAAGAAATACAGTAAATATGTCATTTTTGACCTATATCTCCCTACCTTAGTATTTGAAGTACTTAATAGACTGCTTTATTAGAATGTGCTAATAATAGTTCTTGATAATGGATAATGATTCTTACCCATGAGGTACTTCATTCTCTGTTTGTAACTGGGAATAATATCGGTTCTGTTTTCTTCTCAAGTCATTGTGGACATCAAACTCGTCCAAAATATATTTATTAATACACAATACATCATTTGTTTAGGCATCACTAATGCCAAAATGAGCCAAGTTCAAAACCCCTGCCATTCTGGCAACTACCTTCTAGTAAATGCAAAAACATAGTAATGAAATAAGCCAATAGTGTTTCAGATTACACTGATATAGAGGGAAAGACATAAAATGGTGTCAGAGGAAAGGGTTTTCAAAATTTAAACAGGAACATTAGCAATACCACTGAAACATATACGTTACCATATGAAAATATATGACCAGCACAAGTTCAATGCATGAAGAAGGACACCCAAAGCTGGTGCTCTGGGACAAGCCAGAAGGATAGGTTGGTGAGGGAGGTGGAGGGAGTTCAGGATTAGGGGGACACAGGTATGGCTGATTCATGCCAATGTATTTCAAAAACTATCACAATAGTATAAAGTGATTATCCTCCAATTAAAATAAATAATTTTTAAAGCAAAAAAAAATTTCTTTAGAGAAAAAAAAACAATAAATTCATATAAAGGTGATGTAGCAAATCATACAAATGTGATGTGTTCAGGAACAAACTGATAGAGAAAGAGAAAAAGACATAAGCTATTTGAATTCTACAGTAGGAAGGTTAAGGATCAGAAACAAAGCAAGTTCTGAAACCTTCAGGCATATGTACATGTATAGAATTCACATAGAGGGTATCAGAATATTATAGCTGATATGTCCCCTGAAGCACAAATGTTTCACTTTATTGAGAGACTCATTCATCTGTACTTATGGGACTCTTAACAAGATACCAGCACTAGTGGTAAAGCACCTGCCTGCCAATGCAGGAAATATAAGAGAGGCAGGCTCAATTCCTTGGTTGAGAAGATCCCCTAAAGGAGGACATGGCAACCCACTGCAGTATGCTAGCCTGAAAAGTCCCATGGACGGAGGAACCTAGTGGGCTACAGTCCATAGGGTTGCATAGAGTCAGATACAACTGAAGCAACTTAGCACAAACCAAGATATCACAAAGTTAACTGGAGAAAAGAAGTTGCATTGGTGGTTATTTGCAGCTTCTCTGCAAGAAATGTCTAGCCAATAAATCAGCTGAAAGCAGGATATCTATTCGTAAGCCAGGAGCAAGGCAGCTTAAGAAATCTTTCTTATTGTTCAGCAAGAAACCCCAGAGAGAATAGGTAGTAGTTACTAGAAGAGAAAATAATAGAAAAATATCAAGATGTAGGAATTTCACCCTTATAAATACACAGTAAGAAACTAGACTTGAGAAGCTCATTTGCAGAAGGATTTGTTGATGACATGTTACATATAATGATTGTCTGTGGGATCTGAAATGGTGTTGACTCACAATTTCAGTAGATCCAGACATATCCCAACTGAAAAGGAGCAGAAGAACTAAATTGTGAGGTGCAAAAATGTTTACAGACAATAAAGAAGTCATATCACAACTGACCTGGTGGCCCAAGTCAGACCAGAGTGACAGATAAACATTTTCTGAAAGAGGTGTATATGATTTTACTAGTTCAAAACCAAGGAGAACTTATGTCTGATGGAAGAAGAACCAGGAATGGAGTAGCTCAAGGACAGTAGAAAACTATAATTTTTTAAACCTGGAACTAGGGCATGGTTTGATATAGACTGAATCCAGTGCTAAAGAAAATGTACAGTATCACTTTTCAAAAAATATTAAGATAGAGCAGAAGATTGCACCTGATTTGAAGGGCTTCTGAAAACAGAGCCCTGTCCATTGCACAAGCCTCATGTCCATGAAGCCAATCATTCCTGCAACAGAGACCTGCAGAGCTGATGATGCGGGTACATGGAGGGAGAAGGAAAGCATCCTCACGTCTGCAAAAAGAAGTAAATGGGAAGGCAAGAAGGCAGAGAAAGAAGCTGAAAGCTAGGGTTCAGCTCTTAGGTGATCCTAGAGGGTCACCCAGCTCATTGGGCTAGTGTTCTAAATGAATTTTGTGGGCAAGTCAATTACAAATGCAAGAGAAGAGATTTTGTTTCAGGAGAGAGAGAGAAAAAAAAAAAAAACAGAGGTAAAAGTAAGAGAAATTTTTACCAGAATTCTTGGTAAGATGGCCCTTAAGTTTCTTCTTCTTTTTTTCCCCTAATTTCTTAGAAAACTTTGAAAACCTGTTGAAATTATAGATTCTCAACCAAGCTCAATGTGCAATCACAAAATTTTAAAAACAGCAACAAAAAAATCTACAGAACAATATATAAAGGGCTAATATTTCACCAGGCTACAAAGAATAAGAGCTCTTGTATTAGGCTCTGCTGTATTCCACACCTGAAAATGTACTCATATTTGTGAGTGGTCTGCTGACTATTTGCCTTCCTGGTTCTTTTGTGTCTGTGTCAGGGCTATAAAATATTTCCAGGGAGCTCAATAGAAATTTCAATAGATTTTTCATCTAGGAAATAAATTGATGTTCAAATTCTGCTAGTGAAAACATAAAGGTTTGCATGTGCATATTTTGAGCAAACATGGTAAAAATTCATGAGACTCAGTCTGAGCTTTTACTACAGTCTCTTCTTGACTAAGAAATAAAAAGAAAGTAGATACACAAATACTTACTTCTTGTTTGATATGCATCTATTTTCTGACCCTCTGATAAAGGAAGTTCATTGATGCTTCACTAAGCTGAGAAGCACAGCTGAATTTCTAGCAGAATATGGAAGTTAGGAACTAGCTCTTAAAGCAAATCTCTAGAGGACTTAGAAGCAATAGAAATGAGTGTGTCTTTGGGATGCAGCCCCCTGGGAAATCACCAGAATGTGCTTGGTATTAAAAAGCTAATCATATGCCTCAGTCATAATTTTCATATTTTCTAATTTACTATTTGCCCTAAGAGCACAGTGGATGGCACACACACACACACAAATCATATGTGTATTTTGAAGAAGATCTGACTCTTTTTTTTCTTTTATACTGAAACAGCCTCTTCTCCTAAAATCCAGAATTCTTAACAATGTTCTTCCTAATGGACATTGAAGTCTTGGGCAGAATTAGGTATAAGCAAGACTGTTTTGCAGACAAGATAATTGCAAATCTGTTTTTGATCACTTCTTAAGTGTGGAGTACTTTCCTGTAGGCAATTTAATTGATCCTTCAAAATAACACTAAAAGACAGAGATTCCCTCCTGTCCTTTCAGCAGAAGAACCAGACCCTCCACTAAAGGAACAGTGAACCCTGTGCCACATAGCTAGGAAGTGGCGGAGTGTGATTTGAATTCCTGCCTTCACATTCCCAATTGGTTACTTTTTCAATTGTAGTTAGTTTCCATTTAAAGTCAACTTGATGCTTTTGAACTGTGGTGTTGGAGAAGACTCTTGAGAGTCCCTTAGACTGCAAGCAGATCCAAAGAGTCCATCCTAAAGGAAATCAGTCTTGAATATTCATTTAAAGGACTGATGCTGAAGCTGCAATACTCTGACCACCTGGTGCAAAGAGTTGGAAAAAGCCCTTATGGTGGGAAAGATTGAAGGCAGGAGAAGGGGACACCAGAGGATGAGATGGTTGGATGGCATTACCGACTCAGTAGAGATGGGGTTTAGCAAGCTCCGGGAGTTGATGATGGACAGGAAAGCCTGGTATGGCGCAGTCCATGGGGTCGCAAAGAGTTGGACACAACTGAGCAACTGAACCTAACTGAACTCACAGCTTGTCATCTTTCCTTCACCGCTTTTTCAACTTTCCCTTAGCCTCTTCTAGTCAGTGCTTGTATTGTTCTCATCATATTCAAGTTGATCCTGACAACAGAAAAAGCTTAAGTGGAAGTCTTCATGAACAATTATTTTTTGCCTCCACAGAACCGGTGTGACCTCCGTCCTCCATACCATCTTACTGCTCAGGCCCATCCTTAGCTGATACATTCTATTTCCATTACCTACTAATATTTCTATTGCTACCACTAGACTGCAAACCCTTATGAGCATAGACTAAGAACTCAGCATCTAGCACAGTCCCTGGAAATAACAGATGAACAAACAAGTGTTGAATAATTTGAGAGTTCAATATAGATCTAATTCAGTGATTTTAAAGAAAATCCTGCTTATCCCCTCTCAGATAACTTTGCATTTCATTGAACACATATCCTTACCCCTTAAAACAAAAACTCTAATGAGGTGATATGCCATTGATCTCGGGTGGCCTCAGCCTGCAGTGGTTGAAGAGAGGCTTTGGTTCCCCTGCCAGAGACTGAGACCAAGCTGCAATGGTGAGAGCACCAAATCCTAGCCACTTTACCAGTGGTCAGTGACAAGGCCCTGGTTCTTTGTTTTTGCAGAAAATAATCCCCACAGAGCTTTAAAGTAGTGAAACAAAATGTTTATTAGGATGAAAAAGAGTACAGAACACGAGTCAGGACATGTGAATAGACACATGTGCAGACTCAGAGGGATAGTTGCGCCCTCACGGTGTTCTGATCACTTCTATGGGCCATTTCTTCTGGGTTTTCTTTGGTCAGTCATTTTGATCTTGGTTTCCCTTGACTAATCATTTTAATTTGATATGCCAATATTTATAATACAATATACCATTTTGGGTATATCTCAGTATCCTTCCACGTGTCTGCATGCCCCTCTCCTAGTCAAGATGGATTCTAGTGAGGAGGCCTATGAGTGGTTGCATCATTTACTGTGAAATAATTTCCCCTCTCTTTTGACCTCCTTGGAGCATTTATGTGGATAGATAGTCAGGGAGGTCTCCTTAACTTGGAGAATGAGGAATATGTGGTCTTTTATCTCTATCAGGGCAGGGCCCATCTCCTCTATCATGCTTGTTTTATGGAGTCCCTGTCCACAGCGGAGAATCTGTTCAGTCTGGGGCCTCTCTGTAGTATGAGTGACTCCCTTACTAAAAAACAAACAAACAAACAAACAAACAAACAAAAAAACACACACACAGGAAAGAAAACAAAATGAGAGTAATTATTGACAGGTAATAGGCCCTGATACTTAATATGTGCCAGCATTAGGCTCAACACTATAAAACATTAGGTCAATTAATCCTCACAAACTCCATAGACCATTATTTTTAGTGGGGAAAGTGAGGCAAGTAGAGAGTAATTAACTTCCTGGTGTAGATGACTAATAAATTGTGAGTTTGTATTCAAACAGTATAGTCATTAGCATTTGATATCACTTTATTTAGGAAAGAAACATGACAAGCTTACAAAACACTTTGCACTCTATGAGTATAGTGAGGACATTCATTCAATCATCAATGTATGTATTCATCCTTATAGTTAACAAGTATTTAGGGAAAACCTTCTTTATACCACCATATGGTCAATGAAGAAAATGTAAGAAAAGGACAAAAGATAGTTTGTGTCCTTAGAGTGCTTCTGCTTCACGGTGGGAGGGGTAAGGCATGGAGTTCATATACTCAGGTTTTAAATTATTAAGAATTAATGAAAATCAAGTTGGAAAGTGGAAGGGAAGCAAGTAAAGCTTGCATTACTCAAATAACTAAAGTCTAATGACATAGTGATAGTTTATTAACTCTATAGATTTTTACTGAGAATGATCTATGAAATTTGGGGATAAATGTTAACTTTAGTGAGCAGAAAGGAAATTGAAGGGA
This sequence comes from Antilocapra americana, assembly GCA_007570785.1. Taxonomy (NCBI): domain Eukaryota; kingdom Metazoa; phylum Chordata; class Mammalia; order Artiodactyla; family Antilocapridae; genus Antilocapra; species Antilocapra americana. The sequence continues at coordinate 7,759,550 of ML661334.1, read as the reverse complement.
TTCCAAATGTGAAAATAGTACCACATCCTGTTGCTGGCTCTGAGATGTAGGGTCCCCTGAGCAAGGACCAATAAGAGGCCTTACGGAGCTAACAGCAGAATTTAGCTGACAGCCATCAAGGAAACAGGACCTCAGTCCCACAAACATAAAGCAGGGAATTCTGCCCACAACCAAAAAAAAAAAAAAAAAAAAAAAAAGCTGAACCAATCCAACTTCTGACCTGGAGAATTGTGAAATAAAACATTTGTATTGTTTTAAGTTGCTGAAAATAAAATTAATGAGCACAACCAGATGTGGACCTGGCCCTCATGAAGCTGACGATTCTGAGGACAATACAACCATGAATGAATAATGCAGACAATGTTAAAATTACAATTGAAAACAGTTCTATAAACTAAAGTTATATGCTATTGTGAAAACATATCCTAAGAGGATATGACTGAGAGATCAGTCAAGAAATCATTGAAAATGCAAATGGATAAAATATAACTAAATCCCAACAAAGACAAACACTGAAATTAAAAATTAGGAAATATCAAGTAATCTAGTAATGTAGCATCTGCATAACAAAACTAACAGAAGACAGTTAATAATTTTTTAAAAAATTAAAGCACAAAACTGTAAGAAAATATTTCAGAGTATCAATATTCACAACAAAATAAGAAAATCAATGATTAGAGGAACTCATGTTATCAAGAGAAAAAAGGTATCATGTTTAGTGAAATGTCAGACAGAGAAAAGACATATACTGTAGAATATCACTTATATTTGGCAATATAAAAATTAAAACAACTTAGTGAGTATAACAACAACAAAAACGCCAGGCTCACAGAAATAGAAAACAAGTTAGTTGTTGTCAGTGGGAAGAAGGAAGGGGGAGGGACAAGATAAGGGTAGAGATGGACACACTAGACAGTACTATAAATAAAATAAATGAGCTACAAGGATATATTGTGCAACTCAAGGAATATAGACAATATATATATATTATAATGACTATAAGTGGAACAAAAGCACTATGTTGTACATCTGAAACATTTAATACCATAAGTCAACTATGAAAAACATGGAAGTGTTACTTGTTCAGTCATCTCCAAGTCTTTGCCACCCCATGAACTCTAGCCAACCAGTATCCTCTGTCCATGTATTTCTCCAGGGAAGAATACTGGGGTGGGTAGCTGTTCTCTTCTCCAGGGGATCATTCAGACATAGGTATTGAACCCAAGTCTCCTGCATTGCAGGCAGTAACTTTACCATCTGAGCCACCAGGGAAGACTTCAACTTAAAAAAAAAAAAAAAAACAGTAGAAATAGTCATAATAAGACATCAATTAGCTAAAAATAAAATGAAACAAAAAATCCTGCTGAAAAGCTACTAATATCAGACAACTTAAACTTTTAGACTTTATACATCATAGAAGGGATAGAAAATATCCATGATAAAAAGAAAAATACCAGTTCATTACTTGATGTAACTAATAATACAGCCTCAGTGTTTAAAGAAAAAAAAATTACAATAAGAAATAGACACATACACAAAATTTTCTCTTGGTTTTATAAATGAAACAATAAAACGTTAGTAGGAACACTGAAGATCAGAAGAAAGAAACAAGCATAAATCAAGTGCATGAGTGTGCATTCTAAGTCACTTCAGTTCAGTTCAGTTCAGTTCAGTTGCTCAATTATGTCCGACTCTTTGAAACCCCATGAATTGAAGCATGTGAGGCCTCCCTGTCCATCAACAACTGCAGTCTACCCAAACTTGTGTCCATTGAGTCAGTGATGCCATCCAAACATTTCATTCTCTATCATACTCTTTTCCTCCTGCCCCCAATCCCCCCAGTTGATTCAGGGTCTTTCCCAATGAGTCAACACGTCATATGAGGTGGCCAAAGTATTGGAGTTTCAGCTTCAATATCAGTCCTTCCAGTGAACACCCAAGACTGACCTTCTTTAGGATGGACTGGTTGGATCTCCTTGTACTCCAAGGGACTCTCAAGAGTCTTCTCCAACACCACAGTTCAAAAGTATCAATTTTTCTGCTTTCAGCTTTCTTTATAGTCCAACTCTTACATCCACACATGACCACTGGAAAAAAACATAGCCTTGGCTAGACAGACCTTTGTTGACAAAGTAATGTCTCCACTTTTTAACATGCTGTCTAGGTTGGCCATAACTTTCCTTCCAAGGAGTAAGCATCTTTTAGTTTCATGGCTGCAATCACCATTTTTTTTCACTCTCCTCTTTCACTTTCATCAAGAGTCTCTTTAGTTCTTCTTCTCTTTCTTCCATAAGGGTGGTGTCATCTGCATATCTGAGGTTATTAATATTTCTCCTGGCAATCTTGATCCAGCTTGTGCTTCCTCTAGCCCCATTTCTCATGATGTACACTGCATAGAAGTTAAATAAACAGTGTGACAATTTACAGCCTTTACATACTCCTTTTCCTATTTGGAATCGGTCTGTTGTCCATGTCCAGTTGTAACTGTTGCTTCCTGACCTGCATACAGGTTTTTCAAGAGGCAGGTCAGATAGTCTAGTATTCCCATCTCTTTCAGAATTTTCCAAAGTTTATTTTGATCCACACAGTCAAAGGCTTTGGCATAGTCAATAAAGCAGAAATAGATATTGTTCTGGAACTCTCTTGCTTTTTCAATGATCCAACAGATGTTGGCAATTTGATCTCAGATTCCTGCCTTTTCTAAGAACAGCTTGACTATTTGGAAGTTCACTATTCATGTATTGCTGAAGCCTGGCTTGGAATATTTTAATTATCACTGTACTAGCATGTGAGATGAGTTCAATTGTGCAGTAGTTTGAGCTTTCTTTGGCATTTCTTTTCTTTGGGATTGGAATGAAAACCAACATTTTGCAGTCCTGTGGCCACTTGTGAGTTTTCCAATTTTGCTGGCACATTGAGTGCAGGACTTCCACAGCATCATCTTTCAGGATTTGAAATAGCTCAACTGGAATTCCATCACCTCCACTAGCTTTGTTTGTAGTGATAATTCCTAAGGCTAACTTGACTTCACCTTCCAGGATATCTGGCTCTAGGTGAGTGATCACACCATCGTGATTATCTAGTTTGTGAAGATCTTTTTTGTACGGTTCTTCTGTGTATTCTTGCCACCTCTTCTTAATATCTTCTGCTTCTGTTAGGTTCCTACCATTTCTGTTCTTTATCGAACCCATCTTTGCATGAAATGTTCCCTTGGTATCTCTAATTTTCTTGAAGAGATCTCTAGTCTTTCCCATTCTATTGTTTTCCTCTGTTTCTTTGCATTGATCGCTGAGGAATGCTTTCTTATCTCTCCTTGCTATTTTTTAGAACTCTGAATTCAGATGGGACTATCTTTCTTTTTCTCTTTTGCTTTTTGCTTCCCTTTTTTTCACAGCTATTTTATTTTATTTTTTATTTTAATACACTGTCTAGGTGTGTCACAGCTTTCTTTCCAAGGAAAAGGTGTCTTTTAATTTCATGGTTTCAGTCATCATGTGCAGTGATTTGAGGAGGCCAGGAAACTAAAATCTGTCACGGTTTCCACTTTTTTCTCATCTATTTCCATGAAATGATGGGACCAGTATTCTTGCCTGGAGAATCTCATGGAGAGAGGAGCATGGCACTTTATAGTCCATTAGGTTTCAAGATTCAGCAATGACTTAGTGACAAAAGAGGGAGAGAAAGAGCAAGAGAGATGCCATGATCTTAGTTTTTTAAATGTTGAGTTTTAAGCCACTGTTTTCACCCTTCTCTTTCACCCTCTTCAATAGTTCTTTAGTTCTTCTTTGCTTTCTGCCATTAGCAATGTGTCATCTGAATACCTGAGGTTGTTGATATTTCTCCCAGGTGCCTTGATTCCAGCTTGTGCTTCATCCAGTCCAGCATTTCACATAAGGTTCTCTGAATATAAGTTAAATAAGCAGGGTGATAATATACAGCTTTTACATATTCCTTTCCCAATTTAAAACCAGTCCTTTTTTTCCATGTATGGTTTTAACTGCTGCTTCTTGTTGCTTCAGACAGGTTTCTCAGGAGGCTGGTAAGTTGGTTTGTATTACCATCTCTTTAATAATTTTAAGAAAATTTTTAAATATTTTAAGATATGGCTGAATATTGATATAAAATATAAAATAGTGATATAAAATATAAAAGAAATTTAAAAAATACTTTCAAATATAATTTGAAATTATATGTTTATTTTGTGGATTTCACTGGGCAAGTTCTATGATCTAAAAATACTTCTTAGTTTAATAGCATGATATTCTGAAATATCTTCATTGATATATAATTTGAATAAAGGGAAAACAAAAAAATAAATAAACAAAATCACACTGGCTATGGTTGAAAATTTCTAGAAAATCATTTAGAAATTTTAAACCACCAAAATCTAACAAATTGTCATAACTGCAACATTTTTTTTGAAATTCTGCCTTTTATAATGTATATCCCTCTGAGTACTGCCAATAGAATTTTCTGTCCTTTATCAATGTTATAGAGCAATGATAATTCTGTCTGATCTTGTATTTTAATTTCTGTGCAGTATTCATTTTAAATAAACCAAGGCAACACAAGCTAATAATTTGACGAATTCTTGTAAATAAAATAGGCCAATTCCAAAAGAATAACAAAATGACTTAATTTAAAATGTTCAATAAATGCTCAGAGAATACAGATATATTAAATACCTGTGACCAAAATGTTTACCTTATTTGGCGAACAATTTCCTTTGAATTACTTTCATTAATGCTCTTTTAACATCTTTGTTTCGAAGGCTGTAGATCAAAGGATTTAGCATAGGACTCACAAAGATATAAAAAACAGCTACAATTTTGCCCTGTTTTACAGATGTCTCAGAAGGGGGTCTCAAATGCATGCAGAACAATGTCCCATAAAATATAGTGACAGCTGTCAGGTGAGACCCACAAGTGGAGAAAGCCTTGTGCCTCCCTTCTGCAGAATGGATAGACAGAATGGTTGTGAAGATGAAAATGTAAGACATGAGGATGATGGTGAGAGAACACGTGAGGTTGAAACCAGCCACCACGAACATGGCAGTCTCTTTGACGTAAGTATCTGAGCAGGCCAGGACTAGGAGAGGTGGGTCCGCACAGTAAAAGTGGTTGATTTCATTGGGTCCACAGAAGGAGAGATGGAGCATCAGGATGGTCTGGGCAAGACCATTTGCCAAGCCATAAGTATAAGGAGCAGCAACAAGAGAGAGGCAGACACCTCGGGACATTTTGTTGCTATATAACAAGGGTTTGCATATGGCCACGTAGCGATCATAAGCCATCACTGCCAAAATATAATACTCTGTGATTACCAGGGCAATGAAAAAGTGAAATTGTATGACACAACCAAGGAAGGAAATGCTTTTTCTCTTTGATAAGAGATTGACCAGCATCTGAGGAGTGACGTTGGTGGCATAACAGAGATCTACAAAGGAGAGGTGGCTGAGGAAGAAGTACATTGGAGTCTGAAGGTTTGAGTCTGTTCTGATTAACAATATCATGCTCACATTGCCAATGACTGTGATCACGTAGATGCCTAGGAAGACCACAAAAAGGACAGGCTGCAAGTCAGCTCGATCTGTCAGTCCCAGGAGAATGAACTCAGTTACTTCCGTGTAGTTTTCCTTTAACATTGTGTTTACTTAGCTTCCAATGAAGTCTAAAGTAAAGAAAATAAAAATGAATTTATCCTTTGCCTTTTTTCCATTACCCACATTATCACCTTATGCCTACTCCTCTCAAACTTGTAAATACATGTGGCATAAAGTAATAACCTAGGGGATTTCCCTGGAGACCCAGGGATTAAAATTTCACCTTCCAATATGGTGGTCAAGGATTTAAGCCCCAGTTAGGGAGCTAAAATCCCACATGCCTCATGGCCAAAAAATCAAAACATAAAACAGAAGCAATATCTTAAGAAATTCAGTAAAGACTTTAAAGATGGTAATTTGCAAGGGAGTTATTTGGGGGGGGATAATGTATTAAAAATTTCCTCTTGGAGGAGGAGACAATTTTTTCAAAATTATTGACAGAACCATTCCCAAATCATAACGATTTTCTTATAACTCTAGTTTATTTTTACTCTTGCAGAAAGTAAGAATAAATCTATGACAGGAATATAATTTAAGTTCTTTAAAACATTTAAAAGGTCCCATTGATAATAGTAATCATATTACCTGTAAAACTGAAACAGCATTCAAGAAATGATAAAGTAAAGAACTAAACAGACATTTCTCCAAAGAAGACATAAAAATGGCTAACAAACACATGAAAAGATGCTCAACATCACTCATTATCAGAGAAATGCAAATCAAACCCATAATGAGGTATCACTTTACACCAGTCAGAATGGCTGCCATCCAAAAGTCTCCAAGCAGTAAATGCTGGAGAGGATGTGGATAAAAGGGAACCCTCTTACATTGTTGGTGGGAATGCAAACTAGTACAGCCGCTATGGAGAACAGTGTGGAGATTCCTTAAAAAGCTGCAAATAGTCCTGCCATATGACCCAGCAATCCCACTGCTGGGCATACACACCGAGGAAACCAGAATTGAAAGAGACATGTGTACCCCAATGTTCATTGCCACATTGTTTACAATAGCCAGGACATGGAAGCAACCTATATGTCCATCAACTGATGAATGGATAAGAAAGCAGTGGTACATATACACAATGGAATATTACTCAGCCATTAAAAAGAATACCTTTGGATCAGTTCTACTGAGGTGGACAAAACTGGACCTATTATACAGAGTGAAGTAAGCCAGAAGGAAAACCAACAATACAGTTTACTAACATATATATATGGAATTTAGAAAGATGGCAACGATAACCCTGTATGCGAGACAGCAAAAGAGATGCAGATGTATAGAACAGTCTTTTGGACTCTATGGGAGAGGGCAAGGGTGGGATGATATGGGAGAATGGCATTGAAACATGTAAATTATCATATGTGAAATCAGTTGCCAGCCCTGGTTTGATGCTAGATACAGGGTACTCAGGGCTGGTGCACTAGGATGACCCAGAGAGATGGAATTGGGAGGGAGGTGGGAGGGGAGAACACATATATATCTCTGGTGGAGTCATGTCAATGTATGACAAAACCAACATTCTTTACAATTATGTAAAGAAAATAAATAAAACAACAACAACAACAAAAAGAAATGATCAAGTGCATTTGTCAACTTTTGTGCATTATAAAGAAGGCCATGAAGGCCATGACAGAAAAAATCCACACTTTCCTTTAGTAGCACATAACTAGGTATGTCATTGTAATAATGACTCTTATTAATAGCTACAAGGCCAGGGATGGATTTGGATCATATTTAAAGCACTTTGTAAATGAAGCACTCCTGCTTTCTTGCCCATTTTCTCCATTTCATTGCTCTTGATATATTTGAACTATTTGACCAAGATGATAAAATGCAAGTTTTTATCTAAATCAATGAAATGGCAATCATTTGGTATTTCTTCATAATTTCCTAAGATTATAGTTATTCTCATAATAAGAAAACATTCTTTTGGTTCTGGATTGTGTCTTCAGTGTGTGTATTTAATAGATCATCAGTCATTCCCCAAATAATTAACATATCCATTTCATTTTTACTGTGGGGAAATGAGGCAATAAAAACAATGAATAATCCAGATCATTTACCTGAATACTTTATGGTAATAATCTTGTTTTAACAAAAACACGTAACAATATCCTACATTAGGGGCAAGGAAAACTCAGAGAGAAGTGGACAGAAATGGCTCTGGAGGTTAACAAGCTTTGTACTCTTGACAATCACCTTCAACATGAGGGTCTGTCCTCTAGCCTTTGACCCATTTCTTTTTCCATTTTGATACTACTCTACAATATATTTATAAATATTTGTACTATGAGGAAAGTAGTAGGATTTAAACCTGTTCAATTTCTTCATCTAAGGTTAATGAGGGTGGCGATTTTCACCAAACAAGAACATGCACTTCTCTCCCCATGAGGTATGTGTCCAAAACAACTTGTCTTCTACTTAGAAATGAGTCTTGAATCTGAATCTCATATTTTTCATACTGAATTGTGTTTTATATTTGATGTGTGTATTTATGACATCGTTTTTGGGGGAAATATTATATCAGCTTCATCAGGTGAAAGTTGGTGGCAATTAGAAGGTCGATATAGCAGAAAGCCAGCTTTGCTGGTGTCTCAGACTGTTAAGAAACACCCATAATGCAGGAGACATACATTTAATCTCTGGGTCAAAGATTTTCTGGAGAAGGGAATGACTACCACTTCAGTGTTCTTGCTTGGAAAATTCCATGGACAGAGGAGCCTGGTGTGTTACAGTCCATAAGGTAGCAAGTAGTTGCATATGACTGAGTGACTTTCACTTTCATTGCAGAAAGTACTCAATAAACTAAGTACATAGCTGATGACCTAGATAATACTGATATTCTTTTACCCAATTATAGAGAAAAATAAGAAAAAGAGCTTTTTAAAATGAATTTTGCCCAACGTATAAAATAATGATGATTTCCTGAAACTTTCAATGAAGAAAATTTTTCTCATTGTATTTATTCTAAATATGTACTTTTTTTTCTATTAAACTCAGAAATTTTATTAAAAGTCATTTAAAAATTGTTAAAAGAAGACATTTGCTAATTAATGAGAATAGATTTCAAACTATATTTTTATTTTTATTGATTAAAATATGTATTTCTAGATTTCAAAATATATGTTAACAATGCCTAGTCCTACCTGTGAAAGAAGAGTGATTTCCCAGTGACAGCATGGTTGTGAAGACCTGGAGGAGTTTATACCAGAATTATCAAGGAGGGATCAACTCCCTAGGGTTCAATTATTTCTTACAGAAGATTATTTAGCCTATAAACAACGAGTGTTTTACTCTTTTTAAAATCTTGAGACTATTGAGGACATGGCTTCTTGCCACTCTCCAGTATCATTAGGGAATCAAATCTCCTGAAATTATAAAGCAATGGGACTCATTATTTACTTTAACTTGTGTCTAAATGTCTTGATATTTTAAGGCTTTACTTGGAGGACATAAAATTTCTCCTGATTACAACATGCAATATAGAAGAGTGTGTGATATAGGAAAACCATTGGAATATCAGAGAACATTGTTGCATTTGGAATACTTATTTCCTGATTAGGAACATTGTTCTCCATATTTTAATTAGTTATAATAATACTTAGAAAAGGCATACTGTGGGTATACAGATAATATAAATGTGCCAGTGATTCTTCATTTGTCAGCCTACCCCATCTAGATATATTATCTTTTTTCTCTACATTTTTATCCCATGGAGTCTAATCTTAGATTTGAATGATAGAGTTCCTTTAGTGTCTTGTTTCCATCTGAGTTTGGCCAATGGGAGAAACCAGGAACATAACAGAAGTGAGAGGAAAAGTATCCAAATTTCTCTTTGAATTTCGCCCAGTTTCACAGTGAGGTGCTAAGGTGATTGCATCCTTCCATGGAAATTGTTTTTGTTGAGATGTGTGTTGAGAAGGTGTCCTGTTCATCCTATTTCTAGTTTCACTGGACTACACAGTAGTCTGGTGTTGCCTGCTTCAGGACTGGTATGAAAATTGCCTTCTGAACTTAGCCTCCAGTTGCTTCAACTTCTTGGGTTGATTTCTTCAACATTGCCAGTGTTCTCTTCATTATTGGAATCCTTCCCATTAAATTCTCTTCAGTTAAACCATCTGAATAGAAATGTGCTTTGCCTCATGTTCCTGACTCTGACCAGAGTTCACACAATAGTTACTCAATAAATGTTGCAATGGAAGATATATTTTAGTTGCACCATTGTTGGATGCTAAAAGGGCCATTGAATCACCATCCTTCTGGGTCATGGATCACTTGAGACGACACACAGGAGTCAGTGATTAACATTACTAGTGTTACTGCAGATAAAGTTGGATCTGACATGTGACTTAGATATACTATTCTTCCTCTTTCTTGAGAACCGGAATCACCCAGACACAACATAGCAGTGAGGAAACATTTGCTCCCTCCTCCCCTTTTCAGAGCCATAACCAAGCAGCATGTCTTATTGAGATGGTACAATTACAAAAAGAAAAGGATCTTTTCTGTTGAAGATGTGGTACCTGTAATGATCTTTTAAGTCATGTCATCAATTTCTATTTACCCTTACCAGGGTAAGTACATGGAAAGGATCTGAACTTCAAAATCCTTCAAAATCACCACTGCTACACTTACTTTAAGACATCTTTGGCATGAGGTCAATATATTGTACCACTGCACTCTATACAGTACTGTGCAGGGAGTATAAAAAAGTGCAACCAATTGTAGAGGATTCATACACATAATATATGCCAAGTGTGAACTAACTTATGTGATTTGACACAGGAACGCACATTTACATCTTTGAAAGTCTGCAACTTGATGGTTCATATTTAAAGGACTTACTGTGCATGAATGCAGTTTTGCTGTTTGCAGGAACATAAATGGACTTGGAGGGTATTATGCTATTGAAATAAGGTAGATAGAGGAAAAAAAATATACTCTACATATCACATACATTTAGAATATATTAAAAAAAAAAAGTAAAACAAACTTGTGAATTAAAAGAAAAAAAAGCAACCTCACAGATATAGAGACCAAACCAGTGGTTACCAGTGGGGACAAGAAAGCAGGGGAATGCTATATACATTAGAGGAAATAGTAGTTATTATAGGAATATATAAAATCATGTGTATAAATCTTTTGAAAATGTTGAAGTTCTACTGAATTTAAAAAATCTTTCACTCAATATAAAATTTAATAGAATACAGGTCTGTGTGATAAGCTGCTTCAGTTGTGTTCGACTCTTTGTGACCCTATGGACTATAGCCTACCAGGCCCCACTGTCCATGGGGATTATAAAGGCCAGAATACTGGAGTGGGTGGACATTCCCTGCCTCCAAGGATATATGCAAAGACATTGTATGGGATCTTCCTATGGAAATTGTAGGCATGTGTATGTGTGAAAAAAGTGGTGATAAGTGGAGAAACAAAAATTAAAAAGAGTCTAGGGATGGAGTTTTTCTTTCACAAAGAAAGAAAATCGCAGGTGAACTTGCTGTCTGGGCAGGCCAGAGTGAAGATTCATATCTTTTGAACAAGGTACTATGGGTTTACTAGTGTACAGCAAAGGAGAGCCTGTATCTGATGGAGGAAGGATATACCAAAGGAGGAACTCAAGGAGAACAGAAAGCTACAAATTGTTAAACTTGGAATCAGGACACTGTATACTATACACAGCATCCTGTATAAGAGATAATGTACTGTATCATTGTTTAAAAACGATCAAACAATGAGAGCAGAACTTATTTAAAGGGCTTCTGAGAACAGAACCATGCTAACTGCACAAGTTGTATGTTCCTGAGGCCTAAAATTTCACAACACAGATGTCAGCAGAGCTGGCAATGGGGGTAGGGAGGTAAATGAAATCTTCCTAAATCCTACGAAACAAAATGGAAAAGAGGAAGGAAAAACCAGTCCCAAAGCAAGAATTAAGCTCTGTGCAGTGTGTATGCTCAGTCGCTCAGGTGTGTCCAACTATTTGTGACTGCATAGACTGTAACTCACCAGGCTCTTCTGTCCATGGGAATTTTCCTGGCAAGAACACTGGAGCAGGTTGCCATTTCCTCCTCCAGGTAATTGTTTATGAGATTGCCCTAAAGGGGAATCCACCTGTCTAGATGAATTTTGTAGGACTTTCAATTACAAGTGAATAAGAAAATGCTTTTTTCTAGAAAAAAGTAGTAAAGGTAAACTTTTAGCAAGGATTCATTATAAGAATGGTACTCAAGCTTCCTCTCTTTTTGTTTTATATCTCATGAAAAAATTTGAAAGGATAATAAAAACATGGATCCTCAATAAAAATCATACACCCACACAAAATTTAAATAGCTATCAACAAATCCATATGCAAGTGGCTCTCAGAATGCCTGGCTCTAATGATAATATCTCTTGTATATGGATCAGCTTCATTCTACGTGTGAAGACATTTCCTTGTATTTGTGTGTGAGGAATAGAATCCTTGCCTTTCTTGGTTCTTCTGTACCAGTTATAGCTCTGTCAGATATTGTTCAGAAGTTCAAAGAAATTTTAATAACTCTGCTGTCCAGGAAATTAGTTGAATTTGAAACTGACACTGAAACAGAAATGATTGCATGTACATATTTTGAGCAAAGTACAAATTGTCAGCATCAGATTCAGACTTTACTAAAATTTACTCTTGACTAAAAATAAAGAAAAGCTATGATGAACCTAGACAGCATATTACAAAGCAGAGGCATTACTTTGTTGACAAAGGTCTGTCTAGTCAAAGCTGTGATTTTCTCAGTAGGCATGTATAGATGTAACAGTTGGACTATAAAGAAAGCTGAGCACCAAAGAATTGATGCTTTTGAACTGTGGTGTTGGAGAAGACTCTTGAGAGTCCCCTGGACTGCAAAGAGATCCAACCAGTCCATCGTAAAGGAAATCAGTCCTGAATGTTCATTGGAAAGACTGATGCTGAAGCTGAAACTCCAATACTTTGGCCACCTGATGCAAAGAACTGACTCATTGGAAAAGACCTTGATGCTGAGAAAGACTGAAGCCAGGAGCAAAAGAGTATGACACAGGTTGAGATGGTAGGATGGCATCCCCAACTCAATGGACATGAGTTTGAACAAGCTTCAGGAGTTGGGGATGGAGAGGGAAGGCTGACCTGCTGCAGCCCATGGGGTTGCAAAGAGTCAGACATGACTGTGCAACTGAAGTGAACTGAACTGAACTGAAAAATAAAGAAAGTAAAATCACAGAGGCATCCTTCTGGTTTGAATATGCCCCTGTATTATCTACCTATGATTAAGAAAGTTCATTGCTTCTCTCTAAGCTGAGAAAGATAACCACATTTTTAGCAGAATATTAAAAGTAGAGACCTGCTTTTAAAGCAAATCTCAGAAGGACTTAGGAGCAGTAGCCATGAGTGTGACATTGGGAATCAGCCCTCGTGAGATTTACTGGAACACCTGGAATCAAAGCGAATCATTTGTCTCAGTCTTATCCTCCATAATTTCAAACCTTTATTTGTCCTAAAACTTTATGAAGACACACAATAAATTTCAAGTTGAAATTTTGATGAGAGATTGATTTTATGTTTTCCTTTTCTTTTTTATGGAAACTGTCTCCTCTCCAAAATCCAGAGCTCTTCTCAGTGTCCTTTCTGATTAATGTAGCTATCTTGTGCAGTTCAGCTGTGAACAAGATTTGCAAACTGAAAAGTGATTTCAAATATTTTGTGTAGGTAATTTAATTGATTTCTCAAAAAAGATATAGATAGATAGATAGATAGATAGATAGAAAGATAGATATAAGAATCAGTGACTAACTCTTGAAGTTTCAGCTAGAGATAGAGGTTCCTCTAAAGGAACAGTGAATCAACTTTCCTTGCCATTTGGCTGAAATGCCTCAGTGTAGGATTTGAATTTCTGCTTACACAAACCCTGTTGACTATGTTGTATATAGCTGCTATTCCTCAAACTCAGGACATAGTTTGTCTTTCCTACCTTCACTATTTTTTTAAACATTCTCTTAGCTTTCCCTGAGTCAGTACTTTCCCTGTTCTCATCAGATTTCAGTTAGTCACAGAACTGATTGAAAGGTGGAAATTGAAAAATTTCCAAAGATGCTTTCTGTGCCTCCATGGTTTGATCTCCATCCTCCATGCTGTCTTACCTCTCTGCCCCATTCTTGGCTGACACACTCTACTTTGATTACTTACTAGCATTGCTGTTGTGACAACTAGATTTCAAACTGTTGTGAGCAGAGATGTGATTTCCACAGCTATCCTTGTAGACAACAGTTGAGAACAAATATACGCTAAATAATTCAAGAGTAGGCAATATGTATTTAATTTGATGACTGTACAATAATTCTTATTTTCCCCTCAGGTCAACCTGTATTTCATTGAACACATAATCTCACCTCACCTCTCAACTGAAAGTCTACAGGAAGAGGATGTGGGATAAGTAATTAACTCATGTAAAAACCATAGGAAGAGGGGGGAGGAACTAAGATGGCAGAGGAATAGGACAGGGAGACCACTCTCTCCCTAATAAATACACCAAAAAAACTTTTAAAGGCCTAGCAAACTCCATAAAACAGGATCTGAATGCTGGCAGAGGACATCGGGCATCTGGAGGGGCGGCCCATTGCCAACGAGAGAAGGTAGGACAAAAGAAAAAAGGAAAAAAAGAAGTAAAGGGAGAGACAAAGAGTTGGGGACGGGGATCCGTCCCTGAAGGGGAGTCTGGAATAAGAGGAAAAAAAGAGGAGAAAGGTTTCCGAATACCAGGGAGCATTGTCTCTGGCGGATCTGTGGTGAATCTTGGAGAGCAAGATAGCCGGCAGTAAAAGCAGATTAATAGTTAAGCCCTGCAAGGTACGTCTCTGGCTGCAAGGCACAGTGGAGAGGCGGCCCGGGTGCCCCACCCCCCACTAGCCAAAGCGGACTATTCAGGGAGGGGCGGGCCGCGCGCTCAGGGAATGGAGCAGCCTGAGGGACCCAACCCAGGGGGCTAACCGGAGATAGACTAAGGAGTAGCTTTCCCCAGGAAGAGCCCCCCCCCCCCACTGCGTCAGGCCCACGCACAGAACAAAGGGCAGTGCGGAGTCGGCAGAGAGGCAGCTGGCTGGGTGGAGCTGGGCGGCTGGGGGCTGCGGACCCGCCCAGCCCCCTCCTGAGAGCAGCGGGCATAACCCAGCCCCGGCGAGACTTCTGAGGCCAAATTGCAAGCAGAGCTAGGTGCTAACCAAGACTTCTGGGGATTGTGGACAGATCGGCGCTCTACACACCTAAGAAGGCATGCTCAGCTGCATGTGGAGAAAACCGAGCGGTTGGGCCAGGGGAGGGGAGAAGCCGCACTCCCCAACTGTGCCAGGCGGATGACAGAGAGCCTGAGCAGAGAGGGTGGGGGAAGCGCACTTACCAGGAGAGGGCAAACCCCAAAGCGCTGAATAGATACTTAAAAGACCAGCAAACAGAAGACGCTTAAGCTAGCAGAGGGAACAGCTTTGGAACTGACAGGAGTAGCAGATGAAATCCCTGCAGGTGGTGCAGACTGCATAGAAAGGAGTCTACAGACCGTGAGAAGTACAAGCCAGACCAAGGAATCATCTGAGAATGAACTGACCCCTCACTGTACGCATCAGCAACAGAGAAAGCCTTCGTTATAACTGTACTAGGAACATCTTTTAAATTTTTAAAACTTTTTTATGCTTTTTTTTTTTTTAGAATTTTTAAGTCCCCTATAACCTTGTTATTTTTTTCTTCTTTCTTTTCCTTTATTTTTATTTTCCTTTTTTTAAATCTCCTCTTTCTCCCTTATTGTATTCTCCATCTTATTTCTTTTCTTACCTTTTATATCTCCACTTTTCTCCCCTTTTTTATTTTTTTACTTGATTTTTAAAAATTTTTTTTTTATCTTTCTTTCTTTCTAATTTTTTTTTTGGAATAGTATTTTTGAGAATCCAGTCTTTACTCTAGATTTTTAATCTTTGCTTATTAGTATTTGGTATCAACTTTGTACCTTTAAGGATCCAAGCTCCAGTGCCCATTGTTACCTGGGAGTGAGATCATTGGCTTGACTGCTCTCTCCCCATTCTTGTCTCTCCTTTTTTTTTTTTTTCTTCTCCTACCACGACACCTTCAACATCCCCTTCCCCTGTATATTCTCTACCCAACTCTGGGACTCTGCTTGAGTGTTATGAGTTGTGAAGAACACTGAAATAACTGACCACTGGCTGGATCTGTCTCTGTCCATCTGACTCTCTCTTCTCTCTCTCTGGTCAATTCTGTCTCCTTCCACCCTCTTCTCATTTTGGTATAACTCTGTGAATATCTCCGAGGGATCCAGGCTGTGGAGAGCACACAGGTGAGCAATCACTGGCCACTTCACTCCCTCACTATCTGATTCCTCTCTTCTCCTTCTGGTCCATGCCATGTAACTCTGTGTACCTGATAGGGTGTCCCTGACTGTGAATAAACTTCTCATCACTAAACTAGAGATTCTGCGACCATCAGTGTATAGATGAAAGAGTCCTGAGGCTACTGGAAGACAGGAGGCTAAACCTAGACCCTGAGAATTCCAGAAATCTCCTGGATCCAAGAGTTAATTAATCGATAGGAACTCATCAAACTCCTCCATAACAAAACTGAAACCAACCAACCCCCAAGGGCCAACAAGCTCCAGAGTAAGATATACCAAGCAAATTCTCCAGCAACGCAGGAACACTGCCTGGAGCTTCAATACACAGGTTGCCCAAGGTCACACCAAGTCCACCGACACCTCAAAACTTTTTACTGGACACTCCATTGCTAGTTACAGTGAGGAAACCCAGATCCACCCACCAGAACACCACACAAGCTTTCCCATCCAGGAAACTTTGACAAACCACATATCCAACCCCTCCCATAGTGAGGAACCCCCACAATAAAGGGACAACACAGCAAGATAAATAAGACGAAAAGGCAGAGAAATACCCAGCAAGTAAAGGAACAGGATAAATATCCCCCAGACCAAAAGACGAAGAGATGGGATGTCTACCTGACAAAGAATTCTGAATAATGATAGTGAAAATGATCCAAAACCTGGAAAATAAGTTGGAGTTGCAGTTCAATAACCTGCAGGCAAGGATTGAGAAGATGCAGGTAAGCTTTAACAAGGACTTAGAAGAAATGAAAAAGAGTCAAAATACAATAAATAATGCAATAAATGAGATCAAAAACACCCTGGAGGGAATCAACAGTAGAATAACAGAGATAGAAGACAGGATAAGTGAGATAGAAGACAGAATGGCAGAAATAAATGAAACAGAAAGGAAAAAAGAATTAAAATAAATGAGGACAATCTTAGAGACCTCTGGGACAATATTAAACACACGAATATTCGAATCATAGGAATCCCAGAAGAAGAAGACAAAAAGAAAGACCATCAGAAAATTCTTGAAGAGATAATTGTTGAAAATTTCCCTAAATTGGGAAAGCAAATAGTCACTCAGGTCCAAGAAACACAGAGAGTCCCAAATAGAATGAATCCCAAGTGGAACACCCCAAGACACATATTAATCAAATTAACAAATATCAAATATAAAGAGCAAATTTTAAAAGCAGCAAAGGAGAAACAAAAAATAACTCACAAGGGGAATCCCATAAGGATAACAGCCCATCTCTCAATAGAAACGCTTCAGGCCAGAAGGGAATGGCAAAACATACTTAAAGTCATGGAAGAAAACAATCTACAACCCCGATTACTGTACCCAGCAAGGATCTCATTCAAATTTGAAGGAGAATTCAAAAGTTTTTCAGACAAGCAGAAACTGAGAGAATTCAGCAACACCAAACCAGCGCTCCAACGAATGCTAAAGGATCTTGCCTAGATAGGAAACACGGATGGGGTAGATAATCTCGAACCCAAAACAATAAATTAAATGGCAACGGGATCATACTTATCAATAATTACCTTAAATGTAAACGGGCTGAATGCCCCAACCAAAAGACAAAGATTGGCCAATTGGATACAGAAACAAGACCCATATATATGTTGTCTGCAAGAGACCCACCTCAAACCTAGGGACACTTATAGACTGAGAGTTAAAGGCTGGAAAAAGATATTCCATGCAAATAAAGACCAAAAGAAAGCAGGAGTGGCAATACTCTTATCAGATAAAGTAGACTTTAAAATAAAGGCAGTGAAAAGAGGTAAAGATGGACATTATATAATGATCAAAGGATCAATCCAAGAAGAAGAAATAACAATTATAAACATTTATGCACCCAACATAGGAGCACCACAATATGTAAGGCAAATGCTAACAAGTATGAAAGGGGAAATTAACAACAACACAATAATACTGGGAGACTTTAATACACCACTCACACCAATGGATAGATCAACTAGACAGAAAAGTAACAAGGAAATTTAAACTTTAAATGATACAATAGACCAACTAGACATAATTGATATCTATAGGTCATTCCACTCCAAACAAGGAATTTCACCTTTTTCTCAAGTGCACACGGGACCTTCTCCAGGATAGATCACATCCTGGGCCATAAATCTAACCTTGATAAATGCAAAAATATTGAAATCATCCCAAGCATCTTTTCTGACCACAATGCAGTGAGATTAGATATCAACTACAGGAGAAAACCTTTCAAAACTTCCAACATATGGAGGCTCAACAACACACTGCTGAATAATTAAAAAATCACAGAAGGAAGAAAAAATGAAATTCAGTAATGCATGGAAACGAATGAAAATGAAAACATAACAGCCCAAAACCTATGGGACACTGTGAAAGCAGTGCTAATGGGAAAGTTCATAGCAATACAAGCTCACCTCAGGAAACAAGAAAAAAATCAAATAAATGACCTTACTTTACACCTAAAGCAACTAGAAAGGGAAGAGATGCAGAAGCCCAGGTCTAGTAGAAGGAAAGAAATCTTAAAGATCAGGGCAGAAATAAATGCAAAGGAAACAAAGAAGACCATAGCAAAAATCAACCAAGCCAAAAGCTGGTTCTTTAAGAAGATAAATTAAACTGACAAACCATTAGCCAGACTCATCAAGAAACAAAGGGAGAAGAACCAAATCAACAGAATTAGAAATGAAAACGGAGAGATCACAACAGAAAACACAGAAATACAAAGGATCATAAGAGACAATTGTCAGCAACTATATACAAATAAACTGGGCAACTTGGATGAAATGGACAAATTCCTAGAAAAGTACAACTTTCCAAGACTAAACCAGGAAGAGATAGATAATATTAGTAGACCCATCACAAGCACGGAAATTGAAACTGTAATCAGAAATCTTCCAAAAAACAAAAGCCCAGGACCAGATGGCTTCACAGCTGAATTCTACCAAAAATTTAGAGAAGAGCTAACACCTATTCTACTCAAACTCTTCCAGAAAATTGCAGACGAAGGTAAACTTCCAAACTCATTCTATGAGGCCACCATCACCCTAATTCCAAAACCCGACAAAGATGCCACAAAAAAAGAAAATTACAGGCCAATATCACTGATGAACTTAGATGCAAAAATCCTTAACAAAATTCTAGCAAATAGAATCCAACAACACATTACAAAAATCATACATCATGATCAAGTAGGCTTTATCCCAGGGATGCAAGGATTTTTCAATATTCGCAAATTAATCAATGTAATACACCACA
This sequence comes from Antilocapra americana, assembly GCA_007570785.1. NCBI lineage: Eukaryota > Metazoa > Chordata > Mammalia > Artiodactyla > Antilocapridae > Antilocapra > Antilocapra americana. Next base: position 7,740,298 of record ML661334.1, on the reverse strand, counting down.
TTAACAAATTGTAAAATAAAAATCACATGATTATCTCAATAGATGCAGAGAAAGCCTTTGACAAAATTCAACATCCATTTATGATAAAAACCCTCCAAAAATCAGGAATAGAAGGAACATACCTCAACATAATTAAAGCTGTATATGACAAACCCACAGAAAACATTATCCTCAATGGTGAAAAACTGGAAGCATTCCCCCTGAAATCAGGGACAAGACAAGGGTGCCCACTCTCACCACTACTTTTCAACATAGTTTTGGAAGTCTTGGCCACAGCAATCAGAGCAGATAAAGAAATTAAAGGAATACAGATTGGAAAAGAAGAAGTAAAACTCTCTCTGTTTGCAGATGACATGATCCTCTATGTTGAAAACCCTAAAGATTCTACTAGAAAATTAATAGAGGTAATCAGTGAATACAGTAAAGTTTCAGGATACAAAATCAACACACAGAAATCCCTGAAATTCCTATACACTAACAGTGAGAAAACAGAAAGAGAAATTATGGAAACAATTCCATTCACCATCAAAACAAAAAGAATAAAATAATTAGGAGTGTATCTACCTAAAGAAGCAAAAGACTTGTATATAGAAAGCTATAAAACACTGATGAAAGAAATCAAAGAGGACACAAACAGATGGAGAAATGTGCTGTGTTCGTGGATTGGAAGAATCAATATAGTGAAAATGAGTATACTACTCAAAGGAATCTATAGATTCAATGCAATTCCTATCAAGCTACCAGAGGTCTTTTTCAAAGAATTAGAACAAATAATTTCTCAATTTGTATGGAAATACAAAAAACCTTGTATAGCCAAATCAATCTTGAGAAAGAAGAATGGAACTGGCGGAATCAACCTACCTGACTTTAAGCTATACTTCAAATCCACAGTCATTATGACAGTATGGTACTGGCACAAAGACAGAAATATAGATCAATGGAACAGAATAGAAAGCCCAGAGATAAATCCACGCATCTATGGACACCTTATCTTTGACAAAGGAGGCAAGAATATACAATGGAGAAAAGACAATCTCTTTAACAAGTGGTGCTGGGAAAACTGGACAGCCACTTGTAAAAGAATGAAACTAGAACACTTTCTAACACCATACACAAAGATAAACTCAAAATGGATCAAAGATTTAAGCATAAGACCAGAAACTATAAAACTCCTAGAGGATAACATAGGCAAAACACTCTCTGACATAAACCGAAGCGGGATACTCCATGACCCACCTCCCAGAATATTGGAAATAAAAATACGAATAAATAAATGGGACCTAATTAAAATTAAAAGCTTCTGCACAACAAAGGAAACTAAAAGCAAGGTGAAAAAACAGTCTTCAGAATGGGAGAAAACAATAGCCAATGAAGCAACGGACAAACAATTAATCTCAAAAATATACAAGCAACTCCTGCAGCTCCATTCTAGAAAAATAAACAACCCAATCAAAAAGTGGGCCAAAGAACTAAACAGACATTTCTCCAAAGAAGACATAAAAATGGCTAACAAACAGATGAAAAGATGCTCAACATCACTCAGTATCAGAGAAATGCTAATCAAAACCACAATGAGGTACCACTTTACACCAGTCAGAATGGCTGCCATCCAAAAATCTACAAGCAATAAATGCTGGAGAGGATGTGGAGAAAAGGGAACCCTCTTACACTGTTGGTGAGAATGCAAACTAGTACAGCCACTATGGAAAACTGTGTGTAGGTTCCTTAAAAACCTGCAGATAGTCCTGCCATATGACCCAGCAATCCCCCTGCTGAGCATATACACCGAGGAAACCAGAATTGAAAGAGCCACTTGTACCCCAATGTTCATCGCTGCATTGTTTACAATAGCCAGGACATGGAAGCAACCTAGATGCCCATCAACTGATGAATGGATAAGAAAGCTGTGGTACATATACACAATGGAATATTACTCAGCATTAAAAAAAAAATTCATTTGAAGCAGTTCTACTCAGATGGACGAAACTGGAGCCTATTATCCAGAGTGAAGTAAGCCAGAAGCAAAAACAACAATACAGTATATTAACACATATATATAGAATTTAGAAAGCCGGTAAGGAGAACCCAACATGCGAGACAGAAAAAGAAACGCAGATGTATAGAATAGACTCGTGGACTCTGTGGATGAGGGTAAGGGTGGGATGATATGGGAGAATGGCATTGAAACATGTTAATGATCATATATGTAATCAATCGCCAGCCCAGGATTGATGCTCGGGGCTGGTGCATCGAGATTTCCCGGGGGGAGAGAGGAGGGAGGGCGGAGGGAGGGGGGTTCTGGAGGGGGAGCATATGTAAACCCATGGTGATATCATGTCATTGTATGGCAAAAACAATAAAAAAGAAACACAGGAAGAAAACAGAATGGGAGTCATTATTTATAGGTAACATTGACATTATTTATATGTAACTTTGAGTACATCCTATGTGCCAGCATTAGACATAGTATTACACAGCCATTAGCTCGGTTAATCCTCACAAACACTGTGGGAGCTTAGTATTAGTACCATTATTTTACAGATGGGAAACTGAATCAAGTTGAATTTAACAAACTGCCTGGAACCTACAGTTAATAAAGTGTAAGGCTGGGATCAAACAGACTATTATACAGTCTTTTATAACATATCGCTTAGGAAAGAAATGCAATAGATTCACTCAATGCTACACATTCTCTGGGTAAAATGGCATTTGTTTACCCACTAATCCACTCATTCATACATACAAAGAGTTAACAAATATTTATAGAAAATTATCTGTTTGCCACTGTATGGTCAATGAAGAAAGTGTCAGAAAAAGACAAAAGACAACTTTTGTCCTTCCAAGGCTTCTGTTTCATGGTGGGAATGAAGAGGCATTGAAGTTGCAGAATCAGATTTATATATTTAAGAATGAGTGAAAATCATGTTGAAAACTGGAAGGGAGTAGATCTTCCACTGCTCAAAGAATTGTAATGCATAGGGGATAGTGATATTTTATTAACTCAAATGATATATATTCAGAGCATCTAGGTTCTAGGTTTGAGGATAAAGTCTGACTTCAAATATGTGAGCAAATTTAGACATGGTTTATTGACCTGGTCCTCACAAAGTTGAGAATATTGATGATAATATGAGTCAGTTACACTGATAATATCAAAAGGACAGTTGCAAACTTTCTCTGAATTAAAGTTATATCATATTGTGAGAATATATCCTAAGATAATATGAATTTAAGAAATCAGCCATGGAGGCACTGAAAATACTAAAGCATAAATACAACCAAATCCAAACTAAAACTGAAACTGAAAATTGATAATTAAAAAATATAATATTTTACCCATAAAAAATACCAGATAATCTGGTAGAGCATCAGTCTATATAACCAAGATGAAAGAAGACAGAAAATAAAATATTTTAATTACTGAAAGCAAACAACTGTCTTTCTACACTCATACCTAAATGAATTCTTCTTTGAGAACAGACAAGTGATATTCTCAGATAAGTAGAAAGAGAGATACTCTCACTGAAAGAAATGATTAAGGGTTTACATCACACAAAAGAAAACTAAACCATAAACAAAGAGTTGGAGCAAGAAAACTGTGAGACAAACATTGATAAATGTCACTAAAGTTAAAAGAACATGGACATGGAGTCAAATTTTTATATAATTATAATTGTAATCATATAAAATGTAGATAATATTTAACATTCATTATTGAAAATTTATTATTCAAGATATATTCTAAAACCTTCAAATGCTAGTTTATAAGTAAGAAGCAGGATGTATTCATAGTGAAAATATTCTAAGTTCCTTTTATTTAAAATCAAAATAGATGCATTGAATAATGAAGACTAAGTTAAGACATGTATGCATATACAATTTAAGGGAATTTATTAAAAGTAGGTAATAGAACATGTCATATTCAAACATGGAGTAAAAAGAAAACAAACTTAAAATATGATTTAATTCACAGTAGTTAAAGGGAAAAACACATAAATAAGTTTATGAACAGCATAATCTAATTATTAGAAAATATTCAAAAGTGCCAATATTTACAATAAAATAGAGAACACAGTGATTAAAAGGACTCAGGACCTGAAAATAAAAGAGTTAAAATATACATAAGAGCCATAACCAAAAAATATAATAAAAATACTGCCTAATATATGTGAAATAATATGTGAATAAAAGTCAGACAAATTTGACTTTTAGACTTTTTGCATCATAAGAGATAGAAACTATAAATGTTAAAAGGAACTATACTAGCTCAATGCTTGGCATATCATAATAATATAGCCTAAATATTATTTAAAAATACAAAAAAATAGGCAAACCCACATCATATTTCTCCATTTTTATATGTGAAATTTCAAACATCTGTAAGGCCACTGAAAATCTGATAAAAGAAAGTTCACCAGATGGACTTGATAGGACCCTGCTCTGCTCAGTTCTCATCTCTTCTAAGCACTTTTCAGCATCACAGTCTTTCCCCAGATATGCCTCAGGAGGAGATGCCAAAGATGAGCAGTAGTGTCCATGACATGCAGAGGTGCAGGATCTGAGTTTATAAAATACATGAAACAAAAGGATCTGCTGTTATAGCACATGGAACACTGTTCAATACTCTATAGTAACCTAAATGGGAAAACAATTTGAAAAAAAAAAAAAGGTATATGGATATGTATAGCTGAGTCACTTTGCCGTATATCTGAAACTAACACAGTTTGTTAATCAACTCTGCTCCAAAATAAATTAAATTTTTTTTAAAATAAAAGTTGTGTCTATGCTTGAAAATATTAATTCATAGTTAAACTGACCCTGGTGTTCTTTATATTAGTTTATAATTTGGCTGTGTATTGGAAACCATTCATAACAACAAAAAGTGAAACTGCAAAACTAGTTTTATGATAGAGATGTAAATTAGTTTAGAGCAGGTAAAATAAATAATGAAAAATATTCTAAACAATATTTGGCATTTACATAAAAAATCTTATGAATGAGAATTCTATTTGATGAGTATTATTATCTAAAATATGTCTTGGAGTAATACACTGAGATTCCCCAAAATCTTCATTCCTATATAACTTGAACAATAGAAAACAAAAGAAACAAACCAACAGACAAATATCACATGCATGGTTGACAAGTTACTAGAAAATAAACTGAAAATCCATTAAGCACTGGAAACCTAAAACATTACCATTCCCTTAGCATCATTTTTTAATTCTATCTGTTAAAAGTCTATACCTTTTTGAGTAACATGGATAGAATAATCTGTCTTTTATTAATTATATATAGCAATAACAATGTTATCTGGTCTTGTGTTTTAATTTATATATGATATTATTTTAACACACTGAGTCACAGCTAACAATTTAAAACATTCTTCCAAGTCTTATTGGTGAATTACACAAGAAAACGAATGGTCAATAGACAAAATGATTTGTTAAAGTCCTCGCTAATTGATCAAGGACTATGTATATGTTACATCTCTGTGACCAAAATGTCTACTCTATTTGACAAAAAATTTCTCTTGAGTCACTCTCCTTATTGCTTTTTTAACATCTTTGTTCCGAAGGCTGTAGATCAAAGGGTTTAGCATAGGACTCACGAAAATGTAAAAAACAGCTACAATTTTGCCCTGTTCTACAGAGGTCTTGGAAGGGGGCCTCAGATACATGCAGAATAGTGTCCCATAAAAGACAGTGACAGCTGTCAGGTGAGACCCACAGGTGGAGAAGGCCTTGTGTCTCCCTTCTGCAGAGCGGATATTCAGAATGGCTGTGAAGATGAAAATGTAGGAGATGAGGATAATGGTGAGAGAACAGGTGAGGTTGGAACCAGCAACTACAAACATGGCAGTCTCTTTGACGTAAGTATCTGAGCAGGCCAGGACTAGGAGAGGTGGGTCCGCACAGTAGAAGTGGTTGATTTCATTGGGTCCACAGAAGGAGAGACGGAGCATCAGGATGGTCTGGGCAAGACCATTTGCCAAGCCATAGGTATAAGGAGCAGCAACAAGGGAAAGGCAGACACCCCGGGACATCTTACTGGCATATACCAATGGTTTGCAGATGGCCACGTAGCGGTCATAAGCCATCACTGTGAGCATATAATAATCTGCAATCACCAAGGCAATGAAAAAGTGGAACTGCATAAAGCAGCCAAGGAAGGAAATGGTTTTTCTCTTGCATAAGAAATGAACCAGCATCTGAGGAGTGACGTTGGTGGCATAACAGAGATCTACAAAGGAGAGGTGGCTGAGGAAGAAGTACATTGGAGTGTGAAGCTGTGTGTCAGTTCTGATTAACAAAATCATTCTCACATTGCCGATGACTGTGATCAAGTAGATGCCTAGGAAGACCACAAAAAGGACAGGCTGCAACTCAGCTCGATCTGTCAGTCCCAGGAGGATAAACTCAGTCACCTCTGTGTAGTTTTCTTTTAACATTGTGTTTTCTCAGCTTCCAACACGTTCTAAAGTAATGAAATAAAACTCATTTGTCATTTTTCCATTACTCACATCATATCATCTGATGCCCACTCTGCTCATAATGTAAATCCATGCAAAATACATATCCTAGTAAGCATGAAATTGATACTTTGAATATCTAAATTAATACAGAGCTCCTGTACATAAAGGCAATCTTATAATCAAATGCTTCTCTCCAAGTCTTTTCATAGTTGAAAAGTCTTTATCTTTTGTGAAAATTGTTTTCATGAATTACTTACAATTCTTTAAATATTGCTTTTCATTGAAATTATGACACTTTGTTTTTCCATATAACTTATGATGTGGTATCTAAAGCATCAAAACTCATTGTGTTTTCACAACTTAGTGGACTTAAGTTCATGGAATTGATAGGTCTTTATAGAACCAGATTCTGTCTCCCTGCCCCTGCAAACTCAAGATCGCTTTCAGACTGGTCCCTCACACTGCAATGCATATCCTCTTTCCCAATTCTTGACTATCTCAGGAGTCCTAATATAATCAAATATTACTCAACTTTAAAGACAGCTCAAAATATATTTGCTCTGTATTTTATAGCCAATTATTGGGGGCAAAATTGTTGCATGAGATACAAAATTAAATCCCTATTTATGGATAATAACAGAGAAGCATATAGTACATAAATAACATGTCTGTTTGTGTTTGTGGGTGGATATATATATATATATATATACCATATATCAGTGATATTAAATATTCAAGTACAGAGTGACTGGGGTACAGAGATATTTTATTAAAATCTCCCTGGTGTGAGATATGTGTAATCTAGGTTAAGCGTTACTGATGAACCTATTTGCAGGGCAGGGATAGAAATGCAGACATAGAAAATTGGCTTCAGACACAGCAGAGGAAGCAGACGAGATGGTGGGATGAATTGAGAGAGCAGCATTGAAACATATGCATAACCATATGTGAAACAGAGAGCTAATGGGGAGTTGTTGTACAACAGGAAGCTCAACCTGGTGCTCTGGGACAACTGAGAAGGAAGGTTACATGCAAAGTAGGAGGGGGGTTCAAGAGGGAGGGCATGTATGTATATGTATGGCTGATTTACACTGCCCTATGGCAGAAACCAACACATTTTGTAAAGCAATTCTCCTCCTATTAAATATAAATTCAAAAAGCAATCAAAAAAGATTGTCAACAATATCCTTGGATCATAATGATTTTGTTATAACTTTACCACATTTTAACTCTTGCAAGTAGTAAGTATAAACTGTAAAACTGGAATTTTCAATATAAAGTCCACTAAAGCATGCAAAGAATCATACTGAAAATAATCATATGATCCATGTAACTGAGACAGTATGTAAGAAATCATAAAGTGCATCTCCCAACTTTTGTGTATATAAAGGTGACCATGAAGATTATTATGGAAAAATCTACACTGTACTTTCACAGCACATAAAGGCATGTCGTTGTTATAATGACTCTTATCAATAGCTACCATTTCAGTGATGGACAGGGGCCACCTCGTAATGTACTTTGTGAATGAAATACTCCTGCTTTCTTGCCCAAGTACATTATTTCATTATGCACCTGAGAAATTTAGACCTATTGTCCAGCATAATAAAATACAAGTAGCCTAAATCAATTAACTCATAATCATTCTGTATTTGTCATAATAGAGCATTTTTGTTTCTGGGATTGTATTTTAGTGTCTCTATTTATTAAATTATTAGTCAAAACCCCAAATGACTAATACAGTAAACCCCCTACATACAGACATTCAGGTTGCAAGCTTTCAAAGATGCGAACATAGGTGTCAGCTCCTGTTTGCCATCCATTGCACAGTACTAGTGAACTTTTAAAGATACTGTACTGTAAAATTGAAAGTGTTGTCTTTATTTTTGTATTTGTGATTTATGTGTGTATTATTTGTTTACACTATAAACCTATTACTGTACTGTTATGAACGTATATTGCTGATTGTGTTAATTGGGTACTTAAGCTAACAAATTGTAATTACAAATGCACTCTCAGAACTGAGCTCATTCATATGCAAAGGACTTTTTGTCTTTCCATTTATTTTTACTATTGGTAGTGAGGGATTGCAAGCGATGAGCATTCCAGATCATTTGAGTATTTGATAGTAATGACCTTCTTTTACAAAAAATAGAACACAACATCTTATGTGATAGGGCAAAGAAAACTCAGGAAGAAGTATTTGCAAGTGGACAGAATTGTCTTTGGAGAAGAACAAATTTGTACTCTTGACACTCACTTGAGTTTCTGTCATTGGTCTAGTTATTTTTCTCCTATGATACCACTTCACTGTACAGTTATAAATATTTGCACTTTAACAAAAATAGCAACTTAAATCAGGACATATGCAAATTCATCAGAATATGTTTCAGGCCATCACTTTTTTTTTCCCCCACTTTATTTACCCATATCTTATCCTACCTGTGAAAGAAGAGTGACTTTCCAGTGACAGCATAGATGTGAGAACCTGAGGTGTTTTTATCAGAATTGTCACAGAGGGATCAACTCCCTAGGGTTCCATTATTTCTCACAGAAAGTCATTCAGATTGTTAATAATCACTAAGGTTTATTTTATTTTTAAAATCTACACTCATGAGGACACGGGAATTTTTCACTTCCTAATATCATCAGGGAATCATATTTCCTGAAATGACGACACAATGAGATTCATTCTTCATTTCAGTAAGTATGCCAGTTGGTCTATATAATTTGAGGCTTGACTTGGGGAGTGGGGGAATATTAAGTTTCATTATTTTCATCATGCAAGCTAGAATAGTGCCTGGTATATGGAGCTTTAGAGTCTAGGAAACCATTGGATGATCAATTACATTTTGTTAAATTTGAACTAGTTATTTCCTGATTCTGAGTCTTTTCATTAAAAAATACATATAAAAATACAATAGCTAAGAGAATTTCATTGTTGTTCAGTCACTCAGTGGTGTCTGACTCTTTGTGACCCCATGGATATGCCAGGCTTCCCTGCCCATCACCATCTCCTGGAGTTTGCCCAAACTCATGTCCATTGAGTTGGTGATACCATCCAATCATCTATCCTCTGTGTCCCCTTCTCCCCCTGCCTTCTATCTTTCACAGCATCAGGGTCTTTTCCAAAGAGTGGCCAAGGTATTGGAACTTCAGCTTCAGTGTCAGTTCTTCCAATGAATATTCAGGACTGATTTCCCATAGGATTGACTGGTTTGATCTCCTCGCAGTCCAAGGGACTCTCAAGAGTCTTCTCCAACATCACAGTTCAAAAGCATCAATCCTTTGGCGCTCAGCTTTCTTTATGGTCCAACACTCATATACAAGCATTTACTACTGGAAAAACCATAGTTTTGACCATGTGGGCCTTTATTGGCAAAGTAATGTCTCTGCTCTTTGAATATGCTGTTCTAGGTTTGTCGTAGCTTTCTTCCAAGAAGCAAGTGTCATGGCTGCAGTGGCCCTCAGCAGTGATTTTAGAGCCCAAGAAAATAAGTCGGTCACTGGTTCCATTGTTTCCCCGTCTATTTGCTATGAAATGATGGGGAAAAGAGTATATTATAAATATCCAGATAATGTAAATTGCTGGTAATTCTTCTTTGTCAGCCTGTCTGACCCATATATATTGCCTTTTATCCTCCACTTTGCTTTTTCCAACTGAGGTGGAATTCTTAGATTCCATCAATAGAACTTTCTTAGTGTCTGGTTTCCATCTGAGTTTTTTGCAATGGGAGAAACCAGGTACGTGACAGAGGTTGCAGGAAGAGAGAGGTATCCCACTTTCATTTTCATAATGAAGTCGTAGGGTGGCTACAATCCTTCCAAGGAAAATTCTGCCTAAGCTGTGTGTTGAGTATGTGGCCTGGGACACACTTCTTAGTTCTAGTCTCACTAGACAACTAACATTAGTCCTTGTGATGGCAAATTCAGTGCTGGAATGGAAATTGCCTTCTGCAATTAGCCTCCAGGAACTTCACGTTCTCTGTTGTCTTTAACATTTCGGTGTTCTCTTCATTAAATTAAATTAATTTTATTAAATTCTCTTCAGCTAAACCATCTGAGTAGACTTTTGCTTTGTCTCAGGTCCCTGACTCAGACCAGAAAGTTGCACAATAGTTACTCAATAAATGTTGCATTGGAAGGGAGATTTCTGGCTTCACCATTGAAGCCTTGGTGGAGAAAGTTGAGCATTACTTTGCTAGTGTGTGAAATGAATGCAACCGTGTGATAGTTTGAACATTCTTTGGCACTGACTATCTTTGGGATTGGAATGAAAACTGACCTTTCCAGTCCTGTGGCCACAGCTGAGTTTTCCAAATTTGCAGGCATATTTTAGAATTTGAAATACCTCAACTGGAATTACATCACCTTCACTAGCTTTGTTCATAGTGATGCTTCCTAAGGTCCACTTAACTTCGCACTCCAGGATGTCTGACTCTAGATGACTGATGACACCATCATGGTTATCTGGGTCATTGAGATCTTTCATGTATAGTTCTTCTGTGTATTCTTCTCACCTCTTCTTAATATCTTCTGCTTCTGTTAGGTTCATACCATTGCTGTTCTTTATTATGCACATCTTTGCATGGAATGTTCTCTTGGTATCTCTAATTTTCTTGAAGAGATCTCTAACTTACTCTTCTTCAACTTATTTCCCATTCTATTGTTTTCCTCTATTTCTTTTTTTTTTTAATATTTTTTTTCTTTACATTATCGTGTTGGTTTTGCCATACATTGACATGAATCTGCCATGGGTATGCATGTGTTCCCCTTCCAGAACGCCCTCCCACCTCCCTCCTAATTCCATCCCTCTGGGTCATTCAGGTGCACCAGCTCTGAGCATCCTGTATCAAGCATCAAACCTGGGCTGGCGATTGATTTCACATATGATAATTTACATGTTTTGATGCCGTTTTCCCATATCATCCCACACTTGCCCTCTCCCATAGAGTCCAAAAGACTGTTTTATAAATCTGCGTATCTGGTTATCGTTACCATCTTTCTAAATTCCATATACATGCGTTAGTATACTGTAGTTTTGTTTTTCCTTCTGGCTTACTTCACTCTGTATAATAGGCTCCAGTTTCGTCCACCTCAGTAGAACTGATTCAAATGTATTCGTTTTAATGGCTGAGTAATATTCCATTGTGTATATGTACCACTGCTTTCTTATCCATTCGTCTGTTGATGGACATATAGGTTGCTTCCATGTCCTGGCTATTGTAAACAACACAGTGATGAACATTGGGGTACACGTGTCTCTTTCAATTCTGGTTTCCTCGGTGTGTATGCCCAGCAGTGGGATTACTGGGTCATATGGCAGTTCTGTTTCCAGTTTTTTAAGGAATCTCTACACTGTTCTCCATAGTGGCTGTACTAGTTTGCATTCCCACCAACAGTGTAAGAGGGTTCCCTTTTCTCCACATCCTCTCTAGCATTTATTGCTTGTAGACTTTTGTATGGAAGCCATTCTGACTGGTGTAAAGTGGTACCTCATTGTGGGTTTGATTTGCATTTCTCTGATAATGAGTGATGGAATCGGGAGGGAGGTGGGAGAGGGGTTTTGGAAGGGAAACACATGTAAGCCCATGACGGATTCATGTCAATGTATGGCAAAACCAACACAATAATGTAAAGAAAAATAAATAATTAATGAATTAAAAGAAAAAAAAAAAGGCAGAGACATTACTTTGCTAACAATGGTCCATCTAGTTAAGACTATGGTTTTTCCAGTAGTCATACATGGATTTGAGACTTGAACTATGAAGAAAGCTGATTGCCAAAGAATTGATGCTTTTGAACTCTAGTGTTGGAGAAGACTCTTAAGAGTCCCTTGGACTATAAGGAGATACAACCAGTCCATCCTAAAGGAGATCAGTCCTGGGTGTTCACTGGAAGGACTGATGTTGAAGCTGAAACTCCGATACTTTGGCTACCTCATGTGAAGAGTTGACTCATTGAAAAATACCTTGATCCTGGGAAAGACTGGGGCAGGAGGAGAAGAGGACGACAGAGGATGAGATGGCTGGATGGCATCACTGACTGAATGGACGTGAGTTTGGGTAAACTCTGGGAGTTGGTGATGAACATGGAAGCCTGGCGTGCTGCTATTCATGGGGTCACAAAGAGTCAGACAGGGCTGAGAGACTGAACTGAACTGAATACTTTCAATGTATCAATGCACCCATTATCTTATGGAAAGTGAAGTCACTTAGTCATGTCCGACTCTTTGCGACCCCATGGACCATAGCTTGCCAGGCTCCTATGTCCATGGGATTTTCCAGTCAAGAGTACTGGAGTGGGTTGCCATTTCTTTCTCCAGGGGAATCTTCCCAACCCAGGGATTGAACCCAGGTATCCTGCATTTGAGGCAGATGCTTTACTGTCTGAGCCACCAGGGAAATGGCTATCTTATCTAATCCTCACCACAATTCAGCTAGGGAGATAATCAAGAAAAGCCCATGAGTATTAAGAAGATAATATTTTATTAGGTGAGGTCAGTGAAGTATAGGAATGTCTCAGCTAATCAGTGGTGACTGCTGGATAGAACATAGGTCTCTTGATGCCACTTAATTTGTTCCTCAAAACTAAACTGCCCCTCTTCTGATTTCAGTGGGAGATATTCAGCCTAGGTCCTTGTCCTTGGACTAAACTTGCTGTTTAAACTGCACAGAAGAGCATCTTCAGCAGGTATTGATAAGAAAGAAAGGGTTTTTTCCTCTCATCTTCAATCAGAACACTTCTGTGAGAATACTTTTCCATCAGAAAATAGCAGAAAGGATAAAATGCTCTAGAAACTTTTGTTTGTGTGTTAGGTACATAAAGAAAGGCAACAATGTGTAAAAATAGCAAGAACTAAATTAAGTTAATCATTCCCTATGATCTACAAGCTCTGTGTTAAGTATGTTTCCTGCATTATTTTATGTAAATTCTGTGGGATAGGCAGTATTAGAATCCTCTTTTTGCACATGAGAAATGAGAGGTACAAAAGATTGGTGACTACCTCTCAGAGTCCCAGAGATAGCCTATGGACATCTAACTTATATCCAGTCAGTGCAGTTCTCCTTTTCTCTTAACATTTGAGGTCATTTATAAGGACCTTATCTATAATAGGTGTGAGCACTAATTTACAGAGATGTTGATATTGTAATTCTCAGAACTTTATTAATACATTAGAATACATTAACCTGCATTAGGGGGAAAATGCATATATCTCTTAAAAAGAAAATGTAACTATAGGGGCTGAAAATTGTCTTTTTCAGAACTCGCTCTCATTAATTTGTCTTTTAGCAAAATACCATCCGTTTTACATCTAGCATTGCAAATTATATGCTTCATTCTCTCCTCTTCCTTAGCAAATACATTTCTTGTTTTTGTGAAATATATTCTTTTCCCCAGCTGAGAGTTTGCAGTCAATCATCTAGTCCAGAGATTCTTCAACTGGGTTTTCAATTTCTAAGAGTTTTTAATAACAATAGTAAGAGTTCCTTAAACTCTGTGGTGTTTAAAAAAGCATTCAAGTCATATTATTTATTCTCCTTAGCCTTCTAAAGACTAACAAATTTTGTATTGATAAAAATGGACAGAGCAGTTATTTAACATACTTTCTTAGTCAGTTAGTATTCTTGGAACCTTGGGTCTGTGAGTAATTGAAGAAATTAACAAGACTGTGATTTTTTCTTCAAATCAGTGAGCTACATGGGACACGACTTTAATGTTTTTTTCTTAACTTTCTTAATTGGTTGACTTTTACTTGATCACTTTGCTTGTTCTTATCCAATGCCCAAATTCACCAGAAAAAGAAAATCAGGAGAGAAGAAAATATAAAAACTTTTTAGAAAAGTTTACTCTAATTGTCCCAAGTTAAGCAATAAACACAGTTATAAATGACTTTAGACACCAGCTATTACAGAGACAAGAAAACTGAAACACTTATACGTTCCCTGTCATGAGAGAATCACTCACATTCAGCAGAGACTGAGTCCTTATTTTTACTCTTCCTTTAAGGCAAGAATCCAAATATGTTAAAATGTAAAATACATTTCAAAATATAGAATACATCACTGCAGTATATATGTAATACTGCATGCAGCTATTTCCAATTGGAGAGTCTCTAGACCAGACTCTGGAGTAAGCATCCTGAATTATTTTAAATAGGGTATATTTCATGTTCTTTTGGCTCTGGGGACTGTATTCCTCATGCCATCTATTATACATTTTTATTATATATTTTTTCCCCCTCTGTAATTAAGGAAATCACACGTCTCTTTCATGTTTGTCTCCTTTACCCTTGGGATACCTGGGGCTAATAAGAATGCATTTTCAGATGAGTATTACTAATCATTGTTTTGATTTTTTTTTTTGCTTCATTGCTGTCAGAGTTTCCTTAATTGCCACGAGCAGGGACTACTCTCTCATTGCAGTACTCAGGCTTCTCATGGTAGTGATCTCGTGTTGCAGCTCATGGGCTCTGGTGTGTGGGCTTCAGTATTTGTAGCTCACAGACTCCAGAGTGCTGCGGCACATGCTTCGTAACTGCAACACCAGGTCTTCCTGTTCCACGGCATGTGGGATCTTCCCAGAACAGGGATCGAACCCATGTCCTCTACACTGGCAGGCTCATGATTCCTAATCACTGAAACACCAGGGAAGCCCCTTTAATCACCATTAAACACCCTTTTACTGTCACCCCAGCAGTTAGTGGACTGGTCCCATTGGGAGCATTAAAAATATCCACAAAAGAGCAGGTTAGTTCAATCTCTGATCTTGTCTTATATAAGGATTTTGGGTATATAGAGTAAATTACGCTACCTGAATCACAGTAATGGACTAATCGAAGGAGGTGAAAGAAGGTAAGAAGAACAAGGACTGACCTGACTTTCTGTCCTGTCTGTCTGTCACTGATTGTGTGACTTTAGATAATGCATCAAACCTCTTTATATCTCAGCCTTTTCATTTCTATGTAGGAATAGCGACACTCACCTCATAGATTTAATCTGTAGACAAATGAATGGATGCATGCGAATTGTTGCATCAAATACATATAGATAGCTGATTAATAAGCAAGAGCGTCCCCCACCCTGGCTCTCCTCCCTACTGTCTAGAATAAGAAATAGTTATCAGCCTATGTAGCCTAGATTGATACTTACGAGGTTCCTATTGCCTAAATGTATCTTCCATTTGAGTCTGAAATAAATTGATTAACATATGATGATCTTTTACATTATCTATGTCTCTTTGAGAAGATACTTCAGTTAATTTATCTCAGTACAGTGTAATCAATGTAATTTTCACTAAATGCAGGTGGACACAAAGACTTAAAAGGTACATTGCTTTATCTCTAGCAATTCAGACAGCATTTGCATTATTTTGGTAAAATCTTAGCCTTTCCTTAGAGGGCAAATACAGTAGACTCCTACCAACACAGAGTCTGAAACATAATTGGCAAACAATGAAGTTTACTTAATAAGTAAATAAATAACCTTTCTTCAGTTGATAGTGAATTTATTATTATACAGGAGTGTGGATGGAAATTGGAAGAAAGACCATATGGCACTAAGAGGTCAATGGTAAGGGCTATAGGACTGAAAGGACACTAGGTGACAACAGAGTGGTGGAATAAGACCAGTGGGCAACATAGAAGTAATTAATCATGGACAGGGCAGGGGGTAGGTCCTAGTCAGCCCACACTGTGATGCAGAAAGTCAAACTGAACTTCAGAATAAGAAAATAATTAATTTCTAAACCCAGTTTAAGTGTCATTCAAAGAGGACCACACAGGGACTTCCCTGGCAGTCCAGTGGATAAGAATCCACCTTGCAATTCAGGGGACATGGGCTCAATTCCTGGTCATGGAACTAGGATCATACATGCCATGGAGCAACTAAGCCTACCCAGCACAGCTACTGGAACCAGCTGGCTTCAACTACTGAGCCCATGTGTCACAACTAGAGTCCATGCACTGCAACGAAAGATCCCACATGAAGCTACAAAAATTCCACATGTTGCAACTAAGACTAGGTGAAGCCGGATAAATAAATATCTTAGAAATAGACAGGTTTAGAACTAACATGGAGGAGGAATAGGATGGGGAGGCCACTTTCTCCCCAACAAATACACCGAAAGAATATTTAAAAGCCAAGCAAACTCCACAAAACAACTTCTGAATGCTGGCAGAGGACATCAGCACCCAGAAAGGCAGCCCATTGTGTTCAAAAGAAGGTAAGACAAAATATAAAAAGTAAAAAGAGAGACAAAAGAGGTAGGGATGGAGATCCATCCCTGAATGGAGTCTTAAAAAAGAGAGAGGCTTTCGAACACCAGGAAACATTCTCCCCAGAAGATCTGTGGCGAGCCTCAGAGGGCAAAATAACTGGGAGTGAAAATAGATAAATAATTAAACCCCACAGATTATGTGCATAACTGCAACTCCCACTGGAGCAACAGCCCAGATGCTCCCCCTCTACTAGCAAGCGCGGGCAGCTCAGGGAGGGGAGGGCTGCACCGCTTTGGGTGAGGACTGGGACTGAACGCCCGAGGGCAGCCCGAGGGAACTAGCCTGAGACAGCAGCCTAGACTGTGGAATAACCTTCCTGCAAAAAGCCACTGCCAGGCCTGCACACAGAACAAAGGGTTGCACGAGCTGGTCAGCTGCAGGCTGTGGACCAGCCCATTCTCAGGCAGAGACTGGCAGGCGAGGGCACAATCACGGGCCCAGAGAGGCATCCTCTATGAAACAGCGGGCAGAATTCATTGCTAACCAAGACTTCTTATGATCCTGGACAGACACCAGAGATCAGCTCTCCACACACCTGAGAAGGCACACCCAGCTGCACATCCAGAAAACTGAGCAGTGGGATGAGGGAGGGGAGAAGTTACAGCCCCCAACTGCGCTGGGTGGCTCAGACCTGGGAAGTGCAGGCAGCCCCAGCGGCCACCTCAGGCAGTTTCCCACAGAGTGACCTAGAGCCTGAGCAGTGGGGGCTGGGAAAGCACACACGCCATGAGTGGGGACAAACCCCAGAATGGCTGAGTCACTGTGAGCGCATGCCAGTGATATTTGTTTGCAGTGTTCCTCCCTCCCCACAGCAGGACTGAACAAGTGAGCCTTAAAAAGTGACCACCACCGTCCCCCTTGTGTCAGGGCGGAAATAGACACTGAAGAGACCAGGAAACAGAAGATGCTAAAATAATCAGAGGGAACTGCTTTGGAACTGACAGGAGTAACAGATTAAATCCCTGTAGTTAGCACCGACTACATAGAAAGGAGCCTATAGACCTTGAGAAGTACAAGCTGGACCAAGGAACTATCTGAAAATGAACTGACCCCACACTGTACGCAACAACTTCAGAGAAAGCCCTAGATATATTTTTACTATGATCATCTTTTAAATTTTTAAAACTTATTTTTATTACAATATTTTTAATTTTTGTATTCTATTTTTTTATTTTAAAGTCCCCTATAACACCTTCAATTTTCATGTTCACAACCATCTATTATTATCTAGCCAAAAATAAAAATTAGAAGACTCTGTTTTTTAAGTAAACTTCATATATATATGCAAAAATTTTGGTGACTCTGTTTTTTATGGTTGTTGTTGTTTGCTTGTTTTTTTCCCCTCTTTATTCTTTTTTTCTATTTTTGTAATTGTATTTTTGAGAATCTAACCTTTACTTTAGATGTTTAACCTTTGGTTCTTGGTGTTTGTTATCAACTTTGTATCTTTGTATCAGTACCCATTTTCGCTTGGGAGTGAGATCACTGGCTCGATTGCACTCTCCCCATTTTTGACTCTCCTTTTCCTCCACCAGGTCACCTCTATCTCCTCCCTCCCCCTTTTCTTCTCTACCCAACTATGTGAATCTCTTTGAGTGTTTCGAGTTGTGAAGAACACTTAGATAACTGATTACAGGCTGGATCTGTCTCTCTACATCTGATTCTCTCTTTTCTCCCCCTGGCCACTTCTGTCTCTTTCCTCCCTCTTCTCTTTTCTGTATAACTCTGTGAACATCTCTGAGGGATTCAGACTGTGGAGAGCACATAGGGAAATGATCACTGACTAGCTCACTCTCTCCCCATTTGATTCCTCTCTTCTCCTTCTGGTCACCTCTATCTCCCTCCTCCCTCTTCTCCTCTCCATGTAACTCTGTGTACCTCTCTGGATGTCCCTCACTGTGGAGAAACTTTTCATCATTAACTTAGATGTTCTACAATTGGTGCTGTATATATTGAGGAGTCCTGAGTCTACTGTAAGAATAAGGCTGAAAACCAGAGACAGGAGGCCTAAGCCCAAATCCTAAGAATACAAGAGAACTCCTGAATCCAGGGGTTAATTAATTTATATGAGCTCATCAAATGCCTCCATACCTACACTGAAACCAAGCACCACCTAAGGGCCAACAAGTTCCAGAGTAAGATATACCACGAAAATTCTCCATAGCCTGGAGCTTCAATACACAGGCTTCCTAAAGTCACACCAAGCCCACTGACATCTCAAAACTCTACTGGACACTTAATTGCTCACCAAAGAGAAGAAATCCAGATCCACCCACCAGAACACCGACACAATTTTCCCCAACCAGAAAACTTTGACAAACCACCAGCCCAACCCCACCCACAGTGAGGTACCTCCACAATAAAGAGGTAACACAACAATATAAACAAGACAAAAAGGCAGAGAAATACACAGCAGGTAAAGGAACAGTATAAATGCCCTCCAAGCCTAACAAAAGAGGAGCAGATAGGGAATCTACCTGATAAAGAATTCCAAATAAAGATAGTGAAAATGACCCAACATCTTGAAAAGAAATTGGAGTTACAGTTAAATAACCTGGAGACAAGCATTGAGAAGATGCAAGAAAGGTTTAGTAAGGACTTAGAAATATAAAAAAGAGTCAAAATACAATGAATAATGCAATAAATGAGATAAAAAAAAACACGCTGGAGGGAACTAACAGAAGAATAGCAGAGATAGAAGATAGGATAAGTGAGAAAGAAGACAGAATAGTAGAAATAAGTGAAACATAGAGGAAAAAAGAAAAAAGAATTAAAAGAAATGAGGACAATCTCAGAGACCTCTTTGACAATGTTAAATGCACCAACATTCGAATAATAGGAGTCCCAGAAGAAGAAGACAAAAAGAAACATCATCAGAAAATACTTGAGGAGATAATGGTTGAAAACGTCCCTAAAATGGGAAAGGAAAAAATCATCCAAGTCCAAGAAACCCAGAGAGTCCCAAACAGGATGAACGAAAGGTGAAATACCCCAAGACACATATTAATCAAATTAGCAAGATCAAACACAAAGAACAATATTAAAAGCAGCAAGGAAAAAACAACAAATAACACACAGGGAAATCCCATAAGGATAACAGCTGATCTCTCAATAGGAACGCTTCAGGCCAGAAAGGAAAGGCAGGGCATACTTAAAGTGATGAAAGAAAATAATCATTTGTCCACTGCTTCATTGTCTATTATTTTCTCCCATTCTGAAGGCTGTCATTTCACCTTGCTTATAGTTTCCTTTGTTGCGCAGAAGCTTTAAATTTTAATTAGCTCCCATTTGTTTATTCGTGCTTTTATTTCCAATATTCTGGGAGGTGGGTCATTGAGGATCCTGCTTTGGTTTATGTCGGAGAGTGTTTTGCCTATGTTATCCTCTAGGAGTTTTATAGTTTCTGGTCTTATGATTAGATCTTTGATCCATTTTGACAGCCTTCAGAATGGGAGAAAATAATAGCCAATGAAGCAACAGACAAACAATTAATCTCAAAAATACACAAGCAACTCCTGCAGCTCCATTCTAGAAAAATAAAGGGCCCAATCAAAAAGTGGGCCAAAGAACTAAACAGACATTTCTCCAAAGAAGACATAAAAATGGCTAACAAACACATGAGAAGATGCTCAACATCACTCACTATCAGAGAAATGCAAATCAAGACCACAATGAGGTACACTTTACACCAGTCAGAATGGCTGCAATCAAAAAAATCTACAAGCAATAAATGCTGGAGAGGATGTGGAGAAAAGGGAACCCTCTTACACTGTTGGTGGGAATGCAAACTAGTACAGCCA